>JBBHKE010000752.1:0-56333 GCA_037447655.1 Zygnema cylindricum | reverse complement strand
TCGAGTTAAGGCCTCCTTTGACAAAAAGGGCGAGACAAAGCTGCATTCTCTCCCTATCCGGGGGATGTTTTATCGCTGGTCTTTGGATCTTTTGGGTCCTCTTCCGACCAGCAGACGTGGGAATCGTTTCGTCCTGGTCATGATTGAACATTTCTCAAAATGGATAGAGCTTGTGGTTCTGCCCTGAAAAGAGTCAGAGTCCATCGCCGAAGCTTTCTTGCTGAGGATCCAGTCGCAATTTGGAGCGCCAACAGAGGTTCTGACAGACCAGGGATCAGAATTCGCCTGGGAATTTACCAATCTTTTGGAGAAATGCCTCATCAACCATCCATTTACCAGTCGCCACCACCCTCAAGCCGACGGTTTGCCTGAAAGGTGCGTACAAACAGTGAAGCGGTCACTACGGAAATATGTCGTGGAAGAGGATTTGGGAGAATGGGACAAAAGGGTGCCTTGGATTGCCATAGGATACCGATTCAGCAGACAGGCTTCCCTCCACTCCTATAGTCCTTACTTCATCTTATTCGGACAACATCCCATTTTGCCCGGGGCGGCCTCGGCCCAAGCTGTGGTCCTTCGGAAATGGATCACAAAGGGACTGTCGAAAAACTGATCGCCGATCGTGCCAAGATCTTCCACCGAGAGATGCCTCTCGCCATGGGGAATTTACAGGCTGCACAACACCAGGATCAATTGTGGTATTCCCAGCGCCGGAACGGGGATTATGTGCCCAGACTGCGACGGTTTATGCAGGGAGATTTTGTATATCGAATGCAACGAAAAAAGGACACACTTGACATTTCTGCCGGGCGGGTGATTTTGAAAGTGATTGAAGTCTCAAACAAGGGAGTTCTGACTTTGGAGGGGAAGGATGGTCGAAGAATTAAAGAGAGTCAGATCATTGTGGCTCCTTGCCATCTCCGAGGATTGGAAGACGAACCTACTTTCCACTTGACTTACTTTGCCGATCCCCCTTTCTGTTCTTTATCATGTAACCTGTCCTCACAGCAGCACGACATCTTGGTCTGCAATCAGTGCGGTCAGTGTTGGCATCCAGCTTGTCTCCCCTCCTCGTGGGAATCACGCTCTCCATCCCCTAGTCCATGGTTTTACGGGAACTATGAATTGGGCGGGTAACTCTTTCTTTTTCTTAGTCAAGGCTGACCAAGAGGGGGGGAAATTGGAGGACCAACCCGATTACCGAGATCCCAAATCCCTTTCCCTGGCCTAATGGGAAAGGAAGGGGGAGGGGAGATCTTTTCGCCTCCCCATGCAATTACTCTTACTCCCGGTTAGGGTGTTTCTCCTATCTTTGCATGCATATCTACGGGAAAGATGGGGGGTCAGCTGTGGGCATGATCATTATTCTTGGAAGCCTTTTGCATGTGGGGGGGTTCTTTGCAGGAATCCAAGGCCAACCACTCCGGGCTGTGGGCCCTTCCCTTGGGATTCTCGGCACGCTCGTTAGTTGTCAAGCTCGAGTGCTTTTAAGGCACCCTTTTATATTACCGAGGATTTCTGTACCCTTCCGACCCATACTGTTCCCAGATTACGAAGAAGCAAGCACAACCAGCCGGAAGGATTATAGTATTTCCTCTACGGAACAAGACGCACTTTATTTCGTGCCTAACGGAGGCCGGATGACAAAGTTCTACCGTCGGAAAGATCACAGTTCCGTTACATAGCACTAGCTTCCACCAGCCCTAGTGGGGGGTACATTGTGGATTGCCACGTAAACTTCCGGACTGTAATCTAGATTATGCTGTTAGCTATTTGTAGCAATTCAGTTCAGGTTCAACTGACTAGTGGTTCATTTATTACATTAAGTCAAAGTTTGGCACTTTCGTGTCCTTTTAGTACTTTGTCTTAAAAACTATGGAACAAATAATAACTTCCGGCTGCGGATCTAGCCGTAGTCAGAGGTCCAACTTTTTGCCCCAAGTGTAGTACACATTATTTTGTCTTATGTCAGTTCGGTTGCTGTTGCTGGCCGCTCATTGGCTAATAACGTAGGTTTGATTTTTGGACCTGAAATTGGACAAGCTTTTGTTGTATAAGGCACTTGGGGCCGAAGGAGACAGGTTGCTTTTCAGTACTGTCTCCTTTGAAAACCCTCAAAAAATCCAACAAACTTTCTTTTGGAAGAATCTTTGTTTTGTTTGACTCTATTCCCATCTTTGTTTTGAATCTGTCCATTATGGGAATCATAATTTGAGTTGGTAATTGGCACTATCGTCCATTTGGGTGATTTTTTGATTATTCGATGCTTAAAACTGAGAAGAGTCTGGTCGATTCCGAACTGCGGACACCAAGGGTTGAAGGAGTACCATACCTGTTTACACTACTATCAGGAGAGAGTTCGCCCTTGTCTCTTTGTCATCGTACATTGTCGGGGTATGTTAAGCTTGCTTCGCCATCTTTTATATCTTCCATCTTATATTTTATTTCTGTGGTCAAGGTGATATTGTTAAATCTGAAACAGCCATTCCTATTTATTTCTATATGTCAACGTGGTAGTGCATTTGTGTATACGTTTGTAGTTTCTTTTGCTTTGGCGTGAGCTTCCCGGAGTAAAACTGCAATTTCTTTGTATCGAAACAGTGGGTTTGGAGGGAACAAATGCTATAGACTTCCCGTGGATAAGTACATAAATTGGGGCACCGACCCGATTACCGAGAACCCAAATCCCTTTCCCAGCCAAATGGGAAAGGAAGGGGGAGGGGAGATCTTTTCGCCTTCCGATGCACTTACTCTTACTTCCGGTTCAAGTGTCTCTCCTATCTTTGCATTCATATCTATGGGAAGGATGGGGGGTCAGTAGTGGGCATGGTCATTATTCTAGGAAGCCTTTTGTATTTGGGGGGGTTCTTTGCAGGAATCCGAGGCCAACCACTCCGGGCTGTGGGCCCTTCCATTGGGATTCTCGAGCACGCTCGACACCTTCCCTTACTTTACTCAGACACGCTCGACACCTATGAGATGATGCACTTTTGGGTATGTGTTGTATGTGGGGGAAGGTTCTTGCTGTTGGAGCAGTAAGCAATAAAAGGTGGTTGCTCAGTCTACTATGGAGGCTGAGTACATGGCCTCTTGTTCTGCTCTGAAAGAGTTGATGTGGGTCAAGTCTTTATTGCAAAAACTAGGGTATATGAAGTAGCGGGTGCATGAAGTGTTTTGTGATAATCAGGCTGCCATTGCAATTGCAGCTAATCCAAAGCATTATTTCAAAGCTAAGCATATGGACATAAGGTTGAGTTTTGTGAGAGAAAAAGTTGAGAACAAGATTGTGAATCTTGTATATAAATTAGATGAGGACATGGTGGCTGATATGATGTCAAAACCGGTGCCTTTTCCCAAGTTAAGATATTGTAGAGAAAAGTGTGGAGTGAAGTTAAAAGTGGACTAGAAAAAAAGGGGAGTGTTGAATATATTAGATTTATATGGTATTTTTTATGTCTTAATAGTTCAATACAAATAGGAAAAGAAAAAAGCGGACAACGTGCCTCCACCAACTCTCTCTACCCACCATACTTGCTGTAGTCAGTGAGGGATAGAGAGGTGGTTGAGCCATGGCTGTCCTTGCTCTGCAAGCAGGACTAAAGAGTGACTTATGTCAATCTCAACAAAATTTTGAGTCCGACAGGACTCGAACCTCTAACAAGTAGAGCGCGGCGTAACCGTTAGCTCTAACCAGTCTGTCATAGAAGTCTGTAAGGATATTCAATTCTGTGTCCTCCATTGGACGACAGAATTGTAACTCTGAGACCTCCATAAGTCCTCAGAGTGGACAGCTTCCAAGAAGCCTCTAGGATAATCCTGACCCCTTTGTGTTTAAGCAAAAATAACTGCCACCCTGGCAGACAAAAACGCTGACCAACTGCACCCCTGTGAAGGCAAGACTCCCCTGAGTCGATAGCAAAAAGAATCTCTGAATTTGCTCCCCTGAGCAGTAAGTTATGGAGGGTCAAAGTTGACCTTTTGTACAGAAGCTCTCTGGGAGAGAGGGTCCTATCTTCTAATTTTTCTAAGTCCTATCTCTCTCACAGACTCTATCTACTGATGTACGAAACCAATCAGAATACAGTTCCGTACGTAAAAGTACAGCTCCCGGTGTACTTTATGTACGGACAGTGTACGACATGGTCTAAATGTCCACACGTGGAATGTCCGGATTCGCTCCTTTAATCCTCGGAGATGCCGCCCTCCAATGTAGCATTGCCACGTGTCATCCGATGTGGCAATGTCCAAAAACCGCCGAATTCGGCTTCCGCGATCTCGGCGCTAATTGCGGCCGTCCGATTAAATTCAGATTTAATCGTAGCCGTAATAAATACATGCGCGATATTTGTTTTACTTACGAAACAAATGCGCGGTATTGATTTCTAGTCCGTACCCAAATCCGTACTTTATATATTACCGGATCTATGTATCCCGTAATCTATTACAGTTAAATGATTTATCGTACGTATACATATTTAAATAAATATCAAACTATATACTACGTAACATTAATCTTAGACTTAACGGCTAAGGCTACCGGCTATCTACTATCTCTCGGCCGGCAGGTACCAGGATCAAATCTTGCCGCCGGCCATACCTTTTAGTAATTAATCCCCTAACCAATATAAATTTCCCGTAAACCTCAGGATAGCCTAGGTAGCCATGGCTCTAGCTTCCTCTCCAATTTCTCAGTGACTGCGACAAGTTTGAGAGTTGGAGAGAGAAGTTAGAGGTAGACTGCCTCGGCTTCTTTATTTCTATTTAGACCTAGAAAATACTAATAAACCATTAATTTCTACACTCCCCTTATTTTCTAGTCAATCTTTAATTTCAGACCACACTTCTCCTTGCAGAAAATTAGCTTAGGGGAAGGCACAGGTTTGGTCATCATATCTGCTACCATCTCACTATCTGGTCGGTACTCTAAACTGATTATTTTATTTTCTACTTTTTCTCTAACAATTTGAGTCTAATGTCCATATGTTTGGCTTTAAAATGATGTTTAGGATTGGCAGAAATAGCAATTGCTGCCTGATTATCATAAAAACTTTTCTGCACACCACTCTTAAGGTGACCAAGCTCATCAATCAAAGACTTGACCCACATCAATTATTTTACAGCCGAGCAAGAGGCCATATACTCAGCCTCCATGGTGGATTGAGCAATAACTCTTTGCTGTTTGCTACTCCAACAGCAAGCCCCATCACCCACATATAATACATATCCAGAAGTGCATCTCCTCATCGGAGCATCACCATAACTGGCATCACTCCAAGTAGTGATGTCTGTATTCTCCCCACCCAAATGCAACCATATATCCCTAGTTCCTATCAAATATCTAAGGACTCTCTTAGCTGCCTCCCAATCCTTCTTAGTGGGAGCATTTAGACTTCTACTCAGCACTCCTACTGCTGCAGCTAAATCCGGCCGGGTACAATTCATAAAATAGATTAGATTTCCCACTACTTGCCTGTAAAGAATAGTCTGCATGAACTTCTATTCTTCAGGAAATAATTCCTCGTCTAAGACTATGACTCCTTCTTCCTCACTTCCCTTCTTAAACTCCATTGGAGTTGTACAACTATTAGCTTTATCCAATTGAAATTTTTCAAGCATGTTCCCTATTGCTTCCTTTTGAGTGAGTCTTATAATTTTCCTTTTTCGGTCTCTCTCTACTTGAATTCCCAAAATATATTTTGCTTCTCCCATATCTTTCATTTCAAATCTCCGTTTAAGATCGGTTTTCAATTAATTAATTTTTTCTATTGATTTACTTAAAACAAGCAAATCATCAACATAAATTGCAATAAATAAAAAACCTTCCTCATCTTCGAAAATATAGATTGAGTGATCTGAGCTGATTCGAATATATCCCAGACCGGTAAGAAACACATCAAGCTTGTTATTCCATCGTCGAGGCGCCTGTTTCAAACCATAAAGAGTTTTAATCAGCCTGCATACCTTACTCTCCTCTCCTTCCTCCACAAATCATTCGGGTTGTCGCATGAAGATCTCCTCTTCCAATTCTCCATGCAAAAAGGCTTTCTTGATGTCCATCTGATGCACTTCCA
The DNA here is from genome assembly GCA_037447655.1 of Zygnema cylindricum. Lineage (NCBI taxonomy): Eukaryota > Viridiplantae > Streptophyta > Zygnematophyceae > Zygnematales > Zygnemataceae > Zygnema > Zygnema cylindricum. The sequence goes on along the minus strand of JBBHKE010000752.1, from coordinate 50,262 downwards.
TGTCTTCCGCTGCTGCTAAACTGAGAAGTATGCGGACGGAGGGAAATCTGACACCGGGGCAAAGGTTTCCTCGTAGTCAATTCCCTCTTTTTGTGTAAATCCCTTTGCCACTAATCTGGCCTTGTAGCGCTCGATTGTGTTATCTGGGTTCAGTTTTAATTTGAAAACCCACTTACATCCGATTAGTTTTCGGTTAGGTGGACAATCCACCAGCTCCCAAGAATCGGCTGCCATGATTGAGGCCATCTCCTCATTGATGGCTGTCTTCCACCGGTTTTTTTCTAGACAAGTCATAGCCTCTCCATAAGTTTGAGGTTCATCTTGATGAGACAGTTTAGTTACCTTGTTATTAACCTGTTTTTCTTGCAGTCTTTTGCTACTTCTCCTCCCCCCCTCAAAATCTGAGGCCGGAATAGATGGTTCTCGTGGATTCTTTCGAACAAACTCGGCTTCTCCCCTATCCATTGATTCCGAATCAATTTCCACCACGTCTTCCGCTTCGGGTAGAGTTGTCACTGGAGTTTCACAGCCGAGTCCTTTTCGGTCTGATTTGTACCTGCAAGAATGTCATCTTCTCTAAAACCTGGATAGTTAGGAAGCTCAAAGTCATCGGAATTTTCTGACTCAAATCTGATTTTTACTGACTTCGTATATTTGAAGGGATCCACAGACTTTCCTTCATCCATAACTAGTAGATGCTTTACTAGGATTATATCTTCCCTTTTTAGATCATAAACTCTATATCCTTTAACATCCTCATCATATCCTAATAAGTATCCCGGTTTTCCTTTAGGATCTAGCTTCCAATTGGACCGATCAGTATCTAGACTGAATACTTGACTGCCGAAAACCTTTAAGTGAGATATGTCTGGTTTCCGGCCTGTCCATCTCTCATAAGAAGTTTGATCTTTTATAGCTGAAGTAAGAACTCTATTCTTGAGGTAATTAGCACAGTTCATTGCTTCTGCCCAAAACCTTTTTCCTATCTTTTAATCTGACAACATACTTCTAGCACTATCACTTAGTGTTCTATTTAACCTTTCAGCTACCCCATTCTGTTCCGGATTTTCTGGAACTGTCTTTTGGTGTTGGACCCCATTTTCCCTCAGAAAATCCTCAAACTGGTTAGAAGTATACTCTCCACCATTGTCACTCCTTACTCTCTTGATTGGAGTTTCATGGAGTTTTTCGCTCCAAGCTTTATATTGTCTAAAACAATTCTGAGCTTCTAACTTGTTTTTCAAGAAATACACCCGGGAATACCGAGACCAATCATCAGTTATAGTCATCATAAATCTCTTCCCCCCCGGTGAGGGCACTCTAGCTGGTCCCCAAATATCTGTGTGTACTAGATCTAGAATTTTTTCTCCCTTATAGGTGGTTGATTTAGGAAAGGGTAATCTGTGTGCTTTACCTTGAGCACATCCACTACAATCACTTATATCATCACTCTCATTGAACTGAATCCCTTCCACCACTCTCATCTTTTTCATCTCTCTTAACTTATCTAGATTCACATGCCCAAGCCTCTTATGCCACATCATAATATCATGAACACCAGCATAATAAAGTTTCTTCGTTTCATTACTTAAGATCAGCCTAAACATCCCATGGCTACCTTTCTCAGCAATGAAATAAACATCCTCCTCAAAACTAGCAGTAAAAACTCCTTCCCTAGTGCTAGTGAAAAAACCCTTATTATCTAATACTGATGTAGAGATAAGATTTTTGTTCAGCTCCGGAATAAACAATACATCGGAAAATGTTAATATAGATGTCTTTCCTTCTACTAACACTTTCAGATCTACCGATCCTACAAGAGTAGTGGTGACTATCCTCCCATCCCCGTACTGTATCTCTACAGTGGGAATCTTTCTTATCTTAGTGAACAGGTGCCTATCCTTACACATGTGGATGGAGGCACCTGAATCTATGATCCAGCCTGCTTCACCTTTTAATCCACCGTAAGCACATTTCTTCCTTCGTGGAATTTTGACCTCGTTTTTCGCCTCCAACTCCTCATCCAAAAGGAGCTCATCGTCCTCGTCCTCAGATTCCGCCTCAAGTACCTGTGTGACAAGGGCCTTTTTTTTTCCTCTCGGGGTACCACCGGTCTGCCCCTCCTTTAGTAGAAGCTCGGTTAGCTTAGTGCACACTGCCATATAGTGCCCCGGTTTCTTACAAAAAAGACATAAACCTTTGGGAGCCCTTGGTTCGAACTCGTCGGCCTGTTTTTTCAGCTTCCTACCCCCATAGTTTCCGACCGGTTTTCGGGAATCCCTGTTCCTCAAATCAATCACTGTTGCCAAGGCTTGGCCACTCTTTCCCCCCCTTCGGATCTCAATTGTATTTTCTTGAACGAGATTCATCCCTACCACTGAGTTCCATATCCACCTTGAGTCAGGCAAGTCCTGCACACGGTAAACTATGTTTACGAACTCATCAGGTAACTTCATCAGTAAACAGTTAACCTTTTCTTTTTCACTAAAACCTTTTTCCGCACTCTCTAGCTCCATGAAGAGTGTAGCAAGCTCATTGCAAAAATCCAACATATTTTCCCCTTTGATTAAATACTCCTTAACTTTCTGATCAGCCAACTGTTGTTGCTGAATCGTACGACTTCGATACATCTCTATGAGAGCCATCAAAAGATCGGATGCCCTTTCTACCTGCAAATGAGGACACGCAAGTCCTTGAGTGAGATGGCGTAGGATGAAGTGCTTTGCGGCCATATTGTTGAAGTCCCAGGTTTCAGTATCATTCTCCTCAATCCTCGGAATAGGTGACAAGAATGTCGAACCAGTTGCTATTGGTGTGGTCGTCTCCTTCTCCTTTCCTTTGTCTACAACCTCTCCTTCTTTTGTTTCCTCCGTTGAAGGTGAATCCTCTTTCCTAGTGAATCTGGTTCCTCCAAACCCTGGAGGAATTCCAAGACTTGATGGACGCCCCAACCGTCCATCACTATCCCACAAATCCTTTTTTCGCATAGAGCTCCTATCATCATACTTTCCCAGTATATGAAGCTAGTTCCATTAAAGATTGGTACCCTAAAGGGTGGGCCCATAACCTGAAACTCTGAGACCTCCATAAGTCCTCAAAGTAGACAACTTCCAAGAAGCCTGTAGGATAATCTTGACCCCTTTGTGTTTCAGCAAAGATAACTGCCACCCTGGCAGAAAAAACTCTGACCACCTGCACCCCTGTGAAGGCAAGACTCCCCTGAGTCGATAGCAAAAAGAATCTCTGAATTTGCTCCCCTGAGCAGTAAGTTATGGAGGGTCAAAGTTGACCTTTTGTACAGAAGCTCTCTGGGAGAGAGGGTCCTATCTTCTAATTTTTCTAAGTCCTATCTCTCTCACAGACTCTATCTACTGATGTACGGAACCAATCAGAATACAGTTCCGTACGTAAAAGTACAGCTCCCTGTGTACTTTATGTACGGACAGTGTACGACATGGTCTAAATGTCCACACGTGGAATGTCCGGATTCGCTCCTTTAATCCTCGGAGATGCCGCCCTCCAATGTAGCATTGCCACGTGTCATCGGATGTGGCAATGTCCAAAAACCGCCGAATTCGGCTTCCGCGATCTCGGCGCTAATTGCGGCCGTCCGATTAAATTCAGATTTAATCGTAGCCGTTATAAATACATGCGCGATATTTGTTTTACTTACGAAACAAATGCGCGGTATTGATTTCTAGTCCGTACCGAAATACGTACTTTATATATTACCGGATCAATGTATCCCGTAATCTATTACAGTTAAATGATTAATCGTACGTATACATATTTAAATAAATATCAAACTATATACTACGTAACATTAATCTTATACTTAACGGCTAAGGCTACCGGCTATCTACTATCTGTCGGCCGGCAGGTACCAGGATCAAATCTTGCCGCCGGCCATACCTTTTAGTAATTAATCCCCTAACCAATATAAATTTCCCGTAAACCTCAGGATAGCCTAGGTAGCCATGGCTCTAGCTTCCTCTCCAATTTCTCAGTGACTGCGACAAGTTTGAGAGTTGGAGAGAGAAGTTAGAGGTAGACTGCCTTGGCTTCTTTATTTCTATTTAGACCTAGAAAATACTAATAAACCATTAATTTCTACATCATTCTTGAGCAATTCCGTGAGCGGTGCAGCGATTTTTGCGAAACCTTCGACAAAACGTCGATAATAGGAGCATAGTCCTAGAAAGCTCCGTAGCTCCGTAATATTCGCCGGCTGCGGCCACTCCTTAACTGCCCTTGTCTTGTTTGGATCCACTACGATTCCGTCCTGGCTCACCACATGGACTAAAAAATCAATCTTCACTTTGAAGAAGTCACATTTACTTCTTTTTGCGTATAACTTATTTTCTCGAAGGACTTGGAGGACCGTCCGTAAGTGCTTCATATGCTCCTCCTTCGTTCGGCTATACACCAGTATGTCGTCTAGGAAGACGATCACAAACGCGTCCAGATATTGCCGAAAGATGGAATTCAATAAATGCATAAAGGTTGCCGGTGCGTTAGTCAACCCGAACGGTATTACCCGAAACTGGAAATGACCGTATCGAGTTCTGAACGTCGTTTTCTCCACATCTTCCTTGGCAATTCTAATCTGGTGGTAGCCGCTCCGCAAGTCTATTTTCGAAAAATATTTAGCACGTCGAAGTCGATCCAACAATTCGTTTATCCTCGGTAGGGGGTACGCATTCTTCACCGTTAACTTGTTCAGCGCTCGATAATCAATACACATACGGAAACCTCCATCTTTCTTGTTCACAAAGAGAACGGGGGCTCCATACGGTGACTTGCTTGGTTCGATTGCTCCGGCTTCGACCAACTCCGCGAGTTGCTTTTTCAGTTCGTCCAACTCGGTGTAGCTCATCTTGTACATCCGATTAGCCGGGGGTACCGCTCCAGGAACAAGCTCTATCCTATGGTCTACTTTGCGCTTCGAAGGTAATCCTTCGGGGAGCTTCGAGGGAAACACATCTGCGTACTCCTCGAGAAATTTTGTCACGACTTCCGGGGCCTTTTCGGAAGTCTTTCCAATATCGTCACTTTCTTTGGAGACGAAGTCGGGGTCCTTCTTCTTCCATTCTTCCGGGATCTCCTCCTTCGCCTCCTCTATTAGCTGGAGGACCGCCATACCAATCGTTTCCCCTTTCTTGAGTGCCCTCTTGAGTTGTAAGGCCGAAAGCAGGCGTCCCTCTTCCGCTCCCTTACCAGCCGCTCCCGCTTTTACCTCAACCTCTTCTTCACCTTTCTTCACTCTCATGGCGCCACTTCTCCAATCAATCGTCGGATTCCATTTTTGCAGCCACGGCTTCCTCAGGATTACCTCATGGTCCCCAAGAGGTAATACATGAAACGTGTCGTACCATCGGAATTTCCCAATTCCGAGCGTAACCTCGGGGTACGATAGGTAATCGATAAGGAACTGCCGTCGACCAATTGTACCGACTGATGATCTTTTGGTACCACAAGAGGAAGTTTCAACCTTTTCACCGTCGCCTCGTTAATGAAGTTCCCCGATGCTCCGGAGTCCACCATGAAGTTAGCTGCACTCACTCCTATTTGACCCCGAAATATCAAAGGGTCTCCTCCTTCACCGGCTAACCTCATAACGGTAAGTTTTCCCTTTTTGGGACCTTTCCGTTTTGGACACTCTCGAGCCATATGATCTGGAGAACCGCACTGGAAGCATAGGCCATTTTGCCTCCTCCGCTGGATTTCCTCGGGGGATAAGTCATTGGTCTTGGTCTTGGTAGTTTTCTTCTTTCTTCGCAGGACGTTGACCGCTTCCTTATCCTCATTAATTACGCCGAGCTCCATGGGGGTTGGACCTTCGTCTCGTCACTGTCCTTCGCTACTGCTCGACCCGTAGTGATAAGGTCTCCGGAGGTTAAAGTCGATTGAATCGGTTCGCTCCACAAACTGGATGATTGCCGACAAAGTAGGAGTCATCTTTTCCCGAGCAAGCCATTATTCCACATATTTACGAATAAACGACTTAAGCCCCTTCACGTAGCGATCCACGGCTTCATCCTCCGTCATCGTAGGTATTTGAACTTTGCACTCCAAGAACCGTTGCGTAAACTTCATCACTGAAGTTCGTTGCTTCAATACTGCGATCTTATCTCGCCGCCTTCACCGTGTTGACGGGCTGCCAAGTGTTGCGGAGGAGTTGAACGAAGAGCGCCCAGACGGTCGGTAACTCATCCTCCTCCACTAATGTTCTCCACCAGGCACTCGCTGCCCCTTTAAGAAGACCACCCGCGTAGTGAATCTTCTCACGATCCGATAGGCTAGGAAAATTCTCGAGATAGTTCGCCACGGAGAATAGCCATGAGTCAAGGTTCTTGTGTCTTGCAGGGTCAAACTCGTCGGGAAGCCTTAATTTCGGTCTCCGGGAGTCTCTCTCTATGCCTCCATGAGGTCGCTCCCCTAGACGAGACTCCAAGGCTGTGACGGTGTTACTCAGCTGCGCGTTCTGTAATCTCACACTTTCCAACTCCCTAAGAACTTGCGCCAACATTTCTGTAGTGGATACGCCGTGTTCATCCATGCTGTCGAGTCACGGGTAACAGCTCTGATACCAGTGTAAAAGAGGCACCAGTACACCACAGCACGTCACAATGCACAGCGGAAAACACCAAGGATCTTCCTGTATCAACAATAGGGTAGACAACACTGACAGACAAGGTTGCACTTTATTATTTGGAAGAGATTACAAGGTTTGCGCTCGCTGCCAAGGTCTACAGAAAGAGTGTCAATTCACTAGGTCTACTCGACTATTTAAACTAACTGCCTGCTAGTCAACCTAGTATTGTACAGCTGTACACGTGAACATTCACTGTCAACCGAGATCTATCCAAACCTCTTTTTAGAACTATATAGCTCAATCTACATTCCGCGGCATTGCTATGCTGCGCTGCTACGTTGCTGCGCTACTAGGTTGCTACGCCGCTAAGTTGCTATGGTGCTATGCTGCGCTGGTCTGGAATCGCAACTGCGCTGCTTTGGGACCGCAACTATAGCAGTCTAACCTTAGCCACTAAGTGCCCAACTTTGTAACCCTGTTACAGACAACAAGTAGGACCAGAGGGGGACTGGAGAGCTGCCTTGCTACAAACTGTACTCTGCGGCTTCTAGAGAGGCGGGAAACAAAGCTTAAATATTTTCTCTATGACGTCACGTTGTCGCTCGCGTACCTCCTCCCAGCGCCCGCGAACGTAAATTCGACGTATTCCCCGTAAGCGCGAGAATGTTCCGCGGACGGATGCTTGATTAGCGTGCACTAGCACGTGCAGGTGGGTGCCTGTCGCCATTGATTGCTTATTCTACGCTTGCGCATTTGTATCAGTTTTTACTTGTTTTCCACTTCTACCGCTCCTCGTTCGCGAGATTCAAACTATCGATGCTCCCCATTTATGCAATTTTTGTTGAGATTTTGAAGAAGTGGCCATAGGATCGATCAATTACAAGACAGGAAGCTAAGGAAAACAATTCTCTATATGAGAAAACAAAGCTTAATTACTGAACAAGAAAGAAGCAAAGCTTAATTACTGAACAAGAAAGAAGATAGATTAATTCCACGACAAAATAAGCACTCAGTGCAAAACTAGCAGCAGGGAAAAATTGTGGAGAGAATCATTTAGTAAAATTGTGGAGAGAATCATTTAGTAGATTGATTGATTAATTTTCAATGTGAGCATGAGTACATTTTATATGTGTAGGTGACGTAAGTCCTACGCTACTTTTGTATCACGCAAAGAAGTACAATCTTAACTTGTGACCTACGTAACCTTAATCAACGGTCGTAATTGACTACGTGACATTTACTCAAAATTTGCGACAACTTGACTTGCCGTACGGTACAAGTAAGTGACTAAGGCTGCGGCCCCATGTAGTTGTAACTTAGCGTACTTACTTTGTATTTTAGCGCGGATCCGGCGGACCCGGATTTCAAGTGTCTCTATGTGTTCATTCGAAATTATTACTTAAGTTTGTGACAAAAGGCTGTACCATTAAAACTGAAATCTCCTGGTAGCAGGTCGGTTGCGAAACGCGACACGACTTGCTTAGTCAACTGTGGTCCCGGCAGATTTCCTCCGCCGTTGATGTACGCGGAATCGAACGATTAGATTAGCGTTCGTGTAAGAGAGTTCCGGACTTTTGCGGATAACCGTAAGATGTAAGTTTTACCTTCGCGGTGGACGACACGTGTCCAGTAACATTTCCAATGTGGTCCCATTTCGAATCGCGTCTGTCGACTCGATTTGTATCCGCCGTTCATTCCTGCGTCCGTACTCTGTTAGTGTATTTGTCGAAGCGCACAATTCTGTCCGTCCGATTTGCCGTGTGTCACTGTATTTATTAATCTCGGATTCCGTACTGGATCCTTCTTGTACGGATACATATGATCTGCGCGTGCTGACGCCGCGTGTCCCAAAGAGGTACATTACACTCTTTTGAACTACTGCCAGTGTCACACTATTAAAGGTAAGTATTACAAAGACTTATACAAAAATATTCTAAGTCCTAAAAGTCTCCCCTCACAGCCTCATCTACTGAGGACTAAAGCTTTCAAATTACAACACTCCCCTAAAGCTTTAGACTCAGTACTTCACTCCGTCTACAGATCTTTCTACTGTAATGAAAATATACACGAGAGCAAGAGCTTAGAAAATAATCAGAGTTAAAACAAAATTCCCTCTCACAACATCTACTACTAAACATCCAAAACTTTACAAAAACAACACTCCTCCAAAGTTTTAGATGTTTTAGTTTTAAGCAAGTGTATATTGATAAATCTAAGATGTTACCAAACCTTAGTCACCATACCAACCACTCCAACATTTCTCCTGTTTAACCAATGATTTCTCCCATTGAAGGTGTCGGTAATTCCACCTCAAAAATATCTTTTCCGGTCTTTTGTGTGTCCACCTTTGGAGTTTGTTTCTTCTCCAACCTGTCTTTGCTAATCTGTATCTTCTTCTTGTTTTCTTATTACATTCTGGTCTCCTCACAGAATTTTTACTTCTCCCATGGGTTTTCTCCCCACTACCTCTATAACGTGTGGATTTCCTCACTGATTTTTGGTATTTTTCCGTAGATAATCTGTATCTTCTTCTTGTTTTCTTATTACATTCTGGTCTCCTCACATAATTTTTACTTCTCCCATGGGTTGTCTCCCCACTACCTCTATAACGTGTGGATTTCCTCACTGATTTTTGGTATTTTTCCGTAGATGTGCCACTCCCCTTAAGTGTATGCATCCTCAAGATTTTCATTCTGACCCCCTTTTCATTTAGCTGCACTTTTCTCCTTTTAATAGTCTTTCTTATTTTCCATATTCCTCCTTTATTACGACCTTTTCCGCACACATAGACTTCCTTTCTGAGCCTCATTATCTTAACATTGATATCTTGATATGAAACTTTGTGTGTATGTTCTATGATATAGAAATTATTTGGCTGTATAGTTTCAATCTTTTATGCTGTTTCTGTAGAATTCTGTGAGAGATTTAATTGGTTAGTTTGATAAGCTGTCAGCTGTTTTTGGGAAACTCTGGAGCTCATATCTTTTGGATTCATTTGTGGATCAAGCTGTAACTTTAAAAGGTTATAGTGTCTAGTACATACTGCATACTGGTGCAGTTTGAGGTGCTTTTGTATATTGTGGAGTAACCTGTGTTGTCTGAAACACAGCTGTTTTGGGGTAGTCTGTGGGTGTTTTCCGTGAGTCATCCATGGCTGAAATAAGCTATGGACAACAAGAGGGTGGGCCCATATCCTGCAATTTTGTGTCCCCCTTTAGATCACTGAATCTAGGAAGCCTCTAGATAGCTTTTGGCTAGCCCTCTCTCAACTTGGATCACTCCCACCCAAGCAAAAAAATAGTTATTCTAACTGCATCCTTGTACAGTTTGGACTCCCTTGTGTCCACAGAAAATGGAATCACTGAAAATGCCCAACCAAGCAATTAATTATCAAGTGGCGAAGATGCCAATATTTATACAAGCTTGTTGGGAGAGAGGCGGCTACCTCCTCAATCCTCTAAGTCCTAAACCCTTCTCACAACCGCTATCTACTGATGGACAAACCAATCAAAAGACTGTACAGTACAAAAAAGGTACTAGGGTCGATGTACTTTCTATACGGCCTGTGCACGACAAGGCCATGGAGTGGACGTCTGTCTCCTTTGGACTTGTCCTCGTGCTCCCCAGGATTCTAACTTCCCAATAATATCCAATAATATCTTGCCATGTGTCGACTGGTCATGTAACGTTTGAAAACCGCCAAGGTGGCTTTTTGGAGATCTTGGCGATGATGGGGACCTTCGGATCCAAACCAGCTTTTAATGTTCGCCGTCCAAAATAACAAATGTCCAGTACATTTGTTTTGTACGCACTAAAACTCAACTAGTTTCTATGTCCTTAATTCATTATTCCATTGAACGAATTAATGATCTTATTAATGTTTAAATAGTTATCAAACACTATGTATCCTAACGAACTACTACGACATCTAATAAGAGCTGACAGCTACGCCTCGCTCTGCTGGTCGGAGGTTCGAGTCCTGCCGGACTCAACCTTTTTGTTGAGAGTGACTTAGGTCACTCTTTAGTGTTGGCTATAGAGCTGAGGCAGCCATGGTTCCACCGCCCTCTCTCTTTTTCAGTGATTACAACAAGAATTGGGGCTAGAGAGAGAAAGTGGAGGCAGGCTGCCTGTGCTTTTTCTTTTACCTAATTAAGACCTAGAAAATACCTTCCCTAAATTAGTGATTTCAACACTACTTGGCCCGGAGTATATTTTGTACGCTCATCTCAGGGGACTCTACCAAGGTTTGATGGAGTGAGGTTTTCTGTAGCAGCATCTGCTCCAACGGAGGAGACAGACGATGGGGACAGCAGTGTGTCCAAAAAAGGGAAAGGAAAGGAGACACCTTTTAATCCTATTGCCACGGCACCCGGAGCGGTGGTCGTGAAGGCCGAAGAAAACGATATTTAAATGTTGGAGTACACCAACATGAATGCCAAGCATTTTATTATGAGGCACCTCACCCAAGCCTTGGCGACCTCTCATCTTCACATCTTCAAGGCTGAGGAGTTTTGGATGACTTTAGTGGAGATCTATAGAGCTGGTACCATCTAGGAGCTCCAGCTGGTGGAGCAAAGGTTGGGGTGTTATACTTACAAAGGAGGGAAGATGTTAGATTACTGTAATGATCTCTCTTGCCTGTATACGGAGATGGAGAGTGCTGGATGGACAAGCACAATGAAGATGAAAGTTAACACTCTCATCATGAAGCTACCAGAGGAGTATGAAAACATGGTGTATCGAGTGCAAGAAATGGATGACAGTTCTTTGAAGTGGAACACCGTGGTTCGAATGATACTCGTGTAAGAGAACACTATTGAGATCCGTAGAGGAGGTAAGAGCGTTCAAGCTCTAGCTGCCGAAACGGACCGGTGCAGGAAGGATCCGAAGAAGCCATAGAATAACTTCAAAGGAGAAAGAGATCAATTTGGAGAACCTAGGCCCCCAAAGGGTCTTTCTCATTTCTACAAAAAGCTGGGACACTTCATAGCTGATTCCATCAAGCTGTCGGAGCCGAGGCTCCAAGAAAACCGTGGAGGGGGTTCTTCCGGAGGGAAGAAGAAGGCACTTGTGGTCACTCACACGAGTAAAAGGAGAGACTGAGGAGGACGAGTCCTCTGAGGAGGAGGATGGGGAGCTTCTTCTCGACGAGAATCTTGAGGAGAAGGAGATCCCTCGAAAACAGAAGTGTGCTCTTGGAGCCATTCGAGAAGCTCCACAGGAAGGATGAATCATTGATTCAGGTGTATCAATGCAAATGTGTCGTGACGGGCACCTCTTCACTAAGTTAAGAAAGATCCCTACGGTAAAAATAGAGTATGGGGATGGGAAATTAGTTACCACATATCTAGTGGGCTCGGTAGATCTGAAAGTCTTAGTGGAGGGTAAGACTTCTATACTCACCTTCTCAGATGTGCTCTACATTCCTCAGCTGAGTAAAAATCTTGTGTTTACTTCTGTATTAGATGACAAGGATTTTGATACCTTCACTAGAAAGGGAGTCTTTACAGCTAAGTACGGAGATGAAATCTACTTCATAGTAGATAAGGGTAGCCAAGGAATGTTTAGGCTTAACCTGAGTAATGAAAAGAAGAGTGCTTACTATGGTGGTGTCCCGAGCTTGATGATATGGCATAAACGGTTGGGGCATGTGCATTTTGATAGTCTCAGGGAAATGAAGAAGCTAGGTGTGGTAGAAGGCATTCAATTTGGGGATAATGATATGATGGATGATTGTAGTGGTTGTGCCCAAGGTAAGGCTCACAAACTTCCCTTTCCCAAAATTGCCACATATAGAGGTGAGAAAGTACTAGATGTGGTCCACACAGATATTTGGGGACCAGCAAGAGTACCTTCGGTTGGGGGGAAGAGGTATATGCTGACAATTACTGATGATTGGTCCAGATATTGTAGAGTCTTCTCCTTGAAAACAAAGTCTGAAACACCAAAGTACTTCAAAGAATACCAAACCTGGAGTGGAAAGCTGCACGGAACCCCCATTAAAAGAATAAGAAGTGATAATAGGGGAGAGTACACCTCTAACCAGTTTGAAGAATACATGAGAGATGAGGGAGTATCGAATAATCCTTAAACAAAATGGGGTAGCTGAGAGGTTGAACTGGACTTTGGGCGATAGTGTGTGTAGTATGTTGGTAGATAAGAAAATAGGAAGAAGATTTTGGGCAGAAGCCATGAAATGTGCTAACTACATTAAGAATAGAGTCCTTACTACAGCCGTCAAAGGAATGACACCTTGTGAGAGATGGGTTGGAAGGAAACCAGATGTTTCTCACTTCAAAGTATTCGGTAGTCAAGTTTACAGTCTTGATACAGTTAGGAAAACAGGAAACTAGATGCTAAAGGGAAACTTGGATATTTTGTGGGATATGATTAGGATGTCAAGGGATATGGAGTCTATGACTTAGAAAAACAAGAAATCATTCAGGTAAAGCACCTAGTTGTCATGGATGAAGGGAAGTCATTTGATCCCTTCAAATATACCAAGAAGATAAAATCAGCTTTGAGTCCAAAAATGAGGAGGACTCGGATTTTCCCGAAAGAGATATGAGGGAAAAAGTGATTGCAGATTCAGAGGAGATCCAAGATGGGGGAGACATACCGGAATCTCCTCTGATCTCTATACACTCCAAGGGGACGGAGGAGGAGGAGCCAGAACCGGTCTCCACGGATAGGAGAGCCGATGAGACAGTGAGGAGGAACCCGAGACTTCCCTCCATTCTAGCTTCGGACTTTGAAAGAGGACGAAGAAGTAGCAAAAGGCTACAGGAAAAACAGGCCGCTCACAATGTAACTAAGCTGTCTCACCCTGATGAGCCTTAATCATATTTGGAGGTCATGGAAAGTCTGGAGAAAGATAGAAGGGTTGGAGCCAAAAATGATGAGATGGCCTCCATCATGGAAGCGAATACTTGGGAGCTGGTGGATTGTCCTCCGGATAGAAAATCAATTGGGTGCAAATGGGTGTTTAAATTGAAATTGAACCCATAAAATACCATTGAGTGATCTAAGGCTTGGTTGGTAGCAAAGGGTTTCACCCAAAAAGAAGGGAAAGATTATGAGGAGACTTTTGCACCGGTGGGTCGGTTCTCATCAGTAAGGATTCTCCTACCTCTAGCGACAGCCGAAGACATGGAAATACACCAGATGGATATGAAGACCGCCTTTCTCAATGGTGAGCTAGAGGAAGAAATCTTCAGGCGGCAACCAAAGGGATTTGTAGAGGAAGGAGAGGAGAGCAAAGTCTGTCGACTCATAAAGTCGTTATATGGACTGAAGGAGGCTCTCACAGAATGGAATAAGAAACTAGATGAGTTTCTCACTGGTCTAGGATATATCCGGATCAGTTCTGACCATTCTATTTATATGTATGAGGATGAGAATGGTGTTATTATCATTGCAATTTATGTGGATGATTTGCCGGGTTAGGTTAGTCTATGGAATGTAACTCTGTGTCCCCCAATGGATCACAAAATTCAGGAAGCCTCTAGATAGCTTTTGTTTAGCCCTCTTTCAATTAGGATCATTGCTACCCAAGCAAGAAAATAGACAATATGATTGCACCGTTGTGCAGTTTGGACTCCTTTGAGTCCACAGCAATAAAGAATCTTTGAAAGTGCCCAACCAGGCGATTTATTATCAAGTGACAAAGATGCCAATATTTATACAAGCTTGTTGGGAGAGAAACGGCTACCTCCTCAATCCTCGAAGTCCTAAACCCCTCTCACAACATCTATCTATTGATGTACAAACCAATCAAAAGACTGTACATTACAGAAAGGTACTACGGTCGATGTACTTTCTGTACGGCCTTTGTACGACAAGGCCATGGAGAGGACGTCAGTCCCCTTCAAACTCGTTCTCATGTTCTCCGGGATTTCCTCTTCTCAATGATACCTTGCCACGTGTCGCCAGGTAATGTCACGTCTGAAAACCGCCAAGGCGGTCATTCAGGGAATCTCAGCGATGATGCAGGCTGGGGATCCAAACCGGCTTTAAATGCTCGCCGTTTAAAAACAAATGTCCGGTACATTTGTTTCGTGCGTACTAAAAGTCACCTAGTTTCTATGTTCGCACTTTGTTATTCCGTTAATCGGATTAAGAATCTATCTAATGTTTAAATAGAAGTCAAACCCTATGCATCGTAACGGACTACTACGACAGACCAGTAGAAGCTGACGGCTACGCCACGCTCTGCTGATCGGAGGTTCGAGTCTTGTTGGAATCAACCTTTTTGGTTTGGGTGACTTAGGTCACCCTTTAGTCCTGCCTATGGAGTTGAGGCAGCCATGGCTCTACCGCCCTCGCCCTCTCTCTCCTTCAGTGACTAGAATAAGTATGGGGGCTAGAGAGAGAAGGTGGAGGCAGGCTGCTTGTGCTTTTCTTTTATCTATTTTAACTAATTAAGACCTAGAAAACACCTCCCCTAAATCTAGTGATTTCAACACTCCTTTTATTTTCTAGTCTAATTTTAGTTTCTCTTTTAAGTCACACTTTTCTGTACAATATTTTAACTTGGGAGAGGGCACAGGTTTTGTCTTCATATCAGCCACTATTTCCCCATCACCCTTATACACCAAATTCATAATTTTGTTTTCAACCTTTTCCCTCACAAAACACAATCTTACATCCATATGTTTAGCCTTGAAATGATGTTTTAGATTGGTTGCAATTGCAACTGCAGCCTGATTATCACAAAACACTTCATGCACTCCTTTCTTCATATACCCCAGTTCTTGCAATAAAGAATTGATTCACATAAGCTCTTTCTCAGCACAACAAGAGGCCATATACTCAGCCTCTATAGTGGACTGAGCAACCACCTTTTGTTGCTTGGTACTCCAACATCAAGCACCTTCCAACACATATAACACATATCCAGAAGTGCATCTTCTCATAGGTGCATCCCTTTAACTGGCATCACTCCAGGTAGTGATTTCAGTGTGCTCCCCTCCCAAATGCAACCATAAAACCCTAGTTCCCACCAGGTATGACATAATTCTCTTGGCTGCCTCCCAATCTCTCTTCATATGATCATTAAGACCCATACTGAGGACTCCAACTGCTGCTGCTATGTCCAGTCTGGTAGAATTCATAAAGAAGATTAAACTTCCAACAACCTGTCCGTAAGGAATAGATTTCATAAACTATTTTATTAAAGTCATTTGATCCCTTCAAATACACCAAGAAAATCACAATTAGTTTTGAGTCCGAGAGTGAGGATGACTTACATCTTCCTAGAAAGGACACAAGTGAAAACATGATTGCAGATTAAGGGGAGATCCAAGATGGGGGAGATATACCAAAATCTCTTCATATTTCTAAACACTCTGACGAGAGAGAGGAAGAGGAGCCAAAACCAGTTTTTATGGATAGAGGAGCTGATGAGACAGTGCAGAGGAATCTAAGACTTCCCTCCATTCCAGCTTCAAACTTTGAGGGAGGACGGAGGAGCAGCAAAAGACTAAAAGATAAACAGGTTGCTCATAAGGTAACAAAGCTATCTCACCCAGATGATCCTCAGTCATACTCGGAGGCAATGGACAGTTTGGAGAAAGACCGATGGGTCAGAGCCATAAATGATGAGATGACTTCCATCTTGGAAGCGAATACTTGGGAGCTAGTGGACTGTCCTCCAAACAAAAAACCTATCGGGTGCAAATGGGTATTTAAACTAAAGTTAAACCCTCATAATACCATTGAGAGATATAAGGCTAGGTTGGTAGCAAAGGGGTTCACCCAAAAAGTAGGGATAGATTATGAGGAGAATTTTGCTCCTGTGGTTCGGTCCCCATCTGTAAGAATTCTCCTTAGTCTAGCAGCAGCGGAAGACATGAAAGTTCACCAGATGGATATCAAGACCGCCTTCCTCAACGGTGAACTAGAGGAAGAAATCTTCATGCGGCAGCCAAAAGGTTTTTTAGAGGAAGGAGAGGAGAGCAAAGTTTGCAGGTTCATAAAGTCTTTATATGGACTGAAGCAAGCTCGTAGACAATGGAACAAGAAACTAGATGAGTTTTTCACCGGTCTGGGATATACTCGGATGAGTTTTGACCATTCTATTTATATGTTTGAGGATGAGAATGGTGTGATTATTATTGCAATTTATGTGGATGATTTGTTGGTGCTAAGTAAGTTTATGGAAAAGATCAATAAGCTAAAGAAAGATCTTAGGAGCAGATTTGACATGAAGGATTTAGGTGAGGCTAAATATATTTTGGGAATTCAAATGGAAAGAGATTGGGGAAATAGGATAATCATACTTACTCAGAAAGAAGCTATCGGAAATATGCTTGAGAAATTTCAAATGGAAAAGGCAAACAATTGTACCACTCCCATGGACTAGAAGAAAGTAAGTGATGGGAGTGTAGAAGGAGGAGTGATGATACTAGATGATCAGATGAGTCCAGAAGAGGGACAGTTTATGAAGTCTATTCCATATAGACAAGTTATAGGAAACATGATTTACTTTATGAACTGTACTAGATCGAACATAGCAATAGCAGTTGGAGTCCTCAGTAGGAGTCTTAATGATCCTAGGAAGAGAGACTGGGAGGCAGCCAAGAGAGTCATGAGATACTTGGTGGGAACCAAAGATTTATGGTAGCACTTGGGAGGGGACCACACTGACATCACTACTTGGAGTGATGCCAATTATGGGGATGCACCTATGAGAAGATGCACTTCTGGGTATGTGTTTTATGTGGGGGAAGGTGCTTGCTGTTGGAGTAGCAAGCAACAAAAGGTGGTTGTTCAGTCCACTATGGAGGTTGAGTACATGGCCTCTTGTTCAGCTATGAAAGAGTTGATGTGGGTCAAGTTTTTATTGCAAGAACTTGGGTATATGAAGAAGGGAGTGCATGAAGTGCTTTGTGATAATCAGGCTGCAATTGCAATTTTAGCCAATCTAAAACATCATTTCAAGGCTAATCATATGGATATAAGTTTGAGTTTTGTGAGGGAAAAAGTTGAAAACAAAATATTGTGAATCTGGTGTGTAGGGGTGATGAAGAAATGGTGGCTGATATGATGAAAAAACCTGTGCCATCTCCCAAGTTAGAACATTGTAGAGAAAAGTGTGGTTTAAAAGAGAAGCTGAAATTAGACTAGAAAATAAGGGGAGTGTTGAAATCAATGATGTAGGGAAGGTATTTTCTAGGTCTTAATTAGGTAAAAGAAAACGCACAGGCAGCTTGCCTCCACCTTCTCGCTCTAGCCCCCATACTTGTTGTAGTCACTGAAGGAGAGAGAGGGCGGTGGAGCCATGGTTGCCTCAGCTCCATAGGTAGGACTAAAGAGTGACCTAAGTAACTCTCAACAAAAAAGTTGAGTCCGGCACGACTCGAACCTCCAACCGGCAGAGCAAGGCGTAGTCGTCAGCTGTTATCTGTCTGTCGTCGTAGTCCGTTAGGATACATAGTGTTTGATAGCTATTTAAACATTAACTGGATCATTAATTCGTTCAACGAAAATTAAGGACATAGAAACTAGTTGAGTTTCAGTGCGTACGAAACAAATGTACCGGACATTTGATATTTTGGACGGCAAACATTAATAGCCGGTTTGGATCCGACGGTCCGCATCATCGCCGGGATCTCGGAATAGCCACCTCGGCGGTTTTCGGACGTTATATGACCTATCGACACATGGCAAGATATTATTGGGAAGCGGGAATCCCGGGGAGCACGAGGGTGTCGGAAGAGCAGACGTCCACTCCTTGGCCTTGTCGTACACAGGTCGTACAGAAAGTACATCGGCCTTAGTAACTTTTTTGTACTGTACAGTCTTCTGATTCTTTTGTACATCATTATATAAGGGTTGTGAGAAGGGTTTAAGACTTAGAGGATTGAGGAGGTAGCCGCCTCTCTCCCAACAAGCTTGTATAAATATTGACATTTTCGCCACTTGATAATTAATTGCCTGGTTGGGCATTTTCAGTGATTCTTTTTTCTGTGGACTCAGGGGAGTCCAAATTGTACAGGGGTGCAGTTAGATTAACTATTTGTCTGCTTGGGTGGCAGTAATCCAAGTTGAAAGAGGGCTAGCCAAAAGCTATCTAGAGGCTTCCTGAAATCAGGTATCCAATGGGGGACTCAAAATTGCAAGTACCTTTCTGTACTGTACAGTGAATTGATTCGCTTAGTAATTCAGTAGTAAAGGGATTAGAGAGGGATTTAGGACTTAGGAAAATTAGAGGTAGGCACCTCTCTCTCTCAAATAGCTTGTGTATAAAAGGTCATCTTTGACCATTAATAATTAAGTGCTAAGGGGAGCAAATTCAAGGATTCTTTTTGTGGCAGACTCAAGGGAGTTTACTCTTTCAAAGGGTGTAATTTGGTCAGTGTGTATTTTGTCAGGGTGTCAGCAATACTTATACAAAGACTAAGGGATTGAGGTTATCCTTGAGGCTTTTGGTAGGTTGCCTACTCTGAGTACTAATTGAGGTCTTAGAGTTGCAATTTGTCTGCTGTGTGTCTCCTCTGCTTCCTAAAGGCAGCCATGGCTGCCTAAGTCTCATGGCTGCCTAAGTCTCAATGACTACAATAAGTATATAGACTTAGAGTGGCGGCTAGGACAAGCAACTAGGAAATACATTTCAACAAAAAGATGCCTTCCACATGTCACTCTCCTCGCCGAAAAATGCTCTTTTGAGACTCGTGGGTTCTTCAACGTACGCCATTTCGACAAACTTCAGCGTTGGGGCCTTCAAGGTCTTTAGCCATTCGTCGTAATCCTCTAAAGGATTTCTCTTTCGGTAACTTTTGTCATTAGTGACATATGCGTATTCAGATTCTCGCGTTTTCTTTTTGTGTTTTGGCCGCTTAGACTTTTGGCCATATTAGACACGTTTTATGTTATGTCGGTAAACAACACTCACGTGCGTTGCCTCACTTTGGGTGGTACCACGTAGATGACTATTAAGATTTTGAAAATCTATAAATGTTATTTAAAATGAAATTATTGCCTTAATATCTGTACCAGTGAAGTAAAAATTATTAATGACTTGTACGAAAAGTTTGCGACCAAATTTTAATTGATAACAAACAAGAGATTAAGGTCTTTAAGGAATTTAAGGTGATTCGATGATAGGAGGAGCATCTAAGGATACTTTCGGTGGACCTCCATCCACTGTGGCGGAAGGCACATGGCCTGTACGACTTGTAGGCTAATGATCGCGTGTTAGGCCTTTTCTCCGTCAAGCGCCGATGGTAATAGTACGCAAACGTTTATTAGCAGCAATATTTTGTTCACTTTTCCATCAAGTCGTCTCGGCAAGGAATCTATGGCCTACGTTCTATATTTCGAACGGATCCACGTAGGATCATGCTTAGACTACAACCACAGTAAAAGATTCCAAAAGCATAAAATTTGAAACTCGTATCTGTACAACCACCTGCAAATTATAATTACGTGAATCTATACTTTGTAGGTTCATGTTTTGACGTTTTTGTCGTTGTTTTCTTATTCGTGTTTTGTCGTTTAAAATTTTGAAAATGCAGGCGCAGTAAATCTTGGATATCAATGGATGGTGAAGGCGGCGTCAGCAATCTTCGGCTTTTTGGTGGTTTTATGTGGATTTGATTCTAGCATGTCTGAAGGCTGTGGCATGTGTCACATGTAATGTTCATATCTCACATCCATCGTGGATCATATGTGACTTTTTCACTTATAACGATTTTACACGTCCACTATCTAGCTATAGTAGTCTCCTCCTCGAAAACAAGGGAGGAGACTTGCTAGACACTAGATAAGATGACCGTTTGCTTTGAAAACATATAATCGGACGGTCGACATTGTCGCCCAACAGTTTGAAGAATCTTGACGAATCCCCAATAATCATGTTTTATAAAAAAAAAAACAGTACGGCTTTGTACTGAAATGCACCTTTTCCGGTAATGAATCTCACTTTTCGCTTGATGGATGTTTACCCAAAATTTTACAAATACAATTGCATGCATCAAAACTGTGAAGGATTTTTATGAAGTCTATTTATTTTTACGCTTGAGAGGAACTTTATGAAAAAATAATGAGTGGAACTGATTTTTACACCACTTAGATACTGTACTTATTTTCCTTAGTGAAACTTTTATATGTTGTTACAATTAAGGTTTTGCTCCATAAATAATTAAATATACTGTTATGATTTGTCAGATCCACGCCAATAAAAAACGGCCACGATCGCCACTTGTCACGATTGTTATCCTAAAGAACTTATTCAACGGAACTGAGTCCGTACAGCTATGTCCGTACAACTAACGAACTCACTCCAGTGGAGAGCCACTCTTTTTCAATGGAATAAAAATATAAAATCATCCTTTTCATGTGACTTCCTTGGATCCCGACTTTGTGGTTGTAAGTGCTCCACATGTCATTTTCCTATGAGAAAACTTTGGGAACAAAAGTATTTTTTAGGGAATTGCTAATCGCAGTGACAACTTTTGTTGCTTGCAGGTTCTTGCCTCAGTTTGTCAAAAAATGTACATTTCAATTACATATTAGGACAAGTCACGTACCGTTGAGTTTGGATTTGATGGTCATTCTGCCAAACAACTTTTGACTTGCGAAATATTATAACAACCGGTTAAGTAAGTGTCGCGCTTACGAACGTCGACTGTTATAAAAAAAACAACAATCCACACGGTTGGCCATGGTTTACGGTAACAAAACTGCAGCAGCCACATGTAAATAAAAGTGTTGGGCGCGGGCACTTTCTCACTTCACGTGAGCTCCAATGTGAGAGCACATGTTGGCAGTTAATTTAGGCGTAAAATTGTAATCTAATCGCGAAGCGTTACGCTGAACTTAGACGCAAATTAAAAGATAACGTGATACGGATAAATTAACTTCCATGAAACAAAATAAACTTCGTACACGACAACAAAACAGACCTGCGTATAAATATCGATGAAATAAATGATAAATACGCGCGTCGTCACGCACGACCAAATTAAGCCAGAAAGTGCCTGCGCGCAACACTTTTATTTATATGTGGTTGCCGCAGTTTTGTTACCGTAAACTTTGGATTGTTGTTTTTTTTATAACGGCATGCGTTCGCAAGCGCGACACTTTTTTAACCGGTTGTTACAATATTTCGCAAGTCAAAAGTTGTTCGACGGCTTGACCGTCAAATCTAAGGGGGTGTCCCCATGTATCCGGTACTTTGATAAAGCATTTTGGACCGTAGTGAAAATTCTCCGTACTACTTTGAAGAGCGTCCCAATATGCGAAAATGAAAATGGAAATTTTGAAATGTGACGGTTGTAGACGTAGGTACACCTTGTGACGATTGAAGACGACTACGAAACTTCCGACGATTGGTGAAGCCAATAAAAACAACAATAGTTGTAGACGTCTAAATTTTTGTGAAATTGTAGATGTTTAGGGTTTGGTGACATTGTGACGTCATGCTCACTTGTGACAATGTTGACATCAGTGATTCAAGAACTTTCCGCCATGGTTTCCCGATTTCGTTTTTTCTACTTTTCTCACTCTTCTTGCCATTAAAAAAAAACCTTGAAAATGTCAAAAAAAATATTTTTCACATATCTTTCATTTAATACCAGTATTGTCGTGCCCCATTCTACAAATTGTGAGATAAGAGCAATAATGTGAGAGGGAGAGGGGAGAGGCGACGACGACAAAAATTTATGTAAAGGACCCATGAATGAAAGTGGAGGTCCGAGACCCTTGCAATTTTTTTTTCGTACATGCGCGTGATGGGCACGGATAAAAATAGGGAGTACTCTCCCTCATCCAAAAATTTTCCCACTCGTGTGGCGCGTGCGTGGATCGTTTTTCACTCGCTGATTGGGCGGTACCTTAACTAAAAACATCCCATCGAGGTGATTTTAGATGAAGTTTTTTGATGGGCTGGATTCTTTTGCTCGGGGGTCGAAAAGAGCAAAACGCCAAAATGCGTTCACATGACGACAAACATCTAGTACATTCAAAGTTTAGAATTGACGTTCACTGTACTTTGGTAAAAAATATTTTCTTGTACGGCTGAAGTTTTTCTCAAAGTTCCCTAAATTTCAGGGCAAAACAACCAGAGAAAAGTCGATACTTTAATGCATGGGGACACCCCCTAAAACTCAACGGTACGTGACTTGTACTAATATGTACTTAAAATGTACATTTTTTGACAAGCTGACGCAACAACCTGCGCGCAGCAAAAACTGTCACTGCGATTAACAATTCCCATTTTTTATTGCTATAATTATTATTTTGCCTCTTTTATCTTTTCTGCTTGTTTTTTTTTCTTGGGGAAACTGTCGTTAACTTTATATATGGAGCACGTAAGGAGCTTCTAAAGCTATCATGGAAATGAAAAAAGAAAATAATAACAAAAATGTGACGTGTCGCTTGCTGCGTCTTAAAAATTGCAGACTGTACAATTTTTCAACATCGTCCTTAAGTTCGTTGTCGCGTAGCTCCAGTTTAGAATCTGGATCGATACACCGCGCATCGTTATTAGTGTCAAAGTTTAAATAGTGTGTAAGTAAATATACCGTCATTGACGCTAATTAAGAATTTGAAAATTAAAAAAAAAAAGGTTTATTCTAATTTCAGTGTTAACGCTAATTTGGAACAGCAAAATGGAAAAAAATTTGTACGATTATATACACTATTATATGTATCCGTACAAAATATGAAATCGTACACCGTAGTGAAATTTTAAATATCCGTCATGTCGACTCTATTTACATGTCAGACCAATCCGTTTTTAGCGCACGTTCCGCGTGCGAATGCGTCCGATTTGTTCATCTTCTGTAAAATTCAACTGGTTGTAGATTATCTATTGGTCCGACATAGACCGTACCACACTATTTACATATTAATGTACTTTCATTCTGTACGCTAATTTGTACGGAACCTCAATTAACGTCAAGGAAAAATTAAAATCACGTATACTATTTTTGGAAAAAAATCAAAATTTTAAGAACCCAAATTAGTGACATTGACACTAATAACGATGCGCGGTGTACCGTAGCGTCTATGTATTTTTTGCAACTTTAATGTTTAATCAGCTTCTCTCCTTGCACGCGTCGAATTTCACGGCCAATCGGAAGGTCCGATCTCTACCCTTTCATCGTGACCGTCAGATGGATTTTCTCAACAGGTGTGCACGGAGAAAAAATATTTTAAGTGGCGAAAAACTTACTGCCGCTACTACAGGACACCATGTATCGCTATTAGTGCTGATAATTTTTTCCCCACTTAGAAGGTCATTTCCCCGTACACACCTGTCCAATTTTCAATTTGAAACCGCCATTAAGAAGCTGAGAATTTCATCTTTCAATCGCAACCGTCAGATCCACAATTTGACATGTGTGTACGAAGAAAAGATGTTTTAACAGACGAAAAAAACATTAACGCATAGCGATTCACGGTGTACCTACCGTATCGCCAATCCTGCTCAATGTACGGTACAACACGACAAAATAGAAGCTTTTGCGAACCTTCAAAGCATCCTGCCCTTTTTTCTTTTCTGGAAAAAGTACAAAAAAGTACAAAAAACTTGCATACTATTAGAATTGACAGCCGCCAAACCCTAATGTGTTCCAAAATTTCCTTTGAACGTCCGAAAGCAAACCCTAAAAAACTTACAAAAAAAATCATTCCAAACCAGAAAATCGTGAGCATTTTTTTTCCTTCCAGGAATCTTTTGTTTCTAACTTTAAAATCTCTAAAATTCTTCTTTTTTCAAACCCTGAAAACTTCAGGAATCTGATTTTCAAAACCTTGAAACCTTCAAAAATATTATTCTTAATAACTAAAAGCTAAAAAAAAAAAAATGTTAAACCCTAAAAAGTTCAAAAACCTGTTTTAAAACTTTGAAATTCTCCAGGAATCTTTTTTTCAAACCTTGAAAACTTAAGAATTTGTTTTTTTTAACCCTAAAACTTTTTTTTTTCCCGGAAAGTTAAAACAGTGTATCCAATTTACAATGTTTTCAGTCCAGAAATTGAGAAAAACTTGAAGAAAAACGTGTTTATTTTTCCTTTTTTTCTGTTTTAATTTACTTTTTTTACTTAATTTATTTTCCACTTCTTGCCAGAAAATAGTCATGAATTTCTGCTCTTAATTCTGAAAAACTTCCTAAAAAACTTCCTATAAAACCCTAAAAAACTCCCTAAAAAACCCTAAGAAACTCCTTAGAACCCCCTTTATAACCCCTATATATTCCTTTAAATCCCCTTAAACAACCCCTAGAAAATCATAAAGGACCCTACAAACTCCCAATTTTTTTTGAAAAACCCCAGATTTTTAAATTCTGATAAAAGGTATTCAATTAGGGTTTGTAAAAGTTCAAAATCTTAATTCTCTAAGGAGGTGGAAAAAAAAATAGGGGTTAAGAATTAATTTGGGGCCAAAGGGGCCCATTTATTAAATTGAGAGGCTATGGTAAGTTTATAGGATTTCTACTTTTTTTAGGGTTAAAATAGGATCGATCAAGGTTTTTTTTTGGGGTTTTTTGGGGAGGGTTTTGGGTTTTAAGGTTTTTTTTGGTGTTTTTTGTTTTTTTTATTTTATTTTATTCTCCGCTTTTTATGAGGGTGTTAGTCGTTTTGATTTGTTTCGTGTCTTTTCAATTTGATTTGTATTTTATTTTTTTGTTGTGGCAAAAAAAAAAAAAAATTGTTAAAAAAACAGACGGAGAGTTTTTTTTTTTTTTGCGACAGTTTCTGGTTAAGTTTCAGTTTGTTACTTTTTTTCAAGTTTTTTGTCATTTTTTTTTCTAAGGGATTTTCCTGTCTAGTCAAGGTTTTTTTTTTTTTTTTTTTTTTTTTTGGGTACGGTCAATGTGTCTTTTGAATTGTGATTTTTTACTATGATTAATTTATCACTTTTTTTGTCACTTTTTAGTTGTTTATTTGTCAACCAGGCCAATGATTAAAATCATTCCCAATTTTACACTTGATAGTTTTTTTTTTTGTTGTTGTTGTGTATTTATCAATCAGGCCTCTAAAATCATCGCTAATTTGATTATTTTGGGAGGAGGGATTCTCGTGAGAGCCGTCTCCCAAGCCTACCGACAAGCTATTGTTAGTAAGCCTCCTCTCTCTCTCTCTCCCCCCCTCTCCCTCTCCCTCCCTCTCTCACTCTCTCTCCCCCTCTCTCTCTCCCTCGCTCTCTCTGCCTCTATCCCTCTCTCTGCCCCCCTCTCCCTCCCCCCCACGCACGCTTTCCTTTTTCTTCCATTCCTTGTCATCCTATCTTCCCCTTCTGTCCTCCCTTCCCTCTCCCCCCTCTCTCTTCCCTATTAAAATTTACCCCCCTCCCTTCCTGCCCCCCTCCCCCCCAAGTTTCTCCGCCTATTCCTCCCACTCTCCCCTAATCTCTCTCTCTTTCTCTTCCCTGCTCATCTCAACTATACTGTCCATCACTATTAGAGTTAATCAACTCTAATTCCAAAATGGGTTTTTTTTTACCCAAATCATGAATAATGTTAATAATACTTTTTATTTCATTGGCCCATAATGAGCCCACATGTATACATGATTTAGTGTGGTTACTTCTAATAAAGTGTCAACGCTAATAATTGGCTGACTCGAATACACAATTTAGTGTAGTTGATTGTAGTATAAGTGTTAGCTCTAATAAAGCAGTAAACCTAATACACAATTTAGTGGAGTTAATTTTAATATAGTGTGGACGCTAATAATGCAACTAACCTTAATACATTAATTTAGTATAGTTAATAATAAAATAGTGTTAACTCTAATAATTCACTAAACCTAATAGAGATATACGTTAGAGTAAACACATTTTTTGAACCCTATGCTCTTATTATTAATACCTTTATAATGTATTTATTTATTTACATGGCTTATTAGATAATGTATATAATGTATTTATACCGTATGTAAGGTATGGCTTGTACTATTGTGGTAGAGGAAACAATTATTGCGTTAACCATGGCCACTCATCTTTTTTTTACACCAGAACTTAAAATAGCGTTAATAATGCTAATTGTTTCTTTCTTGAAACTAATTCGGTAAGCGGTTGAAAAAATCTTCCATGTCTCACTAAAATAGAACCCCACGCTATATATCTCTTAACGCCAACGGTGTTTTCTCTCTCTCTCTCTCTCTTTCTCTCTCTCTCTTTCTCTCTCCCTCTCTCTCTCCCTCTCTCTCTCTCTTTCTCTCTCTCTTTCTCTCTCTCCCCCTCTCCCTCTCTCCCTATCTCTCCCCCTCCCTCCCTCCCTCCCTCCCTTATGCAGGTGCAACTTTTGCCGAATACTTATTTTCAAAAGACAAACATATGTAATATAGTCCTCCGTGAATCGCTATTAGCTTTAATAACACTAATTTCGTCCCGATTCTTTTTAGCCCTCCAAAGATAAATTAGTGTTGATAACTAAATTGTTTTTTTCTTAACGCTAATTCTTTTGACGGTTCACAATCGTTCTCGTTATTTGGAGAGGACATAAAATTATAATACTCAAATAGTCGTACTAATTATTGATTATTACTATTTGTTTCTCAACACTAATAGCGGTTTACGGTGTAGTATATGATGGTCTTTTCAAACAAGCTGAAGCCTATTGTCATTTTTTTTTCTCCCTCCCTGTCCCCCTCCCTCTCTCTCTCCCCCCTTTCCCCCCTCTCTCTCCCACCTTCTCCCCTGTATCTCTGCCTATCCCTCCATCTCTCCATCAATCTCCCTGCCTCTTTTTCCTAATCTCCCTCCCTTACTCCGCTGATCTCACTCTCTCTGTCTCTCTCTTCCCCTAACTTCCCTCTCTTTCTCCCCTATTTGCCTTTTTCTCTCTGCTCTAATTTCCTTCGCTCTCTTCCCTAATCTCCCTCTCTCTCTTCCGCAAACTTTCTTCCACTCTTTTCTCTCTCACTCTTCCCCCTCTCTCTCCCAGCCCCTCTCTCTTTCCCCCTCTCTTCCTCCCCTCTTTCTCTCTTCCCTGCCATCCATCTTCTGGATATCCAATCATTTATTCGATTGAGGAAGAATTTCCTAAAAATGATTCCTTAAACCCCTTTTTTTTGGCTAAAAATAAGTGCTCATGTTCAATTTTTTTCTTTTCTATCTTAAATGAGGCCGCCAATCCCCTCTTTCTCCTTCCCACTCCCACCTTCCCCAAAAAAAAAAAATTGTGTTTTTTTTTTTTTTTTTTTTTGCGCCCGTTTCTATGTTTTTTTTCTGCGTCTTTTTCTGCATTTTCTTGTCCTTTCTTTTTTTTTATTTTTTCCCTTGTCATTTTTGTTTTAAAACCCAAAAACAAAATAAATAAATAAATATTAAATAAATAAAAGAAAAAAACTTCTTTCTTCTCCAGATGCTTCCCAAACCGGAATGGCCCAAGTGTCCATAAATCACACTTTTCTGCGCCTTTTTCTGCAGTTATTTTGTCGTTTTTTTTCGTTTTTTTTTTTCCCCTAATTCATCTATTTCTTCGCCTTTTTTCTTTCCAACCTTTTTTGTCTTTTTTTGGCATTATTGCAGATGCTTCCAAAACCGGAGTGGCCCAGGAGGCGGTAAATAACACTTTTCGGAAAACCTCAAAAACGATGACAATTCAGGAAGCTCGACAAATTCTCGGAGTTTCCGATAAAACAACTTGGGAGGATGTTTTGGAGGTATTTTTACCCCTCTCTCTCTATCCCTCTCTCTTCCTCTCCCTCTCCCTCTCCCTCTCCCTCTTTCTCTCTCTTTCTCCCTCTCCCTCTCCCTCTCCATCTCCCTCTCCCCTCCCCCCCTCTCTCTCTGCCCCTCTCTCTCTCTCCCTCGATCACTCTCTCTTTTCCTGTTTTGTTTTTTTATATCTTCGTTTATTGTTGTTAAGATTACCCAATTGACCTCCTAAATATTGAAATAACTCTAGTAATTTTTTTTATTTTTTTTTCTTTTTCCCTCTTTATTATTTTCCTTTTGTTTTCATGGGAAGCAATTCATTTACTAGAGTGAAACTGTAAAATTATTTAAAGTTTTCAATTAGAGTTCACAACATTTGCAAAAGTTGTAACGGCAATCGATTTTCTAGTTATGAATATAATTTTTTCTATGTACTCATATGCTTATAAAATACTCCTATACTATATCTCTATCTCTAGGAAAGAGAGATAGAGATAGGGAGAGGGAGGGGGCAAGAAGAAGAGGGAGAGGAAGAGTGGAAGAGGGAGAGGGAGAAGGACAGGGAGAGAGAAGCAAGAACAAAAAGGTACAATCTACTGATTGAGGCCCTTATGGCAAAACTCCTACGCGAGGGAAGAAAAAAATATTATATATGAAGAGGGAGAGGGAGAAGGACAGGGAGAGAGAAGCAAGAACAAAAAGGTACAATCTACTGATTGAGGCCCTTATGGCAAAACTCCTACGCGAGGGAAGAAAAAAATATATATAATATTTTTTTCTTCCCTCGCGTAGGAGTTTTGCCATAAGGGCCTCAATCAGTAGATTGTACCTTTTTGTTCTTGCTTCTCTCTCCCTGTCCTTCTCCCTCTCCCTCTTCCACTCTTCCTCTCCCTCTTCTTCTTCCCCCCTCCCTCTCCCTATCTCTATCTCTCTTTCCTTTTCCCACCCCCACTCCCCCTCCCTCTCCCTCTCCCACTGCCACTCCCTCTCCCATCACCTTGCCCTTTCCCTCTCCCTCTCCTCCCTCTCCCTCTCTCATCCTTTCCCTCTCCCTCTCTCCCTCTCCATCCCCCCTCCTCCCTCTCCTTCACCCTCTCCCTCTCCCCATCCCTCCCCCTCCTCCTTCCCCTCTCCCTTCCAATCTCCCCTTTCCCTTTTCCACCCCCACTCCCCCTCCCTCGCCTTCTCCTTCTCCCTCGCCCTCTCCCCCTCCCCCTCCTGATCCTCTCCCTCGCCCTCGCCCTCTCCATCTCCTTCCCTCTCCCTCCCCCTCTCTCTCCCTCTCCTTCTCCCTCTTTCTCTCCCTCTCCCACTCCCTTTCTCTCCCCCTCTCCCTCCCTCTCCCTCCCCCCCTCCCCCCCTCTCCTTCTCCCTCTCCCTCTCTCTCTCCTCCCTCTTTTGTGCACTATCTCGTTCTTTCTCTTCCCCCTTCTCTTTCTCCTCCCCTCTCTCTTGTGCTCTCTCTATTCTTCCCTCCCTCTTGTTCGCTTTACTCTGTCTGTCCCCTGTCCCTCCCTCCCATTCCTCCTCCCTCTGTCCTCCCTCTTCCCTTCCCTCCCTTTCCCTCCCTCTCCACCTCCCTCCACTCTTACCCCTCCCCTTCTCCCTCTCTCCCCCTCTCCTCTCCTCTCCTTTCCTCTCCTTTCCTCTCCTCTCCTCTTGTCTCCTTTCCTCTCCTCTTCTCTCCTCTCCTCTAGCCTCTCTCTCCCTCTCTCTTTTATTTTTTGGGGGTTAAAGAACGTTTATCTCTAGATCGGTACATTTCTGCAAGATATTTTCCTTCATCGTGTTACTTTTTTGTTTCTTTTTTTTTGGTTCATTCTTTTTTTTTCTTCTTTTTTTTAATGTTTTTGTCGAAAGGAGACACAACTTGTCATTTGGAGCACAATGTTGTGTCCAAAATCTTTATCCAATTGTACAATTTTCGGTGGTTTTTTATTTATTTATTTATTTTCTTTATATTTTTTTTTTTCGGTTTTTTAAACAGAGATACCAACGACTTTACGACAGTAATGAGAAGAATGGATCTTTTTATATTCAATCGAAAGTACAGAGGGCAAAAGAATGTCTCGAGGCTACAAAAGAAGAAGAGAAAGCCGAGAAATAAATGGGATCTATGAGTTTTTTTTTGAGTTAAATGGATTTTTGAACAATTAACAAGAGTTTATTGAGAGTTTATTGAGAATTATGGAGAATCTATGGAGATCTATGGAGATTTCTTCAAAATTGATTGAGATTTTGTCGAATTTGATCGAGATTCCGTTGAAATCGACGCGATTTTTTCGAAATTGATCGAGTTTTCTTCGAAGTTTGAGTTTTTCTTTGAAATCGACTGTTTTTTTTAGGGTGAATGGCGTATAATTTTGTAGTTATAAGCTTAAATTTGTCATTTTCTCGGTTATGATGAAAAGTTTTTGTACAAAGACGTGAGAAATCTCTAGGTAGAGGATTTTTTAGGAAAAGGATATTGATTTTTTTTCTTTGAGCTTTCTTTTTTTTGGCTGTATTAAAAGGTTGTCAATTTACAAAATGGGAGGATTTTTTTATATTCCAGTTTTGTAAAGAATGTGTATAACCGGGCAATAAATAGACCACCTCAGATTACTTTATTTTAAATTTTGTGAAACTTATCATGTGTTTGGAGAAATTTTGTTTTTTTTTTTACGTATTTTTGTAATTACATTTTTAATGTGAACGATGTTGACTATTATGAAGCGAAAGAGAGAAGTCACAGGTGCTTCGAAAGTGGTGCAGATTCAAAAAAAAAAAAAAAGTGCTCCAGATTAAATTAAAAAAAAAAAAGTAGTGTATATTCTTTCAGCAAATTGTATATGGATGTACATTCGCCTGAAGTACAGAGGATCAATAGTGTAAGAAATATATTACAAGTGTAGATCCGCCGATTCTTGAGAGGCTACGCCGAGAGATCCTCCGGAGGCAGAAGCCTTGAAAGGAACTCCACGATTTCTCTTAATTGTTTTGAGATAATTCACCACAAATTCGTAGCTCGGATTATTTTGAGCCCAAAGGATCTCCTTTAGGTAGGTGAGGTGAGATTGTCGGGAAGAGAGTTAATTGAACCGGTCACTTTATCCTCCTCTATGATGATTCTTCCATTATTCGAGAGTTTCTCCACGATGATGTTGTATCTCTAATGGCGCCATCAATCAATTCATTGGATTTTATTTTAAATTGAATAAAATCCGAATAGGCATATTGGACCTTTTTTTGAAGACCTTTCTCAAATTGACCCTCAAGAGCCTTCGAACACTCGTGAGCCGTGTCTCGAGTGAGAAATTGGTCATGCACCGAAGCGGTGCATGATTGCACAAGACGGACAATGGCGGCTAGATTCTTCTTCCATAGCCGGCGAACCTTCGGACTACGGTAGGCATCTTCTCTTCCCCATCCAAAGGAGACGGACAAATAATTGAGCTTTAATGTATTTCTTCCAAATTTCATAATTAGATCCATTAAAGAGAACGATCTTCCTTGCATTGAAGGGATTGGCACCTCATCATCGGATTCGTAATCAAGATCGGAATCGTTCTCGATCACAAGCTTCCCCTTGCGAGAATCTCCCTTATCTCATCGTTGTTCTCCACCCCTCCATCCGAGGCCACCTCTAAAGGATCAAAGATTGGATCCTCTACCGACTTGAACTTCCCCTTTCGGTTAGCATTCAAGATCCGTTGATCTACATGAGTTAAGAAGCCTTCAAACAATTCTTTGAGGCGATCTTCGGTCAAAACTACCCCTTCCTTTTTCTCTTCCTCTCCTTGTGGAAGTGGATTGGAGGGGGAAGCCGCATCAAAGGTTGCCCCTCCGAAGCGGAAGTCTTTCACACTCAGATCTGGAGATGAATCGGACTTATCTGGTAGATCCGATGGATCCGGTCAAGGAGCAACGATTGGAGAAGTAGAAGAATTAGACTTTTTCTTTTTTCCCCCCATGGCGGCACACCTTTACACACTCTTAAAGGAGCACACCTTCTCCGATACCAAATGAAGGATTGATACACAAGATGACTGAAGGATGAACAGAAAAGAATGCGGAAGCAAAGATGAAGACAAGAAAGCACTCCATCAAAAGATAAATATAAATCAACGGAATATTTCCCCTCTTACAAAGATAAGACTTCACGAAAACGCGTAAGTCCTAATATACCTATCACATGCGAACCAACAAGTACAATAAGTCAGGCGTCGTACAAAAGTAAGAGCGCAAATTGATCACACCATAAGGGCACTTTCCCATGTGCTAAAGTTAGTTATTTTTTGTCGTTTTCCTCCATAATTTAGAAAAAAACGTGAAAATCCGCAGACGTACCAAAAAAATGAAATTACCACCGTACAAGTTGCGTTACCTTGAAACTTTATATGTACAACAGTTTGTCGTTTAGCGCGTTTCGACCCACTTTTGCGTCCTTCCAGCTCATCTTCAAACTTTATATAAAATCACCTCACGAGGTGATTTTAAATAAGTCCCATGAGGCAAGCGAATTGGTAGTTGCTGTTGCAAGTGTCGGAAGTTTTTGACAATTTTTTTGTGCGGAGTACCCAAAAAAAAAACCCACTACACGTTTCGAGCCTGTGCGTGACTTTTTTAGAGGGTGGGCCCATAACGTGAAGCTCTGTGGCCTCTGTTAGCCCACAGAGTATACATCCTATACAAAACCTCTAGGAAAATGCTTGCCGCTTCCTCTTTCCCACTGAATAAATGCCACCCTGGCACACAAATATTCTGACCATTCTCACCTCTGTGAGGGCCCGACTCCCTTGAGCCGAACACAAAAAGAATCACTGAATTTGCTCCCTTGAGCAGTTAGTTATCAATGGTCAAAGATTACCTTTATAGTTACAAGCTCCCCAGAGAGAGGTGGCTAAATTTCACTAAGTCCTAGTCTGCCTACTCACAGCTACTTACTACTAAACCCTAGACCAATAGGAAGACTATACAGTACTAGAAGGTACATTGGCCGATGTACTTGGTGTACGGCCATTGTACGACATGGCCTTCCAGGTGACGCTTGTCACGCTTGTCAGATCGGTGCAATGGTTCTTTCGCCCATCTAGTCCAGTCTCCAATAATGTGGCGCCACGTGGCATCACGTGACTTTATCTCCAAAATCCGCCAAAACTTCATTCCGAGTTAACGACTGCAACGACGGCCGTCCGATCAAATATATTTACACGGTTCGGATTCGTATCCGTGCATGAATTGTTTCACTTGCGCCTCTTTGTCAGTTTGTTCGGTTGAATGAATTAGCCGTTGCGTAACTGTATATATATTTATCAAACCCAATAAGTGTATCGATTCTACAACGACTTAACGGATAAGGAGGCAGGTTTTTCTTGACTATGCAAGACCCAAGATCCAAGATCAGATTCGGCCCAATCCAACTTTTTGGAAAAGTGTCTTCTATTCCAGTCTGCCACCTTTTGACTATTGAGAAGGAATAATTAATAGTTCACTTATCTATATTAGTTAGACTCTATAGAGAGAGAGGATCAGAGAAAACCATGGCTTCCTCGTTTGTCGGAAGATGGCAGACTGGAATACGGGACACTAAACCAAAAAGTATGACTGGCCCGAATTTGATCCTAGGTCCTGCATAGTCCACATATAGCCTGCCGCACTATCCGTTCAGTGGCTGATGAATCGATGCACATATTGGGTTTGATGATTATATAAACGGTTACGCGACAGCTAATTCATTTAACCAAACAAACTGGCAAAAAGGCGCATGTGAAACGATTCATGCACGGACGCGAATCCGAACCGTGTAAATATATTTAATCGGACGGTCGTCGTTGCAGCCGCCAACCCGGAATGAACTTTTGGCGGCTTTCGGAGATAGAGTCACGCGATGCCTGGCGCCACATTATTGGACACTGGAGAAGATGGGAGGAGGAAACATGGCTCTTGATCTGACAAGCGTCACCTTGAAAGCCATGTCGTAGAATGGCCGTACAAAGAAGGACATTGGCCGATGTACCTTCTCATACTGTTGTAGGAGGTTACTTCTTATATATGTCAACGTGTTCGTTTTATAGATTTTGTTTGATGAAGGAATATTATTATGTGTCACGGTAGAACGTCTTTGCAAGTTTATATATTTCTTATTGTACGAAGCTAATAGTTAGTCTTCGTAAAAAAAATTGTATTGGGAACTTCTGAGTGTGAAAATAAAGAGAAAAGCTTCAGCTTCATATATGAGAATTTTCGAGCCCTTTGTGTAATAGTGATGATTATGTGTGACTATGTTGTAAGTAAAAGTTTTGCTTGATCTTCTATATATATTGGTGAACACTCTGTGTAAGTTAACGCTCCTCTCATAGGGGAAAGTTTGAATTGACATTATGTGAATTAATTAATTACTATGATTAGTGTTTTAGTTCGGTTTGGTATGTTATGTTTAGTATTTTTTATGCACTTTTTATATATATTGTATGTTATGGTTAGTGGAAAAATCACTCAGTACGACTTCGATATTTGTCATTTTATGTTTTAGGAGTAAGGTTGATAGTTTGGTCTTATAGTCGTTATCCATGAGTTGTATTTTAAGTTGTGTGAAATGGAAGTCAAAAAATGTGTGCGTGAGAGAGCGCCATAAATATGCGTACCATCAACAATTTTGAATTAAAACCAAACTCTTGTTGGTTTAAAAGCATTTTCCTCAGTAGATAGAGCTGTGAGGGGAGGTTTAGGACTTCGAATATTTTTGGTCCAATCTCAGCTGTAATACTTACCTTAAATAGTGTGAAAGTGAAATAGCAACCCTAGAGTGTATCGTACGGTCACAGAGACACGCGTCGACATTTGCAGATAACGCAAAAATTGCGGAATGGTTCTGAACATATGTCACACATCGAGCGAGGGAATTTTGTAA
Organism: Zygnema cylindricum; assembly: GCA_037447655.1. Taxonomy (NCBI): domain Eukaryota; kingdom Viridiplantae; phylum Streptophyta; class Zygnematophyceae; order Zygnematales; family Zygnemataceae; genus Zygnema; species Zygnema cylindricum. The sequence goes on along the minus strand of JBBHKE010000752.1, from coordinate 15,160 downwards.
ACCGGACAAACGGAAATTGAACCAAACATCTGGGAAACAAATAAATGCCACACGTTGATGTTAACCAAACTAATGGCTTCGATATGAGTGGGGACCACAAGTGACAAGGAGCTTCGTAAGCACTCCAACGATTCGTACAAGTTGACCACAACCGATCTGATTTATTTGGCAGATGCTCACTAAACAACAACATTATTCGTATGGCGCCAAATTGGGAATACTTGAAAAAACGGGATTTTGTAGTGTAGTGCATTAGGAAATAGTGTTTCACTATTTAGTTTTAGGCAAGTTGCAAATAAGTTTTGGAAGTACGTTAGATACTCTGTCGTACTACAGTACAGTGCTACTATGGTGCAGGCACCTGAAAGTGCTAATATTTCCCTGATTGGTCAGTGAGCAGTAGATACTCACTTAGTGTATAAGGTTTAGGACTTAGAAATATTTTGGTATCAAGTTTTGGGAATATGGAAATCTAAGGGCATTTTTTTGGAGACTTGTAGACTCTATATCTTATGGTTTATTAGTTCAATTATGCTGTAATTTTGGGAATTGACAACATGTATGGTGATTTACTTGTATGGTGAATTTGATGTAAATTGGACTTGTGGGTCAGTTTTTGTAGTAAGTGAAAAAGTGGTATTTGGTGGGACTCTTGTTAAGCTTTTGTTTTAGTCATGTCTACTTCTACATTTACTGCTGCAGCTCAACCTGCACCAGTTGTCATAGTTCAACAGGTCATGTCTACTTCTACAACTACTGGTGCAACTTAACCTGAACCAGTTGTCATAGAGGTTATGGGCCTGACTTCAAGAATTCCTATCTTCAATGGACAAAAATATGCTTACTGGGCGGATATGGTTGAATCATACTTTGAGACTACAGGTTTGTTGGATATTTTGGATGGATCACTTGATGAAACTGATCCAACATGGGCAAAGAAAAATTCACAAGCTCATAATACTATGAAGCTATGTCTCTCGGAGAATCTGTTTACGTCACGAATGAAAATGAAGAAAACGTGAAAATGAAGAAAACGATTGATATCTGGATATCACTCAAAGCATTATACGTAAAAGCAAATGTTCAACAGGAACTTCTGTTGGCACGAAAAATCTGGGACTACAAATACTCGGGGGAACAATGGCCGAATATACGGATAACTTTCGAGATCTTATTGATGCCCATGCATGTTATGGTGGCACCTTTCCTGAGTTTCAGGAGGCAGCTTTGGTAACTAGAGGTCTTCCTAGCAGTATGAAAGATGCAGGCTGAAACAACATGATAAATCTACCTGTACACTTGAGTTAGCAATCAATATTAGATTAGCGGAGGAAGCTACATCTAGAGTCCTTAATGGAGAAAAGCAGGTAGAGACTTTTAACACAGACTTTGTCAAGAGAGGTCAATTTAACCAGCCCATAAATCAATTTAATCAGCAGTGAAATCAGTTTAATCAAAAGTAGGGTAAGTTTAATCGGTTAAATCAAGGCCAAAATAGACAGTCTTTTAATGCATGTTTTAATTGTTTAGAGAAAGTTTTTTGCTACAGGTACTGCCCTAAACTTAAAAAGGAAATTGAGACAGGTTTATATTGGCCAGGTTGGCAGCAGAGTAAGTTTAACCAAGGCTTCTTTGAAAGTAACTTACAAAATAATTCTTTGTTTTCTTCGTGTGTAACTGAGGAAGATGAGTCTTTGAGCTTCAATGACCAAGATGAATCGGAACTATTTGCTATGACGATAGCAATGGAGAGCTCAAAGGATGCCGGATGGATCATGGACACCGGTGCATCGGCCCACATGTGATGGAACAAGGCAATTTTTACTAATCTGAAAGCTACACCTGCAAAGAATATCTATTATGTTTCTAGCATGAGTTTCCAAACAGCTGCTGAAGGTGATGTTTCTTTACACTGCTCAGGGGGATGTTTCTTTGCTGGTAGATATAGGAGGAAAGTCAATTAATAGAACACTTCATAATGTATTGTATGTTCTAGACTTCAAAAGGATTATGTTTTCTACTTTTTTAGTTTGAGGTCACCTTTAAAGTGGGTAGGCAGGTTATCAACAAGCTAGAAAAGGTAGAAGTCATAAGAACTAGAGACAAAAGCAAAATTTATCGCATGGATATGGGTTATTCTAAGGAAAATGATGTTCTCTACTTGAGTGTTGTGTCTAAAAATGAGTTATGTCATAAGAGGTTAAGACATGTTAATTGTGAGAATTACTTGAGAAAAATGGTAAATGTTGGCAAAATAGAAGGTGTTTCTCTCACAGATCAGCCAGTTAAAACCTACCTGTGATGGTTGTTCCTTAGGGAAAATACATAAGCTTAACTGCCTGTGATGGTTGCTCCTTAGGGAAAATACTTAAGCTACCTTTTCCACAGGAATCAGACACAGGTCAGACAAAGTGTTGAAATGTGAGTATAGAAGTCTTACCCTCTACTAAGACTTTTAGATCTACTGATCCCACTAGATCTGTAGTAACCACTCTCCCATCCCCATACTCTATTTCTACAGTAGGGATTTTCTTTAGCTTAAGTGAAGAGATCCTTGTCAAGACACATATGCATGGATGCACTTAAGTCGATGATCCATCCTTCCTGTGGAGCTTCCCGAATTGCTCCAAGGGCACACTTCTGTCTCCGAGGGATCTCCTTCTCCTCCAGACTCTCGTCAAGAAAAAGCTCGCCATCCTCCTCAGATGACTCGTCTTCGGTCTCTCCTGTCACCTTTGTGACCAAAAGTGCCTTTTTCTTTCCTCCGCAAAAACCTCCTCCATGGTTCTTTTGGAGCCTCAGCTCCGATAGCTTGACACAATACGCGATAAAGTGTCCCGACTTTTTGCAAAATGACCTAGGCCCTTTGGGGGCCTCGGTCTTCCAGGTTGAACTCTTTCTCCTTTGTATGGTTTTTTCGAGTCCGGTTTCCACCTGTCCCCTCCGACGGCTAGAGCTTGAACGCTCTTTCCTCCTCTCCTGATTTCAATCGTGTTCTCCTACACAAGTATCATACGGACCACTATATTCCACTTCCATGAACTATCGGTCATATCCTGTACTCTGTACACTATATTCTCATACTCGTCGGGTAACTTCATGATAAGAGTGTTAACCTTCATCTTCATTGTACCTGTCCATCCGGCACTCTCCATCTCCATATACAAACAAGAAAGATCATTACAGTAGTCCAACATCTTTCCCCCTTTGTAAGTATAATTTCCCAACTTTTGCTCTACCAATTGGAGCTCCTGAATTGTACCAACTTTATAGATCTCTGTCAAACTCACCCACAACTCCTCGGCCTTGTAAACGTGATGGTGAGGAGTTGCCAAAGCTTGTGTGAGGTGTCTCAGAATGAAGTTCTTGTCTGCCATGTTGGTGTCTTCCCACATTTGAGTATCGGTCTCCACGGTCTTCACAATCACCGCTCCGGGTGTCGTGAGAATAGGAGCAATAAGAGTAAGAGGTGTCTTCATTTCTTTCCTTTTTTTGGACACACTGCTGTCCCCGTCATCTACCTCCTCTGCTGCAGCAGATGTTGCTACAGAAAACCTTACTCCACCAAATCTCGGTGGTGTTCCGTGAGGTGGAAGTTTTACTTGTCCACTAACAATACCGCAGTATTGTTTTTCACACAAAGCTCTTGTCATCATGGCTTCTCAATAGATAAACTCTATTCCATTCAAGATGGGCACCCTAGAGGGTGGGCCCATAACCTGCAATTCTGTGTCCTCCATTAGACTACACAATACAAGAATTATCTAACCCACTTTCAATGGCAACCACTGCTACCAAAGCGGACAAGCAGACAATCTAACTGCATCTTTGTGCAGCATGGACTCCCTTGAGTCCATAGGAAAAAGAATCTTTAAAAACGCCCAACTAGGCGATAAGTTATGAGGCAATAAAAAATGTCAATTTGTACAAACTCTCTAAGAGAGAGGTGACTACCTACCAAAATTCTCTAAGTCCTGATTCCCTCAAATAACTCCTATCTACTGAAGTACGAACCAATCAGAATATTGTACCGTACTAAGAAGTATCACTGCTGGTGTACCTTTTCTACGGCCGATGTACGACAAGGCTATTAAGCGGACGCGTGTCCACTTTTCACTCGTCCGTACGTTCCTCGGAATTTATGCGACCAAATGTTATCTCTCCACGTGGCGCCAGGTCATGCCACGTCACTAAACGCCAAAGTGACCATTCCAAGATGCCGGCGATGATGTGCGCCGTTGGATATGAACCAAAACGCAATCTCAGCCGTCATAAATACTTCTGTGATATTCGTTTCGCTATCGAAACAAAATGCGCGGTACCCGTTTCAAAATAGTATTGTACTTCATACTTTTACAAAACTGTATCTACGCATGCCGTATACAGTTTCAGTTAAATGAATTCGTTCACTCCTAAATAAATATATATTTATCATACCCTATAGCATTTAGCATTGGTCCTAGTCTAATAAGATAAAGCTGACAGATCCCGGCTAACCTGGCGGATGGCAGGTTCCGCGATCAAGTCCTGGGTCCGTCAGGTATCTTTTTAGTAACCTACTAAAAACAACTGTTTGTTACACTAAGGCAGCCATGGTTCAACCACCCTCTCTATCTTTCAGTGACTACAACAAGTATGGGGGCTAGAGAGAGGAAGTGGAGGCAGGTTGTCGGTACTTTTCTTTTCCTCTTATACCAACATATTTATACCTAGAAAATACTCTATAAATCTATTAATTTCAACAGAGTGATGCCAATTATGGGGATGCTTCTAGTTATGGGGATGCTCTTCTGAGGAGATGCACATATGGATACGTTTTGCATGTTAGGAATGGTGTTTGCTGTTGGAGCAGTAAGCAACAAAAGTTGTTTTCTCAATCCACTATCAAGGCTGAGTACATGGCCTCTTGTTCTCCTATCAAAGTGTTAATTTGTGTGAAGTCTCTTTTGCAAGAACTTGGCTTCATAAAATTGCAATTTTGTGGTCTCCATTGACCCACAGAATGGGCTGCCTATGTAAAGCCTCTAGGATAATATTTTCCCATTCGACTTTCCCACTAAATAAGTGCCACCCAAACACCCAAATATTTTGACCTTCCTCACCCTTGTGAGGACGCGACTCCCCTGAGCCAAACGTAAAAAGAATCATTGAATTGTCTCCCCTGAGCAGTAAGTTATGGCTGGTCAAAGATGACCTTTATAATTACAAGCTCTTTTATAGAGAGGTACCTAAATTTCACTAAGTCTTGGTCTGCCTACTCACGACTACCTACTACTAAACCTTAGTCGAAAAGGAATATTGGATAGTACAATATGGTATAGTAGGCGAAGTACTTATTGTTTAGCCATTGTACGACATGGCCTTCAAAGTGACGCTTGTCAAATCGAAGCCATGGTTCCTCCTCCCATCTTCTCCGATATCGAATAATATAGCGCCACGTGGCATCGTGTGATATTATCTCCAAAGGCCGCCAAAAATCTCATTTCGGGTGGCGGCTGCAACGATGGTTATCGGATCACATACATTTATGCGGTTTAGATTTGCTTTCGTGCATGAATTATTTCATATGCGCCTCGTGATCAGTTTGGTATGTTTTAGCCGTCACGTTATGGTTTAAGTAATTGTGAAACCACATAAGTATATCGTTTTGTAGCGCCTTAATGGTTAAGGCGGCCGGCTATATAGAATCCATAGGTCGCAGGTTCAAATTCGGCAGCTGGCACTATTTTGGTAAAATGCCCCTCTACTTTAGTCTGCACCTTCTAAATAACGCGGCAGCCATGGCGTGCCTTTGATTCTATCTCTCTCACTTAAGAGTCTAACTAAAATACAAAGGTGAACTATTAATTACCTCTTTTAATTACTCCCCTTAATTCTTAGTCAACTTTTAATTTAAGTCCACAATTTTCTCTGCAAATTTTTAACTTAGGAGAAGGCACTGGTTTTGTCATCATGTCTGTAATCATCTCTTTATCACTTTTATGAACCAGTTTAATTATTTTATTCTCTACCTTCTCTTTGACAAAGCTTAGTCTGATATCCATATGTTTAGCTTTGAAATGGTGTTTTGGATTAGCTGCAATAGCGGTAGCAGCTTGATTATCACAAAAGACATTTTGAGTTCCAGACTTCATGAACCCAAGTTCCTCAACAAGAGATTTTACCCACATTAATTCTTTGGTGGTAGCACAAGAAGCCATGTACTCAGCCTCCATAGTGGACTGAGCAACTATTTTCTGTTGTTTGCTACTCCAACAGCATGCACCAGATCCATTTTGCCACACATATCCAGTAGTACATCACCTTAAAGGCACATCCCCATAATTGGTATCACTCCAAGCAGTGATGTCAGTGTGCTCCCTTCCCAAATGCAACCACAATTCCTTTGTTCGCACCAAATATCTCATCACCCTTTTGGGTGCTTCACAGTCTCTCTTCCTGGGCTCATTTAGACTCCTACTAAGGACAACTACAGCTGCAGCTATGTCCAAACATGTGTACAGTTCATAAAGTAAATTGAATGGCTTACAATCTGCCAATAAAGAATCCTTTCTATAAACCTTTTTTCTTCCTCATCCATCTCATCATTCAAAATCAATATTCCTCCCTCCTCACTCCCCCCCGACACCTTTTCTAGATCCATGGGAGTGGTACATCCATTTGCTTTCTCCATCTGAAGTTTTTCTAACATATTATCGATAACTTCTTTCTGAGTGAGTCTTATATTTCTGTTCCCTCTATCCCTCTCCATTTGAATTCCCAAAATGTACTTTGCTTCGCCGAGATCTTTTATATCAAACCGACTTCTCAGATCTTGTTTTAGTTTGTTAATCTTATCCAATGACTTGCTTAAGACTAACAAATCATCAACATAAATAGCAATAAATATCACTCCATTCTCATCCTCAAATAGATATATGGAGTGATCCGAACTAATTCCGATATACTTGAAACCGGTCAGAATTTCGTCTAACTTTATGTTCCATTGTCGGGGGGGCTGTTTAAGGCCATAAAGTGATTTTATCAGTTTGCATACCTTGCTTTCTTCTCCACTTTCCACGAATCCTTCTGGTTGCCTCTTGTAGATTTCTTCTTCTAACTCTCCGTGTAAGAAGGTGGTCTTAATATCCATCTGGTGTATTTCCATATCCTCTGCTGCGGCTAAACCAAAGAGCATTTTAACAGAAGGGAATCTGACTACAGGTGCAAAGATTTTTTCATAGTCTATTCATTCTTTCTGAGTATAACCTTTAGCAACCAACCTAACTTTGTACCTTTCAATGGTATTATTTGGGTTTAGTTTAAGCTTAAAAACCCACTTACATCTAATCGATTTTCTGTCTGGTGGACAATCTACCAATTCCCATGTATTGGCTTCTGAAATTCTGTGGTCTCCATTGACCCACAGAATGAGCAGCCTATGTAAAGCCTCTAGGATAATATTTGCCCCTTCTACTTTCCCGCTGAATAAGCGCCGCCCAGGCACACAAATATCTGACCACTCTCACCCTTGTGAGGACAAGACTCCCCTGAGTCAAACGCAAAAAGAATCACTGAATTTGCTCACCCGAGCAGTAAGTTATGGCTGGTCAAAGATGACCTTTATAGTTACAAGCTCTCTTAGAGAGAGAGGTACCTAAATATTACTAAGTCTCGGTCTGCCTACTCACGACTACCTACTATTAAACCCTAGTCCAATAGGAACACTATAAAGTACAAGAAGGTACAATGGGCGATGTACTTATTGTACAACCATTGTACAACAAGGTCTACAAGGTGAGACCTGTCATATCGGAAGCCATGGTTCCTCCTCCCATCTTCTCCGGTATCAAATAATGTGGCGCCACGTGGCACCGCGTGACGCTATATCCGTATGCCGCCAAAAAGCTCACTTCGCGTGGCGGCTATAATGCCGGCCGTCCGATCAAAACATATTTTACACGGTTCAGATTCGCGTACATGCAGAAATTGCTCCTTTTGGTTAGTCTGCTGTTAATTAGCTGTTTCGTTAGTATTTATATATTTATGAAACCCATTGTGGATCATTTCATAACGCCTTAATGGTTAAGGCGTTAGGCTATGAAAGAATCTAGAGGTCACAGGTTCAAATCTAGACTTAGGCATCATTTTAGCCAAAATACCCTTAACTGCAAAAACTGCCACTTTCTAAATATGGCGGCAGCCATGGCGCGCCTTTGATCCTTACTCTTTTTCTTTAAAACAAAACTAAAATAGGGAAGTGAACTATTAATTACCTCTTTTCAACAGCTTCCATGATGGAATCCATTTACTCATGGATGGGAGTGATCCCCGACTACTTTCTGGGGTACTTATGGCCTCAAAGTATGTCTGAGGTTCATCTGGGTGAGACATCTTTGTGAGTTTGTTATTTACTTGTCTTTTTTGAAGCCGTTTACTACTTTTTCTTCCTCTTTCAAAAATCTGACGCTCTGGTTCTGTTTAGGAAGATTTTCATCTCCCATATCTTCCAATTACGGTGTCTCATTAAATTCTTTGTTGGTTTCCATTTCGTATTGTGGCGTTACCTCGGATGTTGTCTTTTCCTCCTTGTCTTTTGGTACATCTGCAGATTTTTCTTTCACCCTGTCTTCCTTCTCTTCATTTCCAAAGTCAAAGTCATAAACTGACTAGATTCAAATCTGATTTTGACTTCTTTGTTATATTTGAATGTATCAACAAACTTTTCTTTATTCATCACCACTATGTGGTTTACCAAAATGATATCTCTCTTTTTCAAGTCATACACTCGATATCCTTTAATGCTCTCATCTTATCCTACAAGATATCATGGTTTCCCTCTTCCCTCTAGCTTCCATTTAGTCTTATTAGAATCCAAAATGTAAACTTGACTTCCGAACACTCTCAAACTAGACAAATCTGGCTTTTTTCCTGTCCACCTCTCATACGGACTTTCCTCTTTATTTGTTGAAGTTAGGACTCTATTTTTGATAAAGTTAGCATAGTTCATAGCCTCAGCCCAAAATTCCAATCCAATCCTCTTATCAGTTAGCATACTTCTAGACATATCTCCTAACGTTATATTCACTCTTTCTGCTACTCGATTTTGTTGCGGATTATAAATAACCGTTTTCTCATGATGGATTCCTTCTTCTTTAAGAAATTCTTCAAATTCCTTTGAGGTGTATTGTTTCCCATTATCAATTCTTATCTCTTTTATTGATGTTTCATGTAAATTTTCACTCCATACTTTGTTTTCTTTGAAACATCTTAGTACCTCTGACTTATGTCTAAGAAAGTATACCTTAGTATATCTAAACCAATCATGTGTAATTGTTAGCATCCATCTCTTCCCCCCATGTGAGGCATACCTAGCAGGTCCCCAAACGTCAATGTGAACTAGATCTAATACTTTCTCTCTTCTAAACGTGGATGCCTTTGGGAATGGGAGTGTACGAATCTTCCCTTGAGCACATCCGCTACAGTCATCTAAGGTCTCATCATCCCAAACTCAATTACACCCACTATTCATTTATACTTCATTTTCTTTAATCTATCTAGATGCACATGCCCTAACCTCTTGTGCCAAAGCATCATATCACTTCCACACAAGTAGAGCACTCTTTTCAATCCAAAATACAATTCTGAACATTCCTTGACTACCTTTTTTAGCTATGAAATAAACCTCATTATCAAGGCTAGCTGTGAAAATTCCTTTCTTAGTTCTTGTTTCGAACTCTTTTTCATCTAGGACAGCAGTAGAAACTAGATTTTTGCTAAGCTTTGGAATGCATAGAACATTTGAGAGTGTTACAATTGAAGCCTTTCCATCAACTAGAACTTTTAAATCAACCGATCGAACAAGACTTGTGGTTTCTACTCTACCATCTCCATACTCTATCTCAACTGTTGGAATTTTCCTCAATTTCGTAAACCACCTCTTATCCTTGCACATATGCATTGAGGCCCCCGAGTGTATGATCCACCCATCCTCAGGTGGATCCCTCTTACCTCCGAAAGCACATTTTTATCTTCGTGGAATTTCGCATGCTTCTCAATGGTTTTTGGATTAAGTTGAAGTTCCTCAAGCTCCTCTTCCGGTTCAGTCACTTCATCTTCTTCCTCATCATTAACTTGAGTCTGAAATCCTTTTTCTTTCCTTCATCTCTTGAGGAACCTTGTTTATCTTTCAGTCAAAGATTTGCAAGTTTGACACAATCTGCCATATAATGTCCTGGCTTCTTGCAGAAGTGACATAGTGCACCTCTAGGAGCTCCTCTCCCCTGTCGGTCAAATATGCCACCTCTTTGTCCTCTTTCTCCAAAGTTTCGATAAGGATCCTTTCCCTTTTCCTCATCACGCTTCCGCTAATCAGATCCTGCAACTAATGCTTACACACTCGGACTTCCTCTCCTAAGTTTTATCGTGCTCTCTTTTACTAAAATCATCCCCACTATATCATCCCAATTCCAATTGTTATCACCTAAATTCTACAACCGATTAATGATATTCGCATACTCTTCAGGTAGTTTCATTATCAATGTATTTACTCTTTGTCTCTCAAACCATGAGTTACCTGCGCTCTCTAGTTCTCCAAATAATGCTTCTAAGTCATTGCAACAATCATTCATACATCCTCCCTTCTAACTATAAGCTGAAAACTTATTTTCTGCCAGCTGTTACTGCTGCAATGACCCACTTATATTTGATTACGAGAGATACCGAAATCTGAGAGGAAGATCTAACATGCATAAGAAGAATGTCAATGCCCTTCACTACACTTTTGAGAATTAAGAGCTTACCAACCTTGTCTTTATAGTTCCACTTCTCATACTCTGAATGTTTAGTATGACTCCATGTCACCATTGCTAGTGCTGCTGTCGGTAACGTCCTTCACAATGGAGTCCCTAGAGCGGCAACTGCTCCTTTTTCTCCTTCCATAATGTTTTCCTCCCCTTATTCGTCATCATTCGCAATGGTGGCTGATGTTTTTACAGCTGTTGTGGTGGAGGTGCCAGAAAAACGTGTTCCTCCAAACCCAGGTGGAGGTGGGCATCGAATTTGCTCGGACACTATGCCCCATAGGTGTTTCTCAAAAAGTCCCCCCTCCATCATCATTTTTCAATAAAAAAAAGTTTGATTCATCAAATATGGACACCCTAGAGGTTGGGCCCATAACCTCCAATTTTGTGGTCTCCATTGACCCACAGAATGGGCAGCCTATGTAAAGCCTCTAGGATAATATTTTCCCCTTCCACTTTCCCACTAAATAAGTGCCATCCAAACACAAATATTCTGACCACCCTGACCCCTGTGAGGACGCGACTCCCCTGAGCCGAATGCAAAAAGAATCTGAATTTGCTCCCTTGAGCAGTAAGTTATGGCTGGTCAAAGATGACCTTTATAAATACAAGCTCTCTTAGAGAGAGGTACCTAAATTTCACTAAGTCTTAGTCTGCCTACTCACGACTACCTACAAGTAAACCTTAGTCCAATAGGAACATTGAATAGTACAATAAGGTATAGTAGGCGATGTATTTATTGTACGGTCATTGTACGACATGGCCTTCAAAGTGACGTCTGTCAAATCGGGAGCCATGGTTCCTCTTCCCATCTTCTTCGGTATTGAATAACATGACGCCACATGGCATCGCGTGATACTATCTCCAAAGGCCGCCAAAACGCCCATTCCGAGTGGCGGCTGCAACAATGGTCGTCTGATCAAATACATTTACACGGTTCGAATTCGCGGTCATGCATGAATTGTTTCATATGCGCCTCGTAGTCAGTTTGGTATGTTTTAGCCATCGCGTTATGTTTTAATTAATTGTGATACCACATAAGTGTATCGTTTCGTAGCGCCTTAATGGTTATGGTGGCCGGCTATATAAAATCCATAGGTCGCATGTTCAAATTCGGCAGTTGGCACTATTTTGGTAAAATGCCCCTCTACTTTAGTCTTCACCTTCTAAATTACGCGGTTGCCATGGCGTACCTTTGATTGGCCATGGAGAAGACGCTCGTCACCTTTAGACTTGTATCTGGATTTCTCGCAAATTCTGTCAAACACTAATACGGTGCAATGTAACGTTTGGTGACGTGACGATCGTAAACAGCTAAGGTGGCCATTCTGCAATGGCGGTTTGAATAGGAACTGTCCGATGTTAACCAGCTATTACTTCGTTGAAATTAAGTTTTCGCACCACTGAATTTCGTGCTATCCAGCAAAATACCTAACTGTGTCTATGTTACACTCTCATAATTCCATCATTCGAATAATTCCACTAGTATGTGTTTATATGTTTATTAAACCCTATATATTTCAGCACAAGTACTAGACTATAGGATAAGACGGCCGGCAAGTCCGGCACTCTGTAGTGACCAGGATCAAATCCTGGGTCCGTCATCTTTTTGCAAGGGTTGATCCCCCTATCTTCTTCTGGCGGCTTAGGCAGCCATGGCATTATCTCTCTATCACCAGTCTTTAGTGACTACGACAACTATGGGGACTGGAGAGAGGGACTACGACAACTATGGGGACTGGAGAGAGGGAAAAGGCAGCGCCTGACTACCGAGTACGACCTTTTAGTTTTCTACGTTCTGACCTAGAAAATACAACAAAAACCTCACATTTCAACACTCCTCTTATTTTTTAGTCATTTTTCCTTAAGCCCACACTGTTCCCCACAAAATTAGAGTTTAGGAGATGGGACTAGGTTTGTCTTCATACCTGCCACCATTTCCCCATCTGGTTTATATTCGAAACTCACAATTTTGTCCTTAACCTTTTCCCTTACAAAACTCAGCCTTATATCCATATGCTTAGCTTTGAAATGATGTTTTGGATTAGCTGCAATTGCAATGGCATCTTGATTATCACAAAACACTTCATGTACTCCCTTCTTCATGTACCCCAATTCTTGCAACAAGGACTTCACCCACATCAACTCTTTCACAGCAGAACAAGAGGCCATGTACTCAGCCTCCATAGTGGACTGAGCAAGTACATCGGCAGCTATACCCTTTTGTACTCTGCAGTCATTTGATTGGTTTTGACTTCAGTACTAGAGGGTTTAGTGAGGGGTTTTAGGACTTAAAGATTTTAGGTAGGTAGCTGCCTCTCTCTCTCTCTCTCTCAGAGAGATTGTATAAAAATTGGCGTCTTTGCCTTTTGATAACAAATCGCATGGTTGGGCGTTTTGAGCAAGTCTTTTTGCATTAGGCTCAAGAAAGTCCAACCTTCACAGGAGTGGAGGCAGTCACAATCATTACCTGCCAGGGTAGCAGTTGTTCTAACAGGAAGGGAGGTATTTAAAATTATCCTAGAGGCTTCAAGCAAGCTGCGTATTTTGTGTGCCAATAGAGGTCACAAAATTACAATAAGTACACTCTTCTTGACTCTAATTTTCCTGAATCATAACCTACAAATCCTCAGGTTGTCTCGTTTTTATTTCCCATTTCACTATTAAGAGTTGTTGTTCTATGACAACTGGTGCAGGTTGAGCTGCAGCAATAGTTGTAGAAGTAGACATGACTAAAACAAAAGCTAAACAAGAATCCCACCAAATACCACTTTTTCACTTACTACAACAACTAACCCTTAGGTCCAATCTACATCAAATTCACCATACAAGTAAATCACCATACATGCTGTCAATTCCCAAAATCACTGCATAATTGAACGAGTCAACGATAAAATATGGAGTCTACAAGTTTCCCAAAAAATGCCCTTAGATTTCCATATTCCCAAAATTGGATACCAAAATGTTTCCAAGTCCTAAACTTTATACACTAAGTGGGTATCTAGTGCTCACTGACCAATCAGGTGTTTGCACCTAAAATAGTAACACAATACTGTAGTACGACATAGTGCTTAACGTACTTCCAAAACTTATTTGCAACTTGCCTTAAACTAAATAGTGAAACACTATTTCCTAATGCACTACACTACAAAATCTTGTTTCTTCAAGTATTCCCAATTTGGCGCCGTACGTATAATGTTGCTGTTTAGTGAGCATCTGCCAAATAAATCTAACCGGCTGTGGTCAACTTGTACGAATCTCTGGAGTGCTTACGAAGCTCTTTGTCACTTGTGGTCACCACTCATATCGCAGCCGTTAGTTTGGTTAACTTCAAAGTCTGGTATTTATTTGTTCTCAGATATTTGGTTCAATTTCCGTTCGTCCGATTTATAAAATTTCTTCGCTCGATGTGTGACATGTGTTCAAAACCATTCCGCAATATCTGCACTATCTGGAAATGCCGACGCTTGTCTTTGTGACCGTACAATACACTCTAGTGTTGCTATTTCACTGTCACACTATTTATGGTAAGTATTACAATTGAGATTGGACCAAAAATATTCTAAGTCCTAAATCTCCCCTCACAGCTCTATCTATTGAGGAAAATGCTTTAAAACCAACACTCCCCTAAAGCTTTAGACTCTGTTATTCACTCAGCCTAATAGCATTTTCTGCAAAAGTGTAATTTAGGTGTAGGTAGAGCTTTAGTTAACATATATGCAACCATTTTCATCAGGCAAATACCACAATTTTATGACTCTTGCAAACACCTTTTCACGAACAAAATGTAGCCTGACATCCATGTCCTTACTCTTAAAATGATGGCTGGGATTAGAAGCAATGGCCATGGCTGCGTGGTTGTCACATGAGATGATCTGAGGTTTAGTCCGCATGTACCCTAATCCTTGTAAAAGTTCCTTTACCCATAGGAGTTCTTTGAGGGCAAAACTTGCTACCATATATTCTGACTCTATTGTTGATTGAGCCCTAACCTTCTGAAGCTTCCTGCTCCAGCAGCACGTTCCATTTTCAATCTGCAAAACAAAACCAGTCGTTGATTTTCTGCTAGGCATGTCGCCATAGCTAGCATCGCTCCAAGTCTACATTTTCACTTCTCCTCCTCCAAGAACAAGTTTGAGGTTGCGAGTCCCTGCCAAGTTTCTCAGAACTCTCTTTGGAACTTCCTTGTTACCCTGTCTGTCTTTTTCAAATTTTGCAGACTTCTAATTAAAGCACCAACAGCAGCTGCAATATCGGGCCTCGTACAATTCATAAAATAAATGAGGCTACCAACTACCTGCCTGTATGACTTTGAGGCCATAAAATCCTCCTCCTTTGACTCTAAATTCACACTAACTATAATACCTGAATCAGAGTCA
>JBBHKE010000751.1:0-19167 GCA_037447655.1 Zygnema cylindricum | reverse complement strand
AAAGTACGTCTCTGACAGACCGTACACCACACTATTTACGATGGCACTATATTAGAGTCATGAATCCTATTCTATGGAACACCTCAAATAACGTGTAGGAACATTTAGAATGTCTAATTCTATTTGAGAATTTGCCCAAAAAAACAGGGTACCTCAATTAGCGACCAACACGCTAATAGCGATTCACGGTGTACAGTTTGCCTATTCCGTACAAAGGTGTAAAGCTTCCATGCACAAAAGTATGATAACTACACCGCGCATCGTAATTAGAGTAATAAAAAAATTAGAGTAAAAAAAGAGAAAAAAATAATTAGAGTAATTTACTCTAATTTATGTGATAGAACTGTTTCAGAAAGGAATTTACTCTAATTTATGCGGTGTACTCTAATTTGGCAAGTTAATATCCTCTACTATAAATAAGGTATCGTACAGAATCTGACAAAACGTACAGTTTATCGTCAATATGGCGTTTGCACTACGCGGATTGTTAAAACACAGTTACATGATAATGGCTTGTATTACATCATTATTTGTACATTTTTTATTTATAAAAGTACAATTTTGCACGGACGGGCGTCATCCGTACTCCACACTATTTAAAACAAACATATATTTGAATTAAAAACGCTAATTAAACCCTACCTTAAATAGTATAATGAAAAAATTAGAATCATTTACTCTATTTGATGTGATAGTGTCGAAATTTCGAGCGACCGAATTAGAGTAATTTACTCTAATTACGATTCCCGGTGTACTGTACTGTACACCGTCAATCGCAATTAGAGTAAAGAATAAATAGTGCAAAAAAAAATAGTGTTATTAACACTAATCTGGAATTCTATTTTTTTGAAAAAAATATATATATACTAATTAATCCCTAACTGTAACTTGGGTTATCCTGTATAATAAATACCCGCCCTTTCGATGTCTACAGTAATATGTGTATTCGTACAAAATCTGACCATTCTTACGTCGTCGCGCTGGTCACACGGTCGACGGACGAACATATGAGAACGCGATTTTTGTCGACGAGTTTGCGTCGCTTTCTTCCATTGCACATTCATATGTGTGCGCAATAATGCTAAGTGTCTTTTTATGCCTTTGTAATTCAAAAAATACCATTTCGTACGAAAATACCCTGTCCGTACGCCACACTATTTCCATCGCAGTGTACTTCCATTATTAACGCTAATTGAAAGAAAACCCTAATTAGAATATTGGAAAAAATATAATTATGGATTGTATTTCGGGTTTTTTTTTTTGAAAAAAGGGCACCGAATTGGCGTTATATGCACTAATAGCGATTGACGGTGTACAATACACCGTGAATCGCTATTAGCGTAATGAAAAAATTAGTGTAATGAAACAATTAGCGTACTTTACGGTAAATTGTGTTTTTTCCGGTAAACCATGATACTAATTTATCATGTACTCTAATTTGTATTATTTTTTGTATTAATTGTCGCACCATAATATCTAAACACTAAAATATGTGTATGTACGGATTTGTACAAATCGTTCGCCGTAGCATTTTCGCGACATCCGCGTCTACCGAAAATTAATTACGCAATTACATGTTAACGCGACTCCGGGAATTGTGTAGTGTGTGATCAGTTATGATTCCCGTAAGCACGAATTTCGAACTGACCACGACACGCTGTTGTGTTCAAAAATGACGTCGCTTGTACGTATGTTGTAGCAAAATACACACTAATACCGCGCTTAAACTATAATTCTGTCGTTGTATTAAAGTTAATAAGTGTCTTAGGATGACGTTCCATCAGGCAAAAAGTGGCGTAGTTTAAAGAAATCCGCGACCCTCGGTACCAAATCGTACCGCCTATTTTGTTTTTATACGAAAAAAACAACATTAGAGAGAATCTTGCCGATACTCTGCGAATGTCTTGGAGGTAATACTGGCCGTCGAATGTTCATCTGTGAGGAGTTCACTTTATTTTTTTCTGTAACTATCAACCCAACTCAAGGAGGTGGGTTCGCAGATACAGAAAAAAAAATTCGTGACACGCTGGACAATTAAACTACGTGTCATGATGGAAAACCAACGAAAAATCTCAAAATTTGCACATGACACGCGCTTTCTAAAATACAACCGAAAATAAAAACGAAATTGATTAACATTCCCTCGTCACTCTATTTTTGGTAACTTTTATTCGTCACACTATTTCTCTCAAAGGACTTTCGTCATGTTCGAAAACTGAAACCCTAAAAAATGAGCTGGCATACAGACTGGCGTATAAAAGTTTTGTCGTATGATTACTTCGTACGCAGGTACATGGTACGCAAGTGAAGATTTGAAGTTAAGTTTGTCGGTGCTAAAAATCTGAAAGATATTCAATATCGGATCATAGCTTGCGTGGTGCAAGTCAATTAAAAACACATGGTTAACAAACTCTACGTGATGGAACATCGACACAATCGACCTGGTTTGTAGAGTTTGCCGTACAATTACAGAAACGTATAATGGAACTTTGCAACTTAGAGACCTCCATAGGACCTCAGAGTAAGCAACTCACGTGAAGCCTCTAGGATAACCCTGACCCCTTTGTCTTTCAGCACAAATAACTGCCACCCTCGCAAATAAAAACTCTGACCACCTTCACCCTTATGAAAGCAAGACTCCCTTGAGTCGATAGCATAAAAAAATCTATGAATTTGCTCCCTTGAGTAGTAAGTTATGGAGGGTCAAAGTTGACCTTTTGTACAAAAGCTCTTTAAAGAGAGGGTCATATCTACAAATTTTTTCTAAGTCCTATCCCTCACAAAAATCTATCTACTGATGTACGACACCAATCATATTACAATGCCGTACACAAAAGTACATCTGCTGGTGTATTCTATGAACTGATAATGTACGACATGGCCTAAATGTCGCCACATGTCATATCCAGATTCTGTCTCGTAATCCCCGAAGATGCCGCGATCCAACGTAATCGTGCCACGTGTCTTTCGATGTGGCGATGACCACAAACCGCCGAGAATCTCTTCCGCGATCTCGGCGTTCTTTTCGGCCGTCCGATTGAATGCAGATTTCAATCATAGCCGTCATAAATGCTTGTGCGACATTTATTTCGTAAAAGAAACAAAATGCGCACTACTCTTTTCTTATCCATACCGAAATCCGTACTTTTACATAACTGGATCTATGTATCCGTAAACATCCGCCGTTAAATGAATTTTCATACATAGCAACATTTAAATAAATATTTAACCTTATAGAATGTATATTTTGTCTAGACTTAACAAATAAGTCTACTGTCTACCAGCGTTTTGACGATCCGCAGGTACCAGGATCAAATCATGGTTCCGACATACTCCTTTTAGCAAATAAACCTACCTATCCGTAAATCAACTTATTTATTTTTTGTAAACCTTTGAGTAGCCTAGGTAGCCATGGCTCTAGCTTCCTCTCCAATTTCTAAGTGATTGCAACAAGTGTGGGAGTTGGAGAGAGAAGTAAGAGGCTGACTGCCTCTGCTTCTTTTTATATTCCAATTTAGACTTAGAAAATTAAAAAAGAACCATCGATTTCTACACTCCCCTTATTTTCTAGTCAATCTTTAATTTTAGACCACACTTCTCCTTGCAGAAAATTAGCTTAGGGGAAGGCACAGGTTTGGTCATCATATCTGCTACCATCTCGCTATCTAGTCTATACTCTAAACTGATTATTTTGTTTTCTACTTTCTTTCTAACAAAGCTGAGTCTAATGTCCATGTGTTTAGCTTTAAAATGATGTTTAGGATTGGCAGAAATAGCGATTGCTGTCTGATTATCACAAAAAAATTTCTCACACCACTCTTAAGGTGACCAAGCTCACCAAGCAAAGACTTCACCCACATCAATTCTTTTACAGCAAAGCAAGAGGCCAAATACTCAACCTCTATGGTGGACTGAGCAATAACCTTTTGTTGTTTGCTACTCCAATAGCAAACCCCATCACCCACATATAATACATATCCAGAAGTACATCTCCTCATCGGAGCATCACCATAACTAGCATCACTCCAAGTAGAGATGCTAGTATTCTCCCCACCCAAATGCAACCATAGATCCCTAGTTCTTATCAAATATGTAAAGACTCTCTTAGCTGCCTCCCAATCCTTCTTAGTGGGAGCATTTAGACTTCTACTCAACACTCCTACAGCCGCAGCTAAATTCGGCCGGTACAATTCATAAAATAGATTAGGCTTCCCACAACTTGCCTATAAGAAATAGTCTGCATGAACTTTTGTTCTTCAATACTTAATTCCTTGTCTAAGAATATGACTCCTTCTTCCTCACTTCCTTCACTTCCCTTCTTTAACTCGATTGGAGTTGTACAACTATTAGCTTTATCCATCTGAAATTTTTCCAACATGTTCTTTTTGCTTACTTTTGAGTCAATCTTATAATCTTTCTTTCTCAGTCTCTTTCTACTTGAATTCCTAAAATATATTTTGCTTCCCCCATATCCATCATTTCAAATCTCCCCTTAAGATCAGTTTTCAGTTTATTAATTTTTTCCATTGATATATTTAAAACAAGCAAATCATCAACATAAATTGCAATAATTACGACACCTTCGTCATCTTCAAAAACATAGATTGAGTGATCTTAGCTGATCTAGATATATACCAGACTGGTAAGAAACTCATGTAGTTTCTTATTCCATTGTCGAGGCGCCTGTTTCATACCGTAAAGAGATTAAATTAGCCGGCATACCTTACTCTCCTCTCCTTCCTCCACAAATCCTTCGGGTTATCGCATGAAGATCTCCTCTTTTAATTCTCCAAGCAAAAAGGCTGTCTTGATGTCCATCTGGTGCACCTCCATATCTTCGGCTACAGCTAGAATGAGAAGTATGCGGACGGAGGGAAATCTGATGACCGGACAAAGGTTTCCTTGTAGTCGATTCCTTCTTTTTGTGTAAATCCTTTTGCCTCTAATCGGGCTTTGTTACGCTTAATGGTGTTATCCGGGTTCAGTTTTAATTTGAAAACCCACTTACAACTGATTGGTTTTCGCTTAGGTGGACAATCCAGCAGCTCCCAAATATCGGCTGCCACTTTTGAGGCCATGTTGTCATTGATGGCTCTCTTCCAGTTATTCCTTTCTAGACAAGTTATCGCCTTTCCATAAGTTTGAGGGTCATCTTGATTAGATAGTTTTGTTACCTTGTTATTAACGTGTTTTTCTTGTAGTATTTTGCTACTTCTCCTTCCCCCCTCAAAATCTAAGGCCGGAATAGATGGTTCTCGTTGATTCTTTCGAACAAACTCGGCTTCTCCCCTATCCCTTGATTTCAAATCAATTTCCACCACGTCTTCCGCTTCGGGTAGAGTTGTCTCTAGAGTTTCCGCAGTCGAGTTGTTTTCGGTCTCATTTGTATCTGCAAGAAGGTCATCTTCTCTAAAACCTTGATAGTTATAAAGCTCAAAGTCATCAAAATTTTCCAACTCAAATCTGATTTTTACTAACTTTGTATACTTCAAGGGATCCATAAACTTTCCTTCATCCATAACTACTAGATGCTTTATTAAAATTATATCTTCCCTTTTTAGATCGTAAACTCTATATCCTTTAACATCCTCATCATATCCTAATAAGTATCCCAGTTTTCCTTTAGGATCTAGCTTCCAATTAGACAGATTAATGGGAACTGAATGGGGTAGTTGAACGATTAAATTTGACACTATGTGATAGTGCTAGAAGTATGTTGTCGCATAAGAAGATAGGAAAAAGGTTTTGGGCAAAAGCAATGAACTGTGCTAATTACCTCAAAAATAGAGTTTTTACCTCAGCTATAAAAGATCAAACACCTTATGAGAGATGGACCAGCCGAAAACCAGACATATCTCACTTAAAGGTTTTCGGCAGTCAAGTATTTAGTCTAGATACAGATTGGTCTAATTCGAAGCTAGATCTTAAAGGAAAATCGGGATACTAATTAGGATATGATAAGGATGTTAAAGGATATAGAGTTTAAGATCAAAAAAGGGAAGATATAATCTTAGTAAAGTATCTAGTAGTTATGGATGAAGGAAAGTCCGTGGATCCCTTCAAGTATACAAAGTCAGTAAAAATCAGATTTGAGTCAAAAAATTCCGATTACTTTGAACTTTCTAACTATCCTAGTTTTAGAGAAGATGACATTCTTGCAGGTACAAATCAGACCGAAAAGAACTAGGTTGCGGAAACTCCAGTGACAACTCTACCCGAAGCGAAAGACGTGGTGGAAATTGATTCGCAATCAAGGGATAGGGGAGAAGCTGAGATTGTTCGAAAGAACCCACAAGAACCATCTATTTCGGGCACAGATTTTGAGAGGGGAAGGAGAAGTGGTAAAAGATTGCAAGAAAAATAGGTTAATAACAAGGTAACAAATTTATCTAATCAAGATGAACCTCAAAGTTATGGAGAGGCGATGATTTGTCTAGAAAGGAACTAGTGGAAGACAACCATTAATGACGAGTTGGCCTCAATAATGGGAGCCGATACTTGGGAGCTGGTGGATTGTCCACCTAACCGAAAACGAATCGGTTTTAAGTGGGTTTTCAAATTAAAACTGAACTCGGATAACACCATTCAGCGTATCAAAACCCGATTAGTGGATAAAGGATTTACACTGAAAGAAGGAATCGACTACGAGGAAACCTTTGCCCCAGTCCTCAGATTTCCCTCTGTCCGCATTCTTTTAAGTGTAGCAGCAGCGGAAGACATGGAGGTGCATCAGATGGACATCAAGACGTCCTTTTTGCATGGAGAATAGGAATAGGAGATCTTCATGCGACAACTCGAAGGATTTTTGGAGGAAGGAGAGGAGAGTAATGTATGCCGGCTGATTTAATCTCTTTACGGTTTAAAACAAGCGCATCGACAATGGAATAAGAAACTTGATGAGTTTCTTACCTGTCTGGTATACATCCGGATCAGCTTAGATCACTCAATCTATGTTTTTGAAGATGAGGAAGGTGTTATATTTATTGCAATTTATGTTGATGATTTGCTTATTTTAAGTAAATCAATGAAAAAACTTATTAAATTAGAAATTGATCTTAAAGGGAGATTTGAAATGAAAGATATGGGGGAAGCAAAACATATTTTGGGAATTCAAGTAGAAAGAGACCGAGAAATAAAGATTATAAGATTGACTCAAACGGAAGCAATTGTGAACATGCGTGGAAAAAAATTTAGATGGATAAAGCTAATAGTTGTACAACTCTTATCGAGTTAAAGAAGGGAAGTGAGGGGAGTGAGGAAGAACGAGGCATAGTCTTAGACGAGAAATTAGGTTCTGAAGAACAAAAGTTCATGCAAACTATCCTTACAGGCACGTATTGGGAAGCCTAATCTATTTATGAATTGTACCCGGCCGAAATTTAGCTACGGCTATAGGAGTTCTAAGTAGAAGTCTAAATGCTCCCACTAAGAAGGATTGGGAGGTAGCTAAGAGAGTCCTTAGATATTTGATAGGGACTAGGGATTTATGGTTGCATTTGGGTAGGGAGAATACTGACATCACAACTTGGAGTGATGCTAGTTATGGTGATGCTCCGATGAGGAGATGTACTCATGAGGAGATGGCCTCAATTATGGTAGCCGATACTGGGGAGCTGGTGGATTGTCCACCTAACCAAAAACTAATCGGTTGTAAGTGGGTTTTCAAATTAAAATTGAAACCAGATAACACAATCGAGCGCTACAAGGCCCAATTAGTGGCAAAGGGATTTACACAAAAGGAGGGAATTGGCTACGAGGAAACCTTTACCCCGTTGGTCAGATTTTCCTCCGTCCGCATACTTCTCATCCTCGCAGCAACAGAAGACATCGAACTGCACCAGATGGACATCAAGACAGCCTTTTTGCATGGAGAATTGGAAGAGGAGATCTTCATGCGACAACCTGAAGGGTTTGTGGAGGAAGGAGAGGAGAGTAGGGTATGCCAAATGATTAAATCTCTTAATGGTTTGAAACAGGCGCCTCGACAGTGGAATAAGAAGCTTGATGAGTTTCTTACCGATCAAGGATATATCCGGATCAGCTCAGATCACTCAATCTATGTTTTTGAAGATGAGGAAGGTTTTATATTTATTGCAATTTATGTTGATGATTTGCTTGTTTTAAGTAAATCAATGGAAAAAATTAATAAACTAGAAACTGATCTTAAAGGGGGATTTGAAATGAAAGATATGGGGGAAGCAAAACATATTTTGGGAATTCAAGTAGAAAGAGACCGAGAAATAAAGATTATAAGATTGACTCAAACAGAAGCAATTGTCAACATGCGTGGAAAAAAATTTAGATGGATAAAGCTAATAGTTGTACAACTCTTATCGAGTTAAAGAAGGGAAGTGAGGGGAGTGAGGAAGAACGAGGCATAGTCTTAGACGAGAAATTAGGTTCTGAAGAACTTGTTGAAATCTATAGATTTCTATAGTATTTTCTAGGTTTAAATATGTTTTAATAAAAGGAAAAAGGACGGACAGCCTGCCTCCACCTCGCTCTCTAGCTCCCATACTTGTTGTAGTCACTGAAGGTAAGAGAGAGAGGTTGATCCATGGCTGCCTTTAGTTCAACAGACAGCTATTTTTAGTAGGTTACTAAAAATATACTTGACGGATGAGAGATTTGATCCCGGTACCTACGGTTCGTCAAGTCGACCGGTAGCGGTCAGCTTTATCCTAAATAGACTAGGACCAATGCTAAGTGCTATGGTATGTGATAGATATATATTTAGTTAGGAAGAATTAAATCCATTTAACTAGAACTGTGTACGACGCACATAGATTCAGTTTTATATAGTACGTCGTACGACGCTAATTCAAAACGGATACCGCGCATTTTATTTCGACATCGGAACAAATATCGCGCAAGTATTTATTACGGCTAAGATTGCGTTTCGCATAAAATCCAACGGCGCACATCATCACCGAAATCCCGGAGTGGTCACTTTGGCGTTTTGTGACGTGGCATAATCTGGAGACACGTGGAGAGATGACATTCGGTCATAAGAATTCCGAGGAACGTACGGACGAGTGAAAAGCGGACACGCGTCCACTTAATAGCCTTGTCGTACATAGGCCGTACAAAAGGTACATCGGCAGTAGTACTTTTGTGTACGATACAGTAATCTGATTGGTCCGTACTTCAGTAGATAGGAGTTATTAGAGAGAATCAGGACTTAGAAAATTTTGGTAGGTGGTCACCTCTCCCTTTGAGAGTTTGTACAAATTGGCATTTTTACTGCCTCATAACTAATCGCCTGGTTGGCCTTTTTCAGTGATTCTTTTTTCTACGGACTCAGGGGAGTCCAGGCTACACAGGGGTGCAGTCAAATTGTCAGTTTGCCTTCTTGGGCAGTAGTGGTTGTGGCTTGAAGTGGGTTAGTTAAATACTATCTAGAGGCTTCCTGTATTCTGTAGTCCAATGGAGGACACAGAATTGCAGGTTATGGGCCCACCCTCTAGGGTGCCCACCTTCAATGGATCTGGGTTCATCTATTGGGAAGCCATGATGATGGGAGCTTTGTGTGAAAAACGATACTGGGGTATCGTCAGTGGACAAGTGAAACGTCCACCTTCGGGAACTCCACCAGGATTTGGGGGAGTAAGGTTTCCTGCAACAACGGCTGCCTCGGCGGAAGAGGCAGATGATGGGGACAGCAGTGTGTCCGAAAAGGGGAAAGGGAAGGAGACACCCCTCACTCCTATTGCCACAGTATCGGGAGCGGCAATCGTGAAGACCGTGGAGAACGATACTCAAATGTGGGAGGATGTAAACATGGCTGCCAAGAACTTCATTCTGAGGCACCTCACTCAAGGTTTGGCCACCCCTCATCTTCACATTTACAAGGCCGAGGAGTTGTGGGTGAGTTTGGTGGAAATTTATAGAGCTGGAACTATTCAGGAGCTCCAGTTGGCTGAGCAAAAGCTACTGAGTTACACTTACAAAGGAGGAAAGATGCTAGATTACTGTAATGATCTTTCTTGTTTGTATACGGAAATGGAAAGTGCCGGGTGGATAGGTACAGTGAAAATGAAAGTTAACACCCTTATCATGAAATTACCAAATGAGTTCGAAAACTTAGTGTACCGAGTACAGGGAATGCCTGATAGTTCATGGAAATGGAACACAGTAGTCAGGATGATACTTGTGCAGGAGAACACAATGGAGATTAGGAGAGGAGGAAAGAGCATTCAAGCTCTAGCAACAGGAGGGGACCGATGGGGGAAGGACCCGAAGAAACCTTATAGAGGGGAAAGAGATCATTCAGGGGGACAGAGGCCCCCAAAGGGTCTTTGTCATTATTGCAAAAAGCCGGGACACTTTATTGCAGATTGTGTCAAGCTATCAGAGCTGAGGCTCCAAGAGAACCGTGGAGGGGGTTCTTCCGGAGGGAAGAAAAAGGCACTTGTGGTTACAAAAGTGTCAGGAGAAACCGAGGATGAGTCCTCTGAGGAGGATGGGGAGCTTCTTCTTGACGAGAGTTTGGAGGAGAAGGAGATTCCTCGGAGGCAGAAGTGTGCCCTTGGAGCCATCCGGGAGGCTCCACAGGAAGGATGGATCATCGACTCAGGTGCATCCATGCATATGTGTCGTGATAAAGAACTCTTCACTAAGCTAAGAAAGATTCCTACTGTAGAGATAGAGTATGGGGATGGGAGAGTGGTTACTACAGATCTAGTGGGATCAGTAGATCTGAAAGTCTTAGTGGAGGGTAAGACTTCTATACTTACATTCTCAGATGTACTTTACATTCCTCAGCTGAGTAAAAATCTTGTCTCTACGTCTGTGTTAGATGACAAAGAGTTTGATACCTTCACCAGAAAGGGAGTCTTTACAGCTAAGTATGGGGATGAAGTTTACTTCACAGCAGATAAGGGTAGCCAAGGAATGTTTAGGCTTAACTTGAGTAATGAAAAGAAGAATGCTTACTATGTTGGTGTCCCTAAGATGATGATTTGGCATAAGCGGTTGGGGCATGTACATTTTGATAGGTTAAGGGAAATGAAAAAGCTTGGGGTAGTAGATGGCATTCAGTTTGGGGATAATGAAATGATGGATGATTGTAGTGGTTGTGCTCAAGGTAAGGCTCACAGACTTCCCTTTCCCAAAGCCGCCACATATAGAGGTGAGAAAGTGTTAGATTTGGTCCACACAGATATTTGGGGACCTGCAAAAGTACCTTCGGTTGGAGGAAAAAGATTTATGATGACAATAACTGATGATTGGTCTAGATACTCTAGAGTCTACTTTCTGAAAAATAAGTCTGAAGCATCAACTTACTTCAAAGAATATAAAGCTTGGAGTGAGAAGTTGCATGAAACCCCCATTAAGAGGATAAGGAGTGATAATGGGGGGGAATATACCTCTAACGAGTTTGAGGAATATTTGAGAGATGAGGGAGTGCAGCACCAGAAAACTGTACCATATAACCCGGAACAAAATGGGGTAGCTGAGAGGTTGAATCGAACACTAGGAGATAGTGCATGCAGTATGTTGGCAGACAAGAAAATAGGAAAGAGATTTTGGGCAGAAGCAATGAACTGTGCAAACTATATTAAAAATAGAGTCCTTACCTCAGCTGTAAAGGGAGTGACACCTTATGAGAGATGGGTTGGAAGGAAACCAGATATCTCACACCTTAAAGTATTTGGTAGCCAAGTTTACAGTCTTGATACGGATAGGAAAAACTGGAAACTAGATGCTAAGGGAAAACCTGGATACTTTGTGGGATATGATGAGGATGTTAAGGGATATAGAGTCTATGACTTAGCAAAGAAAGATATCATTCTGGTCAAACACTTAGTTGTCATGGATGAAGGGAAGTCATTTGACCCCTTCAAATATACAAAAAGGATAAGGATCAGATTTGAGTCCGAAAATGAGGAGAACTCAGTCGTTCCCGAAAAAGACATGAGTGAAACTGTGATTACAGACTCAGGGGAGATCGAAGATATAAGAGACTCACCGGAAACCTCACATACTCCTATGGACTTCGAGGAGATGGAAGAAGCGGGACAAGATACGGTTTTTATGGACAGGGGAGCCGATGAGACAGTGAGAAGAAATCCAAGACTTCCATCCATTCCAGCTTCGGAGTTTGAGGGAGGAAGGAGGAGCAGCAAAAGGATACAGGAAAAACAAGCTGCCCATAAGGTAACTAAGCTATCTCACCCAGATGAGCCTCAGTCTTACTTAGAGGCAGTGAATAGTCCAGAGAAAGAAAGATGGATTAGGGCCATAAATGATGAGATGGCTTCTATCATGGAAGCAAATACTTGGGAACTAGCGGATTGCCCTCCAGACAGAAAACCTATTGGATGTAAATGGGTATTTAAACTAAAACTGAACCCAGATAATACAATTGAGAGGTATAAGGCTCGATTGGTAGCAAAGGGGTTCACCCAAAAGGAGGGGATTGACTATGAGGAGACCTTTGCTCCAGTTGTTCGGTTCCCATCAGTAAGGATTCTCCTCAGTCTGGCCGCAGCGGAAGACATGGAAATTCACCAGATGGATATTAAGACTGCTTTTCTTAATGGTGAGTTAGAGGAAGAAATTTTTATGAGGCAACCCGAGGGGTTTGTGGAAGAAGGAGAAGAGAGCAAAGTGTGCAGGCTCATAAAGTCCTTATATGGACTGAAACAGGCTCCCCGACAGTGGAATAAGAAACTAGATGAGTTTCTCACCGATCTGGGATACATCCGGATCAGCTCTGATCATTCTATCTATATGTTTGAAGATGAGAATGGTGTCATTTTTATTGCAATTTATGTGGATGATCTGCTTGTGTTAAGTAAGTCTTTAGAGAATATCAATAGGCTAAAGAAAGATCTTAGGGGCAAATTTGATATGAAGGATTTAGGGGAGGCAAAATATATTTTGGGGATCCAAATGGAAAGAGATAGGGGGAAGAAGATTATCAGACTTACTCAGAAAGAAGCAATAGGTAATATGCTTGAGAAATTCCAGATGGAAAATGCTAACAGTTGTACCACTCCCATGGACTTGAAAAAAGGAAGTGATGGGAGTGTAGAAGGAGGAGTGATGATCTTAGACGATCAGATGAGTCCAGAGGAAAGAGAATTCATGAAGTCTATCCCTTATAGACAGGTCGTAGGAAGCTTAATCTATTTTATGAACTGTACCAGGCCGGACATAGCGGCGGCAGTTGGTGTACTCAGTAGGAGTCTTAATGATCCTAGGAAGAGGGATTGGGAGGCAGCCAAGAGAGTCATGAGATATCTGGTGGGAACTAGAGAGTTATGGTTGCATTTGGGAGGGGAGCACACTGACATCACTACTTGGAGTGATGCCAGTTATGGGGACGCACCTATGAGACGATGCACTTCTGGGTATGTGTTGTATGTTGGGGAAGGTGCTTGCTGTTGGAGCAGTAAGCAACAAAAGGTGGTTGCTCAGTCTACTATGGAGGCTGAGTATATGGCGTCTTGTTCTGCTGTGAAAGAACTAATGTGGGTGAAGTCATTATTGCAAGAACTGGGATATATGAAGGAGGGAGTGCATGAAATCTTTTGCGATAATCAAGCTGCAATCGCAATCGCAGCCAATCCAAAACATCATTTCAAAGCAAAACATATGGACATAAGATTAAGCTTCGTAAGAGAAAAAGTTGAAAACAAAATTTTAAATCTTGTGTATAGACCTGATGAAGAAATGGTGGCTGACATGATGACCAAACCTGTGCCCTCTCCTAAACTAAAATATTGTCGGGAAAAATGTGGGTTGAAAGAAAAATTAAAATTAGACTAGAAAATAAGGGGAGTGTTGAAATCTATAGATTTCTATAGTATTTTCTAGGTTTAAATATGTTTTAATAAAAGGAAAAAGGACGGACAGCCTGCCTCCACCTCGCTCTCTAGCTCCCATACTTGTTGTAGTCACTGAAGGTAAGAGAGAGAGGTTGATCCATGGCTGCCTTTAGTTCAACAGACAGCTATTTTTAGTAGGTTACTAAAAATATACTTGACGGATGAGAGATTTGATCCCGGTACCTACGGTTCGTCAAGTCGACCGGTAGCGGTCAGCTTTATCCTAAATAGACTAGGACCAATGCTAAGTGCTATGGTATGTGATAGATATATATTTAGTTAGGAAGAATTAAATCCATTTAACTAGAACTGTGTACGACGCACATAGATTCAGTTTTATATAGTACGTCGTACGACGCTAATTCAAAACGGATACCGCGCATTTTATTTAGACATCGGAACAAATATCGCGCAAGTATTTATTACGGCTAAGATTGCGTTTCGCATAAAATCCAACGGCGCACATCATCACCGAAATCCCGGAGTGGTCACTTTGGCGTTTTGTGACGTGGCATAATCTGGAGACACGTGGAGAGATGACATTCGGTCATAAGAATTCCGAGGAACGTACGGACGAGTGAAAAGCGGACACGCGTCCACTTAATAGCCTTGTCGTACATAGGCCGTACAAAAGGTACATCGGCAGTAGTACTTTTGTGTACGATACAGTAATCTGATTGGTCCGTACTTCAGTAGATAGGAGTTATTAGAGAGAATCAGGACTTAGAAAATTTTGGTAGGTGGTCACCTCTCCCTTTGAGAGTTTGTACAAATTGGCATTTTTACTGCCTCATAACTAATCGCCTGGTTGGCCTTTTTCAGTGATTCTTTTTTCTACGGACTCAGGGGAGTCCAGGCTACACAGGGGTGCAGTCAAATTGTCAGTTTGCCTTCTTGGGCAGTAGTGGTTGTGGCTTGAAGTGGGTTAGTTAAATACTATCTAGAGGCTTCCTGTATTCTGTAGTCCAATGGAGGACACAGAATTGCAGAACTGAATTTCATGCAAACTATCCTTACAGGCAAGTATTGGGAAGCCTAATCTATTTATGAATTGTACCCGGCCGAATTTTAGCTACGGCTATAGGAGTTCTAAGTAGAAGTCTAAATGCTCCCACTAAGAAGGATTGGGAGGTAGCTAAGAGAGTCCTTAGATATTTGATAGGGACTAGGGATTTATGGTTGCATTTGGGTGGGGAGAATACTGACATCACAACTTGGAGTGATGCTAGTTATGGTGATGCTCCGATGAGGAGATGTACTTCTGGATATGTATTATATGTGGGTGAGAGGGCTTTTTGTTAGAGTAGCAAACAGCAAAAGGTTATTGCTCAGTCCTTCATGGAGGCTGAGTATATAGCCTTTTGTGTGCTGTAAAAGAATTTATATGGGTCAAGTCTTTGCTTGGTGAGCTTGGTCACCTTTAGAGTGGTGTGCATAATTTTTTTTGTGATAATCAGGCAGCAATCGCTTTTTCTACCAATCCTAAACATCATTTTAGAGCTAAACACATGGACATTAAACTCAGCTTTGTTAGAGAGAAAGTAGAAAACAAATTAATTAGTTTAGAGTATAGACCAGATAGCGAGATGGTAGCAGATATGATGACCAAACTTGTGCCTTCCCCTAAGCTAATTTTCTGCAAAGAGAAGTGTGGTATGAAATTAAAGATTGACTAGAATTAGGGTAAGTGTAGAAATCGATGGTTCTTTTATTATTTTCTAGGTCTAAATTGGAATACAGAAAGAAGCAGAGGCAGTCTGCCTCTAAATTCTCTCTCTAACTCCCACACTTGTTGCAGTCACTGAGAAGTTGGAGAGGAAGCTAAAGCCATGGCTACCTAGGCTATCCAGAGGTTTACGGGAAATAAATTAGTTGATTTACGGATAGGTAGGTTTATTTGCTAAAAGGAGTATGTCGGAACCAAGATTTGATCTAAGGACCTACTGACGTTCAGAAGGCCGGTAGCCGGTAGACGTTTTCGTTAAGTCTAGACAGAATGATACGTACTAGAGGGTTTGATATTTATTTAAATGTTGCCACGTAGGAAAATTCATTTAACGGCGGATGTTTACAGATACATAGATCCACTTAGGTAAAAGTACGTATTACGGTATAAAAAAGAAACGAGTACCGCGCATTTTGTTTGTTTTACAAAACAAATACCGCACAAGTATTTATGACGGCTACGATTAAAATCTGCATTCAATCGGACGGCGGAAAAGAAAGCCGAGATCACGGAAGAGATTCTCGGCAATTTGTGTTCATCGCCACATCGAAAGACGCGTGGCACAATTACGTTGGATCGCGGCATCTCCAAGGATTACGGAACCGAATCTAGATATGACCTGTGTCGACAATTAAGCCATGTTGTACAATATCCGTACATAAAGTACACCTGCATCTGTACTTTTGTGTGCGGCAGTGTAATATATTTGGTGCCGTACATTAGTAGATAGAGTTTCCAAGGGATAGACCGAAATAATTAGTAGATGATTCAAGGCTTCGGTAAAGAAGGTCAACCGACCTCCATAACTTCACCAAAACAAATTAAGAGATTCTTTTTGCAATTGACTCAAGGGAGTCTTAACTTCACAAGGGTAAAGGTGGTCAGAGTTTTTGTTTGACAGGGTGGCAGTTATTCGTGGTGAAAGACTAAGGGGTTAGGGTTATCCTAGAGGCTTCGTGTGAGCTGCTTACTCTAAGGTCCAATGGAGGTCTCAAAGCTGCAGTATACATACTTCTTAACTTTCTGATCACCCAACTGGTGTTGCTGAATCGTACCACTTTGGTACATCTCTATGATATCCATCTAAAGATCGGATGCCCTTTCTACCTGCAAATTGTTGTTTTTAGAAAGCTTTCGTCCTCTCTATCTCTTAGCTGTGAAAGAGAGAGAGCTTTTCAGGACTTAATAATTTTTTTGGTTGAGTTCGGTTCAGTACTTACCAAAAATTAGTGTGACAGTGAAGTTAGGAGTTCACGGTTCATTCACATTTGGGACACGTGTCGTCACTTGAGAGAATGCGAGAGTATGTCCTCCGTGGACGTACGGAAATTTGGCGGGACAACGGTACTTTGTGAAGTCTGATCTATGGTGCCAAATCCTCTAATTGGACGGCTGACTGCCGCCGCCAACAAATCGTGACGAGGCATGACTAGATCACTATCACTTTAAGTTGTCGGAACTTCGGTATAAATATTTGGTAGAACATAATTTTGTTTGTAGTGAATTAGTAGTTTAGTATTGAGAATGTGATTTATGACAAACCTTCAGTATACAGGTATACTCATAGTATTTGTTGTGTTAAAATGTTAGATGTACGGCTGGAATGCCTCCGTAAACTTAGTGTAGTTTCAGTGTATAGAAGTAGGAGTTAGTAAATTTTGATTCATAAGGAAAAAATGATATGAAAAACTGTACACTTAGTTTTATGCAAATTCAACTCTAAATATCTCAAAGATCTGTTAGCATAATTAAATGAAATTTAATGTGTGTGTTCCTTTGTATGATATCTAAACTATGTTAGACTTTTAGGACTATTGTGTTCGTGTGTTGAAAGTTATTGTATGTCAAAGTTGATGTTTTGCCATTGGTATTTGTGGAAGCTTCCTCTCTTGTTTTGTTCTACAATGACTACTACTGCTGCTTTTTCTTCATCTTCAGTACCAGCAATTGTCTCAGAACAAAAAAAATGAGGACATGCAAGTCCTTGAGTAAGATGGCGGAGGATGAAGTGCTTTGCGGCCATATTTTTGAAGTCCCAGGTATCAGTATCATTCTCCTCGTTCCTCGG
Source organism: Zygnema cylindricum (assembly GCA_037447655.1). Taxonomy (NCBI): domain Eukaryota; kingdom Viridiplantae; phylum Streptophyta; class Zygnematophyceae; order Zygnematales; family Zygnemataceae; genus Zygnema; species Zygnema cylindricum. The sequence goes on along the minus strand of JBBHKE010000751.1, from coordinate 1,538 downwards.
AATAGGTGACATGAATGCCGAACTGGTTGCTATTGGTGTAGTTGTCTCCTTCTCCTTTCCTTTGTCCACCACCTCTCCTTCCTTTGTCTCCACTGTTGAAGATGGATGGGCATCTCCAGTGAATTTGCCTTCTGCAAACCCCGGAGGTATCCGAAGACTGGATCGACACCTCACCCGTCCACTCACTATTCCCCAAAACCGTTTCTCACATAGAGCTCCTCTCATCATACTTTCCCAGTATATGAATCCAACTCCATGGAATATGGGCATCGTAGATGGTGGGCCCATAAGCTGCAACTTCGAGACCTCCATAGAACCTTAGAGTAAGCAGCTCACACGAAGCCTGTAGGATAACCCTGACCCCTTAGTCTTTCACCACGAATAACTGCCACCCTGTCAAAAAAAAACTCTGACCACCTTTACCCCTGTGAAGTTAAGACTCCCTTGAGTCAATTGCAAAAAGAATCTATGAATTTGCTCCCCTGAGCTGTAAGTTATGGAGGGTCAAAGTTGACCTTTTGTACAAAAGCTCTCTGAAGAGAGGGTCATATCTACTAATTATTTCTAAGTCCTATCCCTCTCTTAAACTCTATCTACTAATGTACGGAATCAATTATATTACAGTGCCGCACACAAAAGTACAGATTCCGGTGTACTTTATGTACATATATTATACAACATGGCTTAATTGTCGACACATGTCATATCCAAATTCGGTTCCGTAATCCTTAGAGATGCCGCGATCCAACGTAATTGTGCCACGTGTCTTCCGATGTGGCAATGACCACAAACTTCCGAGAATCTCTTCCGCGATCTCGGCTTTCTTTTCGGCCGTCCGATTAAATGCAGATTTTAATCGTAGCCGTGATAAATGCTTGTGCGGTATTTGTTTCGTAAAAGAAACTAAATGCGCGGTACTTGTTTCTTATCCATTCCAAAATTCGTACTTTTACATAAGTGGATCTATGTATCTGTAAACATCCGCCGTTAAATGAATTTTCCTACGTGGCAACATTTAAATAAATATCAAACCTTATAGTATGTATCTTTTTGTCTAGACTTAACAGATAAGTCTACCTGCTACCGGTGTTCTGACGCTCGGCAGGTACCCATATCACATTCTGGTTCCGACATACTCCTTTTAGCAAATATACTTACCTATCCGTAAATCAACTAATTTATTTCCCTTAAACCTGTGGATAGCCTAGGTAGCCATGGCTCTAGCTTCCTCTCGAACTTCTCAGTGACTGCAACAAGTGTGGGAGTTGGAGAGAGAAGTTAGAGGCAAACTGCCTTGGCTTCTTTTTGTATTCCAATTTAGAAATAGAAAATAATAAAAGAACCATCGATTTCTACAAACTTCACCCTTAATGCTAAATTGATTGCTTTCCGGTTGTAGTAATTCTCAAAATAACAGTTAATAGGGTCAACGTCGACGAAAATAACATGTATTAGCGTTACGGTTTATTCTAAATGGAGGCATAAAAAAAAAAAATCATACTTGTCATCTGTAAGTTGTCATTTGATTCGACAACCAA
>JBBHKE010000750.1:81774-106197 GCA_037447655.1 Zygnema cylindricum | reverse complement strand
TTTAAAAGAAAGCAAAAAAATATCAAATTGGCGGCGCACGTCACGTCTTGTCACGTGACACTGATGACGTGGCAAAGGTTTTCTCGATAGTAACATACGGTACAGTACGCCGTCGATCGTATTTAGCGTCGATGTTTTTTTCGCCACTTAAAACATCTTTTCTCCGTACACACTTGTCAGATTTTCAATTTGAAACCGCCAATCAGAAGCTGAGAATGTTACCTTTCAATCGCAACCGTCAGATTTACAATCCGACAAGTGTGTACGGAGAAAAGTTGTTTTAACTTTTAAGTGGCGAAAAAAACAATGACGCTAATTACGATCGACGGTGAAGTTTTTTATTTAAAATAACATACTGTACGAATGTACCTGAGCAGGATCAAATCGTCAGAAACAGACAAATTGTACGGATAATTGAAGGTTCTAAAAAGTACAAACGTACCCTTATTTTTTGTGGACCATCCGTCCACACTCCACAACGACAAAAAGTTCGAAATTTTTTGGGAATTTGTCTTTTTGTGTTCCGTACGGTTGAATTCCGTACAAATCACTGAAAATTTTCAGTGATTGGTTTTGACTTTTGAAGTATACGTCTCCTGTACTTTTATGTACGAAATTGTACTTTTTATCGAAACAAAACACGAATTTAAGGCGAAATATTTTTTTTTCTCCTCTAAAAACAATGTTATTTCCGTACACACATGTCCGATTTTAGATCTGACGGTTGCGACTGAAAGGTAAGATTCTCAGCTTCCGATTGGCGGTCTTAAATTGAAAATAGGACAAGTGTGTACGGAGAAAATATGTTTTAAGTGGCGAAAAAAATATTAACCCTACTAGCGATTCAAGGTCTAGTTGATTCCCGCCTTTCTTTAGTTCAATTTATTTGCTAAAAAACGATGGAAACGCCATATCCTGTCATGTCGTACTGTACACGTATTTAACTATTTATTCAATTTTTTAGCGTATAATATGAATATTGTACTTTTATAGTGTGGGATGACAGGATAGAGTGCAGCCAATCAAATTTTGCACATTTGAGATACCGTACAGTACGCTTCACGGTGGCGTATCATTCGCTCTAATCGCGAATAAACCGGTTAAAATTTTTTGCTATTTGCAAAAAACCCTAAGGATTCCCAAAAAACCTTCAAAATCCTAAAAAACCCAAAACCCTCTCCTGAAAAACCCTGAAAACCCTATCGTAAATAGCCCTAAAAACCCTAAAAAACCTTAAAAACTATAGTCCTAAAAAACCCCAAAAATTTGTGTGTTGCGAATATTCGTACAGTCATTGATCCTTATCGCTCTTTGCAACCCTCTCGGGGATTTTTTATTTAGGGTTTTATCTACCGGGAAGAAAAGTGACCATAAAACAATAAATTACAATACTACGACCATCAGTATATCCTTTATTGTCGTTTTCTATTCGAAGTTCTTTTTTATTTTTCGTTTGCTCGATCGTATAAACATATTTCTCCTACGTTTTGTCCACTTTTCTTTTTTGTTTGTTTCCACTTTCTTTTCGTTTTTTTTTTCTTTTTGTTATCGGCGCTCATCTTAATGAGGCGCACTATGAAATATGAAAATAACATTATGACTTAACTGATACCTAGAAATACCAATGTAGTTTTTGAATCTTAATTGAGTATTAGAAAAGGAGAAAACAAACGGTTAAAAATAAAGGTCATTTTCCCTCCAGACTTGTAACTTCTTTCTACTTTCATTTTAAACTTTTGCTCCTCTTTTAAAACGGGTAAAATCAGTACACCACCCATCGTTATAAGTATTAAGGATTTATATTAGGATTTGTTTTTAGGGTTTGTTTTTGGGGAGAAAAATAAAAAATGTACCGACAATTACCCGTTTATACAAAATAAACAAAAAACTAAAAGATGGCTTTTTGAAGCGTACATATTAGAAAGAAAACATACATATTTTTTTGTTTTGTTTTTTTTTTTTTTTTTTAACAGTCAACTGCCATACAAATACCGAAATGTATCCTCCTTTTTGGGGACTTAGGACAATTTCTAATTTCTTTAAAATTTCATAAACAAAGACACCAAAATTAAAAATTGAATGGAAAAGGGGGAAAAAAAGAAAAAATATTTCTTTTTATTTTGGAAAAAAACTTTTTTTTTTTAACTCCTGACCCAAGTATTCCGAAAAGAGGACATGTCCTTTAAAGCGACATCGTGGGGTTTGTATTCCTGCGATAAAAAACAAAAAAAAAAGGTGAATAAAAATATACAGAGGGAGAGAGAGAGGGAGAGGGAGGAGTGGGAAAGGGAGGAGGAGGAGGACAGAGGAGGAGAGGGAAAGTATATCAATAAAAACACACAAAGAAGGAAAAGGAGAGGGAAAGGGCGAAGGAGAGGAAGAGGGAGGAGGAGGAGGACAGAGGAGGAGGAGGAGACAGAGGTTGAGAAGGAGAGAGAGAAGGAGAAGGAAAGTACACAAACAAAAACACAAATAGAAGGCAAAGGAGATGGAGAAGGAGAAAGAAAGTCGAAGAATGAAAACACACAGAAGAAAGAAAAAGGGAGAGGAAGGAGGAGGAGGGGGAGGAGGAGGAGGAGGAGGAGGTGGAAAGCTCATAAATAAAAACACAAAAATAAGGAAAAGGAGAGAAAGATAAGGAGAGAGAAAGCATATAAATAAAATCATATAAAAAACGAACGGAAAGGAGGAGGAAAGAGGAAAATATAGATATAAACAGAGACGTAAATGGGAAATTAGAGGGAAGGACATAAAAAATGGGATAAAAACGGTTGGTTCTAAGAAAGAATAAAAAAATGGGGTTAAAAGAAACAAGAAAAAAAACTGGGTTAAAGAAAGAAGAAAAAAATGGGCAAAAAAAGAGGATCGAAAGGGATAAAAAGGCATAAAAAGACAGGAAAGGTCGAAGCGAAAAAAAAGGATAAAGGAAGGAGAAAAAATGAGATGAACTGAAGGGGAAAAAACTAGTGTTGAAAAATAAAAAAATAAATAAACATACAAATAAAAAAAAAGAGAAAAAAAAAAAATGTAAATTTCTTACTAGTTGGTAAGTGGATGGCAACTGAAGATGTTTTCGAATCGACTCCTTTAGAAGATTTACGGCCTGAAAAAATAACAAATACTTAAAAATACATAAATATGTATAAGCAAATAAAAAAGTAAATGACAAAGAGAAATTCCCTCAATGAACACAAGTATATAACAAGGAGGAGGAGAGAAGGAGAATGACAAGGAGAGAGAGAAGGAGAAGGAAAAGCAAAAGGAGGAGAAGAAAACGAGAAGGAAAAGGAAGAGGAGAAGAGAAGGAGAAGGAGAAGATTACAAAAACCTTACATTTGTCTCATGGATATCTCGATACCACACACTAATTAAATCTCATTCTACCTCACACTCCCAAAAAAAAACACATAGAACAAAAACTAGAAGGGGAAGAAGAAGGAGAAGCAAAAGGGGAATGAGGAGGAGGGAAAAGAGGAAGAGGAGAAGGAGGGGAAAGAGGAAGAGGAGGAGAAGGAGAAAGGGGAGGAGAATACATCTAACTCTGCCATCAGGAGCGTCTCGATCCCACACACTATTTTAATACTCAAAAACCGTAAAAAACCCTAAAATCCTTAAAAAACTCCATAGAACAAGAACGAGGAGGAGGAGGAGGAGAACATTTTGCTGTTGGGAGCGTCTCGTTTCCACACACTATTAACTACTGAAAAACCGTAAAAAAACACTAAATTCCTTCCAGCGACCATAGAACAAGAACTAGACGGAGAAGGAAGAGGAGGAGGAGGAGGAGGAGGAGGAGAATACTTTGCTATCGGGAGCGTCTCGATTCCACACACTAATTAAGTCCTCGTTGTACCTCACACTCAGAACCACCCCACAGACAGAATCTCCCATGTCCAGCTGCTCGCCTATGAAGGCCATCACCTGGAACCAAACAAATGAAAATTGTGAAAACTTTAAAAGGGATTACAAATAAACATTAGAAAGATATTGGAAGTCATCAAAAGACATTGAAAGACATTGAAAGACATTGGAAGACATTGAAACACATTTGAGTCATTAAAAGACATTAGGAGACATGTAATAGACATTGGAAAACAACAAAAGACGTTGAAAGACATATAAGACATGCAATAGAAATTTTGACAAGTCATTAAGAAGACAAAATAACAAGAAAGTTGAGAAAACTTTAAAAGAGATATTACAAATAAACATTAGAAGACATTAAAAAGACATTAAAAAACATTGAAAAACATAAGGAAGAGATTAGAAAGACATTAGAAACACTTTAGAAAGACATCAAAAGACATTGAAAAGAGTAAAGACATTAAAAACCATTAAAAGACATTGAAAGACATTAGACGACATTAGAAAGACATTAAAAGACATTAAATGACGTTAACCAACATTGAAAGACAATGAAAGACATTAAAAGACATGCAATAGACATTCTGACAAGTCCATATGAAGGCCATCACCTGAAACCAATCAAAAGGAAAAAATCGAAAACTATAAAAGAGATCAAAAATAAACATTAGAAAAACATTTGCATTGAAAGACATTTAAAAACACTGGAAGAAATTAAACGGCAATAAAAGACATTAAGGGACATTAAAAGACATTGAAAGGCATTAGACAATTTGACAAGTCTTTCTTGACAAATAGAATTTCAAGAACAATGTTGATTTTCAACTTGTCAGTGTTCTCCTTTCTACTTGTGCATGGAGAGAGAGAGAGAGAGAAAGAAGAGAGAGAGAGAGGGGGGGGAAGGAAAAGGGAAAGGAAAAGAGAGGGGGAGAGGGAGAGGGCGAGAGAGAGGGAGAGGGAGAGAGAGAGAGGGAAAGGGAGAGGGAGAGAAAGAAGAATTACAAGGTCTTCCCAGTACCGCCCAGCAAGTCCCTTTTTAAAACGAAGGACCCATTTGCCTCCATTCTTGTTATTCACGTCCTGAAAAAAAAAGTGGACGGCAGAACACGATAAAGTGAGAGTGAGAGAGAGATGGGAGAGAGAGGGGAAGACGGAGAGGGAGAGGGAGAGGGAGAGAAAGGGGGGGGAGGGGGGAAGAGGAGAGAGAGGGAGAGAGAGAGGGAGAGAGAGAGGGAGAGGAAGAGGGAGAAGGAAAGGGAGAAGGCGAGGGAGAGGGGAGAGGCAAAAGGCAAGGGAGAGGAAGAGGGAGAGGGAGAGAGAGAGAGAGGGGGAGAGTAGGAGAGCAAGAGGGAGAGGGAGAAGGATAGGAGGCAGATGACAAACAGAGAGAAGGACATTAAGAAAGGTAGAGGAAAATGAAATTCCTCCCTAAGTGGTTAAATTTAAAAATTTCTATAAAAAATGAACACTCCACTATTCATTTTTTTATGGTTCAAATTATTACTGGAACCTTCATTAAAACCAAATCAATGAGGGAGAGAGAGAGAACAAGAGAGGGAGAGAGGCAGAGCGAGAGAGAGAGAGAGGGAGGAGAGCGACAGAAAGAGTGAGGGAGAGCAAGAGAGAGAGGAGAGAGAGCGAGAGAAAGAGAGGGAGAGAGCAGGAGAGAGAGAGAGAGAGAGGAAATACCTCCCAAAGGGGTCGAATCCCCTCTTTAAAGAGATGGAAATCTGATTGCTGCGGCATACTGGACACTCGAACTAAATGGGAATAACATTTCCAAAAATCCTCCACCTAATAAACCCCATTTGAAGTCCATGAAAACAACCGTAGTCGTAATCATTTTTGTGGTCATAATCATTTTTGTAAACATTTTCTCATAATCAAATTCTCATAATCATGACAAGAGGGAGGAGAGAGGATAGAAGCGAGAGGAGGAGAGAGGGGGAGGAGGGGGAGAGGAGAGGGAGAGGAGGGGGAGGGGAGGGGAGGGGAGAGGGAGAGGGAGAGGGAGAGGGAGAGGGAGAGGGGGGAGGGGAGGGGGAGGGAGAGGGAGAGGGAGAGGGAGAGGAGGGGGAGAGGGGGGGGGTGGGAGGGGGGGAGGGGAGAGGGGGGGAGGGGGGGAGGGGGGGAGGGGGGGAGGGAGGGAGGGAGGGAGGGAGGGAGGGAGGGAGGGAGGGAGGGAGGGAGGGAGGGAGGGAGGGAGGGAGGGAGGGAGGGAGGGAGGGAGGGAGGGAGGGAGGGAGGGAGGGAGGGAGGGAGGGAGGGAGGGAGGGAGGGAGGGAGGGAGGGAGGGAGGGAGGGAGGGAGGGAGGGAGGGAGGGAGGGAGGGAGGGAGGGAGGGAGGGAGGGAGGGAGGGAGGGAGGGAGGGAGGGAGGGAGGGAGGGAGGGAGGGAGGGAGGGAGGGAGGGAGGGAGGGAGGGAGGGAGGGAGGGAGGGAGGGAGGGAGGGAGGGAGGGAGGGAGGGAGGGAGGGAGGGAGGGAGGGAGGGAGGGAGGGACAGAGGGAGAGGGAGAGGGAGAGGGAGTGGGAGAGGGAGAGGGAGAGGGAGAGGGAGAAAGGGAAATAGAGTGAGAGAGGGAGAGAAGGAGAGGAATTGAGAGAAAGAGAGGGAGAGCGAGAGAGACGCCTAGTCACAATCACAATCAAAACAAAATAATAATAAAAAAAAAAAAAACAAATAACAAACAACAACAAAAAAACACCTCGCTTGCCCGAAAGAAACACATGTTTCTTACCCAAGAAAAAAAAGGGTGGAGCAGGAGAGAGAGATAGTGCAATTTAAACAAAAAGGGGAGAGAGAGAGAGAGAGCGTGAAAGAGAGGAATTGGAAAAGGGGAGAGAGAGAGAGGAATTAAAAAAAGGGGGAGAGAGTGTGAGAGAGGGGGAGAGGGAGGGAGAGAGAGAGAGGCAGAGAGAGCGAGGGGGAGAGGGAGAGAGAGAGAGGAATTTACCGTACTAAACTCGACCACCCTCTTAATATTGTCTCCATAGGAGGCTTGGGTCCTAGAGGCCGGAGCCGCCCCCCGGGGTCTGCGAGTGTACCAGAGGACAAACCGGTTCTGGGGGGGGGAGGAGGGAAGGGGAGGAGGAGGGAGGGAGAGGAGAGGGGGGGGAGAGGTGAGGGAGAAGAGAGGAGGGGAGAGGAGAGGGAGAGAGGAGGGGAGGGGGGAGGGAGGGGGCAAGGGGAGAGGAGAGGGGAGGAAGAGAGAGGAGGGAGAGGGGAGGGGAGGAGGGGGGAGGAGAGGGAGAGAAAGGGGGAGAGGGAGAGAGAGAGAGGAGGGAGGGAGAGAGGGAGAGGGAGGGAGAGAGGGAGAGGGAGGGGAGAGGGAGATAGGAAGGAGAGGAGGGGGGGGAGAGGGGAGAGAGAGGGGAGAGGGAGAGAGGGGGGGAGAGGGGGAGAGGGGACAGGAGAGGGAGAGAGAAGGGAGGCGAGAGGAGAGGGAGAGAGAGGGAGGGGAGAGGAGAGGAAGAGCGGAGTGAGGGGGGAGGAGAGGAAGAGGGGGAGAGGGGAGAGGAGAGGAGAGGAGAGAGGAGAGGGAAAAGAGAGGGAGAGAGGGGGGGAGGGGAAGAGTGAGAGGGAGACGAAGCAGGGTTATAGAGAGGCAGGCAGAGGGAAAGAAGGAAAGAAAAAGGCAAGAGTCAGAGAGAGAGGGACAACAGGGGTCAGATGAAGAGGAAAGGAGGAAGAACCGGAAAATGGAGGATTATGTTGTTACATGGGACATTAAAAAAAAGAATTTTAAAAAAAAAGTAAAAAAAAAAGAACAAAACTTGGGTAAAAAAAAAAACACCCCATTTTCCGTTTCACAAATGCCCAAATCCTGGTTTTTGGTTTGTTTGAGAGCTGTGATTTATATATATTCAATTATCAATTAATGTATATTTATTGTAATTTAAATTTATTTTTAGCATTTTGTTCAATTACAGGTATCAACTTTTAGTTATTCGGAAACTTTTTCATTCTCATCTAATAATATACAAAAGAAAAATTTAGAAAATAAATTGTTTATATTTATTAATTTATAAAACTAATTTTAGCAGTTAAATCGTATATAACTTCAATTTATTACATCTATGATAATGTATATACATACATATATATATATATATATATATATATATGTATATATATCTATATATATATATATATATATATATATATATAATTTATAGGGAGAGAAAGAGTGAGAGGCGGGGAGAGGGAAGAGATGGAGAGGGAGGGAGAGAAGGAGAGAGAGAGGGAGAGAAAGAAGCTCACTTGCAAAGGATGAAGACCTTCTCGAAGTTGACGACTGCGTCTTTCCCTCTCCTCCCCCTCTCTTACCCTTTTCTCTCTCTCCTCTGCCTCCCTCTGTCTCTTCTCCTCCTCCGGAGATAGTCGTTCTACTCCGGCATTTTCGGGTAAACTTTAAAACCAACAAAAAAAAAAAGTCAAAGACATAAAATAAAATAACTTAGGGATCAAGCCAAAAAATGACCTTTCAAATTTGAGCAAAAATGTTGCAATTCAAGAAACTATTATTTTAGTCGAAAGGAACACATTGCAAAAGTTTGGATTTTGGATGGGAATGTTATGTAAGACAAAGACAAAGAAGAGGGAAGGAGAAGGAAGGAAAAGGAAGGAGAAATACAGAAATAACCTATTGATAGAATGAGGAGATACAAAAGTTAGAGGAAAGAGAGAGATAGGGGGGGGAGAGAGGAGAGGGAGTGAGAGAGAAAAAGGAAGAAAGAAAGAGAGAGAGAGAGAAAGTGGGAAAGGAAGAGAGAGAGAAGGAACATGCGAGAAAGGTGGGGGGAAAAAGCAGAAAGGGAGAGAGAGGGTTGGTAAGGGAGAGGAGAGGCAAAAAGAAATAGAGAAGGGAGAGGAACTGAGAAAAATAAAGAGGAAAATTTCGGGTGAAACAACACAGGGACAAGTAAAGAAAAGAGACATAAATTTACAAAACTACTTAAAAAAAATAAAAATTACTCAATTTACAACAAAGTATAAATTAGATACAATAATGTGATTAAAAAAAAAACCAGTTTATGAAACTTTTGCATTTTTTTCAGTTTAAAGAAGCATAGGTCTAAATGAAAAAGTCTTACCTTCAAAAACACTAAAAACAGTTAGGAAATCAAAATTGAACAAAAAAACCCTTAATTTCTATTGAAAAAATCCTGCAATAAAACTCTAAAATTGAGATAAAAAAAGAGACATCACCTCATACATTCCCCAAAAACCTAAAATGAAACATTTTAAACCTAAAAATAACCGACAAACCTGAAACCCTAAAATTTTAAAACCAATATTTAGCTCGGAGGAGTTTAGCTGTGACTATGTTTCATATTATCCAGTTGTCAGAAACCCTAAAATAGTAAAAAAGAAAAAAAAAGAAAAAAAAAATACCTCGCGCTGTGATTATTGGTACTTAAAATTCCGTTATCCGTATTCAGTTCCCCTTCATTATCTCTCACTGCCTCCGATTTTATATCCTTTACAGAAACCATGTTCACAGAAACCCTAAAACTTGCGAAGATTTGAGGTTTAGGGTTAGGATTTAGGGTTAAGGGGAGAGGATTTGTGGGTTAGATTTTAGAATGAGGCTTTAGGGTTAAGGGTTTAGGATTTCAGGTTTGTTTAATATTTAGGGTTGGAAGTTTAGAGTTTTAGATTCTAGCTTAGGGTTTCAGCTCTTAGGGTTTCAGCTAAAAAACCCTAAAAAAATCCTCAAAAACCCTCAAAAACCCTAACAACGCACTAGAACTTCAGCTCTCAGGGTTTTGACTTCTAGGGTTTTGGTCCTTCTTTGAAAGACAGAAGGAGAGTCTAATCAAAAGAAAGAAAGAAAGGAAAAATAGAAGGAATTCCTGGCAAATGGTAATATGAAAATGTGAGGAAAAAATTGTCAAAGTAGAACGAAATCAAAACAAAATCGTGTAGATTTTGTACAGAAAATATCCAAAATCAATCCGAAGGACACGTCACATGATCAAATCCGCCACGAATGTAAGAAGCAGCCGATTTTCTTAAATATCGATCCAAAACGATACCGGAAGAAAAAAGTCAAAAAGTCAAAAAGTCAAAGCATTAGTTCATAAATTCTGAAGTACAATGCATTAAAGTGCGAAAATTTTCGATTTAGTTCAAACTATTTTTGTATAGTACGAGATTTTGTAAAATTATTTTCCGAGAGGAAGAAAACTGAGCACATTGGTCGTTACCCAGTGCGATTCTCATACATCCGTGTAACCGTCCGTCAGAGGTCACAATCAGGTACGGAGGTACGAAAGTACGAAGGCCGGGTATGAATTAGGTACGGATTTGGGTGCCCCTATTGACTATTGTGACCTCTGTTGTCCGTAGTGTTCCGTACCGACGTAATCGATCACATGTCTGTTAGAAGTTCCGACAGTTGCAACAGGGGACGCTCTCACACAGTTCAGACGTTTCCAACGTCATCACTCTCCTATGATGTCATCGTACCTTTCATAGTTTGACCTTTCGAACAGCTGATTTCTATAAACTATTGTAGATTCGTAGTACAATACTGTACTGCACAGTATAGTATTGTACGGTAGTCTATTATTTTTTTGTTCGCGGATTTTGATGATTTTTACTTTTTTTTATGATGATATACGAGTCAAAGATCGTTTCGTTAGTCAACGGCAAAATGTCATATGGCCAAAGTCATATCCCGATGGAATAACATACATTACACCGCGTATCACTATTAGTGTTGATATTTCTTTTTTGCCACTTAAAACATTCTTTTCGGTACACCCTTGTCAGATTGTAGATCTGACGGTTTCGATTGAAATTCAAGATTCTCACCTTCCGATTGGCGCTCTCCATGTGAAAATCGGACAAGTGTGTACGGGTAAATGATGTCTTTTTTGACGAAAAAATATTAACACTACACCGCCAATCGCTATTAGAGTGTGTAACGCTAATTCGGTGCCCCTAAATTTTGACCCCAAAACCTGAAATGGAATTAACAACGCTATTTAAGTACGTGGACCATAATCTGCCACGTCTCAGGCACTAAATTATAATCAATAACGCTATTTTTTTTTGACGCTATTTAATCCTTGACTCTAATAGCGATTGGCGGTGTACAGTACTGTACAGTACAGTAATAGCGATACACGGTGTACTATACTGATTTCTTGCAGATCCGCCGATCGGCTCTATGGTGTTTCAGTTTGATGCATTAGATAAACGGCTACGATTGGTTTTCCCAGTTAGGATCAATCTCAACCGCCGGAATCGAATTCTACCAAAAATGAACGAGGCACAACCGTACAAATAGATCGGTCGAATCGGATTCAGATGAAAGAATTGAGCAGCTTTGAGTAAAGCATCTCCCGATCTGACTGTGGAGGTGCATCTCGTGACCTATCGAATCGACCAACCAGCAGAAACAAGGCCAGATGCGAAGGCCAATAATAGACGGCTGAGATTCATCAAAAGATGAGTCTATATATAGTCCAACGGTAAACGAGCATCCTACAGGCCACCAATTCCGTAAAAAACAGAAAAAGCAATTCGACGGATGCGATAATTCCTTTTTAAGTGACATCAAATAAAATCCAACGGCCGAGATCTATTCCAGAAAACTCGGAAATTCCTGCAATGAAGCGTCCACAAACTCCTGGCCACCAGGAGTTGCTTGATTCCAGTCAATTTCGTACGGACGGCTACGATTCAGCTCGTCAACCTGCGATGTGGAATCTGACGGCTAAGAGAGATAGATTCTGTTCCAGATCCTTTCAAAAAGTTACAAGTTTGAAGCTGCATCAAGTTACAGGAATTTGGTAGTAGCTTCAAGGCTACAAGGGAAGCACCTCCCTGTACTAAGGGAATGGTACGACTTGTACAAAACTGTACGAAAGACGCCGATCATAGGAATTTTACAAAAAACTGTACGATTTCGTAAGACAAACTGTACGAATTTGTACGTGAATTACATTTTTCTGGTGGATTACGCTAAACTGTGACGTTTATTTATACTATAACCGCTAGAAGACAAAAAAAAATCTTATATGCAAGAAAGCCAGTATTTTGGGAAATTTGAAAAAATGACATCTCTTAGTTTTCTCTTCCTTCTTATTACAAGTACCGCTGAAATTGAAAAGATCGCATCCATTTAATTTAAAAATATTGTTTTGGATCTCTGAGCTTTCATTTTGAAAAAATCAGAACCAACGGAGATTCTTGCTGAAGGTTGTTTTTTTTTGTTTGTTTAATATTTTTGTTTTTTCTCTCTCTTGTTAGTTTATGGTTTTGTTATTCTTTCTATTCATTGTTCAGATCAGTAATTTTTGATTTCTTCTTTAAAATGTCTCCATTCCGTGTTTTATTCCAGCTTTTTCGTGCTTTTCTTGTAATGAATGTTTTGTGCGTTTTTAATGGGTTTTCTTTTTATTATTCCAGTATTCTTTAACCGCTCAACATTTTTCAGATAATTAATTTTATTTTACAGTAAATATTACAAATCTGGCTGGATTTTTTTGCCACTGTCGTTCATCTTTAAATGGTGTTTTACGGTTTTTTATAATAGTATTTAATTTTAAATTGAATTTTTTACGGTGTATTTATTTTAAAATATATTTCAATTTTTAAAAACTTTTTTTTTTCCTTGGGCGGGCAGAAGTTTAGTTTGGGATAATTGGTTTTTTTTTTTTTTTTTTAAGTTTTTTTGGGCAAATGGTTGCTAAATAATGTCTGTCCTCTCATTTTTTTCTTTTTTTTTTGCTTTGAATTAAGCTCTCCTCTTGCCTTCTTTATTTTTCTTTTTGTTTGTTTGTCAAGTTTTATTTTCTCAGCATTGTGTTGTCAACTTCATGATTTTGTCTTCTGGATGACGTCAGCAAATTGCCTTAAAATGATATCAGCAATTTGCCTTATGATGACGTCATCAATGTGCCTCCTGATGGCTTCAGCAAATTGTCTCCTGACGATGTCAGCGTTTTTTTTTTCCCCCCTCGTAAGAATGATGTATCTATCTTTTCTTAATTATATTTTATGGTTTCGGGTGCCTTGGATTTAACTTGGTTCTCCTGATTGTTATATAAACATCCATTTTTTTAATTTTTTTTGTCTTCTCATCCGTAATAAATAGCTTATATTGACGTTTGATTTCAAATTAATAACATTTTTTTTTTCGTCTTTCTGTGCAGTCATGAACCCAACCCAAATTTCTCCATTCGGTTTCAAAATTAATTCCGTTTCGTCTTCGGTGAAAAGGACGATTACGCTAAATAAATATATAGTACGGAATCCGTACCGTAAAAACCCGTCTGCGGTATCATTTTTTTTCAATAATTCCTCTAAAGATAAGAAACTTTCTGTTTTCCAGAAGCCTTTCTACTTCTCCAAAAGAAATTTACCCTCGAAACAAAATTTACCGTGGAATCAAAATTCAACTAAGTCAAGAGGAAAAATTTCATCTGTTTTTGCATTACCTGTCATCTCTCTCCCTCTCAAATCTTTACCTACATTTTCCCTCCCTCCCCTCACTTTCCCTTCTCTCGCCGTACCTGTTGTTTCTTTACCTCCCCTCTCTCTCCCTACCTTTTCCGTACCTCCCCTCACTCTCCCTTCCATTTCCGTACCTGTCATTTCCGTACCATCCGTTTCCATTCCTGATATTTCCTTACCCAATATATCATTACCTCCCCTCTCTTTCCCTCCTCTCTCTCTGCCTGATATTTCCTTCCCTGCCCTCTCTCTCCCTCCCTCGCTCTCCCTTCCTGAAGGCTTTCGTGTGCCCTTTTTGACCACTCCAATAATTGTAGCTCTGGCTTTCACATTAAGTGTCAAATTTTTGAGTCAAGTTTTAGCTGCCCGAGCCAAAAATCTGGCTGCCCGACCGGTAAGTTTCGCTGCCCGACCAGAAAATTCTTTACTTGCAGTGGAATCAGAAAAGGGGGCTATGACAATATATGCCCAAAATCCTCCAAATAGTGTCCAAATTGTGCGACGTGGCACCTCCGTATTGGCCGACCGATGGACCGAGACCAATGAGACATTACCGTTTTTCCGAATTTGTTTCAACTTTGGGATTCTTCTTTGTACTTGTTGGTCCGTACTTTTGTTGGGCTGGTTTTTGGACCAAGCTTGGGCTCTTTTTGTTATTTTGACCGCGAATCCTGATGCGGTACAATTGTCGTTGACTTTTGCAAAAGGTTCTCGTTGGTCGATTTTTAATATGAAATCGGACCAGCTTCTTCGAGTGGCTCCTTTGGTTCTTTTAGTCAGTTTTTTTGTCGTTTCCGAAATTGCAAAATCGGTTTTGGGATTGGGCTATTTGGTTTTATTGGCGGGAAAAGAGATTTGGGTTCGAGCCGATAGAATATATGAAGAATTGCCTCTGAAATCGACTTCCGAAATAAATGGGGTTTTCGCATCGGAAGGGAATTTTTAAAAAGTTGGGAGTAGGGAATTGTGCTTTTTCCTTCATTATGAGGAGAGGGAGAGGGAGAGGGATTGAGGGGGAGAGGGAGAGACAGAGTTGGGGAGAGACAGAGTTGGGTTGGAGCCGATATATATTACGAGGGATTCCCTCTGAAATCAACTTCCAAACTAAATGGTGTTTTTGCATCGGAAATGAATTTTGAAAATGGGATTAGGAATTGTGTTCTTTTGTGTTCTCAAAGAACGCAGATATAGAGCACGCAAGAGTGATGGATGGAGGGAGGGAGAGTGATAGAGAGAGAGGGAGAGAGAGATACAATATAGGATGGAATGCCGTCGAAATCGACTTCGGGACTAAATGGGATTTTTGTATCCGAAAGATATTCTTAAGTGGGATTAGAGAGGGAAGGAAAGGAGGGAGTTGTATTTATTCGAATAGCATTGAAGGATTGGAAGTAATGAGTACGCAATAGAGAGGGAGAGAGGGAGAGGGAGAGAGGGAGAGTGAGAGGGAGAGGGAGAGGGAGTGAGAGGGAGGGAGGGAGAAAGATACGTGAAATTGTTGATGTGAAGTGAGCGAGGGATACAGGGAGAGAGCTGAGGGGAGAGAGAGAGAGGAAGAGGGAGGGAGGGAGAGAGAGAGAAAAAGAGAGAGAGAGAGAGAGAGAGACAGGGGGGGGGAGAGGTGGGATTGTACATGGTAATTAGGATATATATGTAGTTTTTATCAGAGCATTCGAGCCAGAGAGTTGCAAAACATCTCTGGAAATAAAAGATAGGTGAAAACCTTTTATGGCATTTAATTTGTGGTATGTAATTTATAATTTACAAAATAGGTGTAAAGATTATGTAAAGATATCTTATAATTTATTTCAAGCCAGCGATGTTTTCTGTTATTATTCTAAGGAAAAAATTTCGATGATTTTTATGATTTTTTATCATTTTGGACGTTTTTTTACAACATTTTTCTCAATTCTTATAAGATGTTTTTTTTTATTTTTTTTCCGATTTTCTATAATTTTTTTACGATTTGTTTTTTATTTTTTTGTAACTAATATGAGTGAATATCTAAATATGAGTGGAATGTCCATGATTTAATGTGGGGAATTGAGAATTATTGCACCATTGCTGTCCTTATAGATATAGAGGTTCAATATAATCAAAACATGGTAATTATGCTGTTTATGGTATTTGTAGAATTTATGGTATTCCTGGGAATTTTTTTGTATTTTACTTTATTTATTTATTGTTTTTCCTCTCAGTGCGTACATGTGGATCATTTTTTGTACATATAAAAAACAAAATATCTATATATGAATTAAAAAACAACAAAAAAAAAAAAGATGTGAAGTATCCAAATTTGCCAACAAACAGTTTTTTTTTAACTACCATTTTCTACATTTTTATTTTGGTTCTCCTTTCCTTTTTCGCTTTATTTGGTTTACTTCTTTACTTCTTTTTTCATAGTTTTATCCATCTCTACCTCCCTCCCTCCCTCTCCCTCCCTCTCCCTCCCTCCCTCTCCTCCCTCCCTCCCTCCCTAAAACCCTAAAACTAAACTCGTGGAAACATTTTTGAACGATCATTTCAAAAATAAAGAAAAGAAAATGCAAAAAATCAAAAATCAAAAATCTTCCGTACCGCCGTATCTTGAACTTGTATAACGGAAGAATATCTCTTACATCCATGCAATTTCCAAGAGCTTCCTCGGAAGCCTCAGATACAGACAAAATTTCCTTCTGTCCTGTATCCAAGGTTTGTTTAATTTTATTCGGTTTAACAAAAACATGAGAAACTGTTTTATGAATTTCTAGATGAGTAGAAACATTGAGCGCCATTAATTACCTCAAGAAACAGTGAAAAAAAAAGGAGGTACATAGAAAATTATTCCCTCTCAAGAAGGGAACCAGGATTTCTTTGAATAAAACAAAGAGGAGAAACCAGAGGGAAACTTTTTAACCAATTTCGAAGCCGTGAAGACATTTGGCGAGGGGAACGCAGGTTGCCGTTACTCTTCACAAATGTGCATTTGTTTGTTTTTTCAGCACTTCTCGTTGATCGGGCGTCGCGTTTGAGATCCTTCTCGCCTTCGCTCGTCAACACGAAGGAGTTACCTGGTCGATCCTGCCAGAGGTCATATGATTGTCTCAAAGATTAAGCCATGCATGTCTAAGTATAAACTCTTTTATAGTGTGAAACTACGAATGGCTGATTTATTAAATCGGCTATACTTTATTTGATGGTACCTTACTACTCGGATAACCGTAGTAAATATAGGGCTTGCCCGTTATTGCGATGAATCATAATAACTCCACAAATCGCACGGCCTTGCGTTGTCGATTTTCCATTCAAATTTTTACTCTATCAACTTTCGATGGTACGTTAGAGGCTTACCATGGTGGTAACGGGTGACAGAGAATTAGGGTCCGATTCCGGAGAGGGAAGAAAAGACTACCACATCCAAGGAAGGCAGCAGGCGCGCAAATTACCCAATCCTGACATAGGGAGGTAGTGACAATAAATAACAATACTGAGCTCTTTGAGTCTATTAATTGGAATAAGTACAATCTAAATCCCTTAACGAAGACCCATTGGAGGGCAAGTCTGGTGCCAGAAGCCGCGGTAATTCCAGCTCCAATAGCGTATATTTAAGTTGTTGCAGTTAAAAAGCTCGTAGTTGGATTTTGGGTTGGAGCGGTCGGTCTGCCTCTTAAATTTTGCCTCTTAAATTTTGCACACAGGATAAATTAAAAAGCACGATGGTAAACCATCTGAGTCCGGGGGTACAAAAGGGGTGGACTGCCTCTTTGGTTGAACTGGCCTCTCCATCCTTCTTGCTTGGGACGCGCTCTGGCCTTCGTTGGCTGGGATGCGGAGTCAGCGATGTACCTCTACAAATAGTGAGAAGTCCAGACGCATACGAACAGACCGTACAATCGTAGAAAGACCTACGGTACACCGTCAATCGCTATTAGAGTATATAACGCCAATTCGGTGCCCTTTTTTCAAAAAAAAAAACCCGAAATACAATCCATAATTATATTTTTTCCATTATTATAATTAGGTGTTTTTTTCAATTAGCGTTAATAAGGAAAATACTCAAATACACAGCGATGGAAATAGTATGGCGTACGGACAGGGCATCTCCGTACGAAATGGTACTTTTTGAATTACAAAGGCATAAAAAGACACTTAACATTATTGGATACACATGTGAATGTGCACTGGAAGAAAGAGACGCAAACTCGTCGACAAAAATCACGTTCTCATATGTTCGTCTGTCGACCGTGTGAACAGCGCGACGGCGTACGAATTGTCAGATTTTGTACGGCTACACAGATTACTGTAGACATCGAAAGGGCGGGTATTTATTATTCAGGACAACCCAAATTACAGTTAGGGATTAGTTAGTATCAAAAAGAAAAAATTCCCGATTAGTGTTAATAACACTAATTTTTTTTTACGCTATTTATTCCTTTACTCTAATAGCGATTGACGGTGTACAGTACACCGCGAATCGTAATTAGAGTAAATTACTCTAATTCGGTCGCTCGAAATTTCGACTCTATGACATCAAATAGAGTAAACGATTCTAATTTTTTCATTATTCTAATTTAGGTAAGTTTAATTAGCGTAACAGAATTGTAATATAGGTTTGTTTTAAATAGTGTGGAGTACGGACGACGTTCGACTGTGCAAAATTGTACTTTTTTAAGGAAAAAGGTACAAATAATTATTTAATACAATCGCGCTCGCACGTGAAATCGGACTAAACGAAAAATCAATCACATCGAAAAAAAGCCGTTCGCATAAATCTCGTCCGTCGACAGCATCGTCGTCAGTGTGAACATTAACTGACATTCAGCGCGACAAATAATACTAGCGTCATAATGACGTCAAAACTATACGGAATGACAGATTTTGTACGTCCACTTAATTTAATGTTCATAATTTCAGCGCGGATATTTATTGCCGACATAACCCAATATAGAGTACTTAAATAAATTAGAGTAAACTTCGACTGTGAAAAAGTTTTATCACATATATTAGAGTTCATTACTCTAATTGTTTTTTTTTGTTTTTTTACTCTAATTTTTTCATTACTCTAATTACGATTCGCGGTGTACTGTACACCGCCAATCGCTATTAGCGTATTGAACGCAAATTCGGTCCCGCTATTTTTTTCTCAAATTCTCAGATAGAATTATCCATACTATTAAAAGAAAAACCCTAATTTCTAATTAGTTTGAAAATTTCCAAATTCCCAATTAGCGTTAATAACGGTAATTATTCCTATACGCTAAAAAAACTTCTACGCTAATAGTGATTAGCGGTGTACTGTGCAGTAGAGAAAAAACCCTAAACATTTTTATGGACCCGATGTCCACGTGGCGCGGCGCGTCGTAAAATGAAATGAACGGGGGATGACGTGGACGCGTGCGGTGCCTCCTCTCACCCCTCTCAGCATTTGTCCGTAGCGCGAAAATTGCAAAGATTCAGTACAGTACAGTACTAAGATCTCCAGCGTCCGATCAGTATTCTTTCAAATGACGTGGCAAGTTTCGTGGCGTATGAAACTGCATTGCATGGAATAACCGTGCGTAACCAGCATATAAAAATTGATTCCGTGATTATCTACTGGAATTTTTCACATGGAAAAGACCACTGTTCTTTCCCTCCAATTAAATACAGTTACTTGTTTTTCCCTACAGGATTTCGTTCGAGCTTTGTGGAACTGTTGTACCTACGGTCCGGTATAATACGGTACGGTACGGTACGGTATGGTACTTGTCGGTAAAGGAAAATCCTTGACCGGCCGATCAGTATTTTACAATATTTCCTTTTGACCTGAAAATTTTAGTAGGAAACAAAACTGAAAACGCACGGAATAACACAGCGTAATCAGTCGGATGAAATTTGTTTCCAGTGATTTTATACTGGATGTTTTCACATGGAGAAAAAATGTTTTCGCCCAATAAAAACAGTTTCTCGTTTTGATCAACGACGTTTTGTACGGAAATGTGGAACTGGCGTCACAAACCAACACGTGTTACAATTGCGAACCGTGTATTGGTATTCGAGCCCTGTAACCAGTCATGACGTCACCAGCGCGCAGTAATAATACAGAAAGCGGTACGACTATGTGAAAAAGGTAAATTTTTATGTACAGGAAAAATAAATCCTAGAAGGTACAAGTAATTACTGTACCATCTGGCCAGTATCGCCAGTACAGTAATGTACCGTACAGTTCACCGTGAAGCGCTTATATTTTTATTAACATTGTGTCGGCGCCCCTAAATTACGGACCCATGAACCTAAAATAGAATAAATATTACTTTTTTTTCCTCGACGCTAATATAAGTCCAGTTTAATTAGTGTGCTCTAATTCAACAGGTGTCTAAATTGTGTAATGTACAAAACTTGTCATTTCGAACGACACTGCTTGTTACTTCGTACCGAATTACAAAAAAAAGAATGCTAAAAAAACCCTAAAAAACCCTTAAAGAAGAGGAAAAAAAAAAAAGCTATTTAACGTCGTCGACGCAGGAGAGTGACTGGCGTCAACACGGAAAAGCGCTCTCAGATTTTATTCGTAGTGATAAAGGCGAGGGAAAATCGCGCGAATATGTTCACACGTGTTAAATTGTCCACTACACCGCGAATCGTTATTAGCATTATGAACTCTATATCCGCACCCCAAAATGTTGACATTAATACCTTAAATATAATAAACTACACTATTTAAGGACGTGGACCATAATCTGCCATGTCTCCTAACACTAAATTAGAATGAATGACCCTAATTTTTTCTTTACACTAATAATTTCTCAACGCTAATAACGATTCGCGGTGTACAGTACAGTATGTGAACATAGGCTATAGCGGCAGGCCGACTGCACAATGCAAATGTGCATCCAAATTAGTGTTATCTATTTTAAGGGAATTGATAATGGCAGTGACAGTTTTGGTTGCGGACAGTCACTTACGTCATTTGTCAAAAAACGTATGTTTGAAGTACACACAAGTACAAATAAAGCACCATTGAGTACAAATTTGACGGTCAATCGGTTGAACAACTTTGACTTTGAAAATATTTTTCAACCGCTTAAAATTATGCCGCGCTTGCGAACGTTGACCTCATAATAAATTTAGCAATTCACACGGTCGGCGCACGTTTACGGTAACAAAACTGCGGCAACCACATGTAAATAAAAAGTGTTGCAGACAGTCACTTTTTGTCATTATGTGAGCTCTACGGTGAGAGAACTTAACCGCTAAATTGAAATTTGGTCGTGTAATCGTTACATTAAACTTAAACGCATAGTGAAACGAAACAATTTTAAACTGAAGTACTATAAGTTTCGTACATAAATATTATAACGCACGAAACGAAAAAAATGTTATAATTAAACGAACCATGTCATTTGAAATTAAATGAAAAAAATGCACGTCGTCACGCGCGACAAAATCGAGCCACACTATATACGAAACAACAGTCTTACATCGAAAGTGAAATGTTAGGATATTGGGCGAATCGGCGCCGACCAAAATCGCATCGTCAAATTTTTTGTTCGGTACGCATCAGACCCTCAGTCAGAGGTCGCAAAAGTCAAAAAATTTCATACCCAAAACCGACCATTTTTTTTTTTTCAAAATCTGAGTAACTGACGCCCAACCGAGTTTTGTCACTCTCCAAAATTGTTAACCATTGACTAACCGTCGTTTACGAAAAAAAAAAAAAACCGAAACTTGATTTTTCGCTACTAACCGTGCCCGCCCGTAACCGAAAAAGTACAAAATTAATCAATATATGACGGAATAAGCCAATAATTACGATTTGTCGCGTTCCCCAAGATTTGCGAAATGAATAGTGAAATTCTATAGGCTCCATTGCCAACAAAATCGCAGATCCAAAAGAAGTTAATCTAGATAGTGCCGACACCAAGTTGATATAAACCCAAATGAATGATCCCTTGACAATTAGAACCCAAATACACCTTCACCCCTGTGAAAATAAGACCTTCTGTGTGCTCAGTTCCACCACATAATGCAAAGCTTGAATATGTGTTTTGGACAATATTCCCCACTTTGAATTTCCCACTAAATAAGTGCCACCCTGGCACGCAAAGACTTTGACTGACTATACCCTTGTGTAGCTTGAGCTCCCCTGAGTTCGCAGCAAAAAGAATCAATGAATTTGCTCACCCGAGCATTAAGTTATGGTTGGTCAAAGATAACCTTTATAGTTACAAGCTCTCTTAGAGAGAGGTACCTAAATATCACTAAGTCTTAGTGTGCCTACTCACAACTACCTACTACTAAACTCTAGTCCAATAATAACACTATATAGTACAAGAAGGTACAATGGGAGATGTACTTATAGTACGACCATTGTATGACATGGTCTACAAGGTGACACTTGTCAAATCGGGAGCCATGGTTCCTCCTCCCATCTTCTCCGGTATCTAGTAATGTGATGCCATGTGGCACTGCGTGATGCTATCTCCGAATGACGCCAAAAGCTCACTTCCCGTGGCGGCTACAATGCCGGCCGTCCGATCAAAACATATTTTACACGGTTCAGATTCGCGTACATGCATGAATTGCTTCTTTTTGTTAGTTTGCTGGTAAATATTTGTTATGTTAATGTTTATATATCTTTGAAACCCGTCACGCGTATCGTTTCGTTAATGCCTCATTGCATAGGGCATACAACTACAAATATTTGATTCAAATCTCGTATAGAGCAACTTTTAGTTATTTCTTAGTTGGTTAGAATTCTCTACTTGTACATTTATTAATTTTTATTGTACCCTACGCATTTCATCATTTACTTTAAGCTATAGGCTAAAGCTAACGGCAATTAAAGATGGTAGGTAGCAGGATCAAATCATCTGATGCCTCTTTTGGTACAAACTACGAATTAGCCTATCCTCTTTAGATAGCCATGGCTCTAGCTCTCTCTCCGGTCTTCAGTGACTGCAACAAATATGGGGACCGGAGAGAGTTGAGCGAGAAGCAGTCTGCCTTTGTTGACTTACTCTATTTATTTTTATAATACATACCTAGAAACTGAGTAACTGACGCCCGATCAGGTTTTGTCACGCTCCAAAATTGTTAACCGTTAACTGACCGTCGTTTTCGAAAAAAAAAATTAACCGACTCTTGATTTTTCGCAATAACCGTGCCCGCCCGTAACCGAAAAAGTAAAAAATTAACCAATGTATGACGGAATAAGCCAATAATTACGATTTGTCGAGTTCCCTAAGATTTGCGAAATGAATAGTGTTACTACCGTGTCAGATTTCCGACGCTTTGTCGCGTTCCCTAACATTTGCCTAATGAATAGTGTTATACTGTGTCAGATTTGCGACGCTTTGTCGCGTTGCCTAAGATTTGCGAAATGAATATTGTAATACTGTGTCAGATTTGCGACGCTTTGTTGCGTTCCCTTTGATTTGCGGATTAAATAGCTTAATGCAGTACCGTGTCAGATTTTTTACGCTAATCATGATGTCACGTACTTTCACGATGCCAAATAGTACAAAGTACAAGAATGTTGGATTATAGGGACAGTACAAAATTTTCATTTTTTTGGTTTTTTGGTTGACCGATCGTAACCGACCGTTTTTTTCTTCCTGGTGAATCAACCGACCGTAACCGCCGACCCCCAAAATTTGGCAACCGAATCCGTCCCGGATCCGGCAAGGGCGGTCAGTTAATGGTCGGTCACGGTTTGGTTGACTGTTTGCGACCTCTGCCTTCAATTATGTGTTGTTTCATTCGATAATGTAATTTTGTGTCGATTTGGTTTGGTGCGAGCGCCGAGCGGTTTTCATTTGTACGAATTGCACGCTTGTCGATTTCGAAGAAATGTTGGTTCGCGAAGCGTGACGCGATTATTTTGTCCGCGAAAATATTTTACGTGTATGACGAACCGACAATATTTTTGTACAAGACTTCAGTTTCAAGAGGTTTCGTTTCACTTTGTGTCTAAGGGTATGTCCCCATGTGCATAATTAAGGGTTTTTTTCTGTAGTTTTCCTGTAAAACTTAGCGCCGTACTGCCTAAGTTGCAACCGTACGAAGGAATCGCAAATTTGTAGAGTACAATTTGCGTTATCCTCGAATTTAAGATGTATGAAAATTTGTCGTTTTGTGTTTTTTGATCCACTTCCACGACAAAAAAAGTCATCTTCGACCTTACGTTTAAAACACATGCGCGATGTGTTTTAAAACTAGGTATTTTCTATAAACAAATAAAAACATATATTCGCACGTGCTGTAATTTTCGAAAATTTTGATACGATTTCCAAGGACAAAGAAAAGTATAGAATTCGCTACATTTGTCTGTTTTCGTTCCAATACGACGAATAATAGTACACAATTTGTTTGGTTTTGTCCGTTTTCGTCCAGTACGGATTTCTTTTTTGCAGGGGTCTTCAAATTCCGATGCCATTTCACGTCGACCGGATAGGAGACGCAATGGCAAAGCGCCTCGTCTTCAACCTTGAAACGGCACAGGTTGGAAGGCGGTACATTTACAATGTCACGGTAAATCATGCGACGTCATAGGGAGTTCAAAAAATAACGTGCGACCACAGATTGTAGACGCTGACAGCCGTCACAGGTATTGTTGACGTATACAATCGTCACAAGCGTAAGTTACGATTTCGTCCTTACAGACATAGGGACATTTGAAAACCGGGTCCGGCGGATCCGCGCTAAAATACAAAGTAAGTTCGCTAAGTTACAAGTACATGGGGACACACCCTAAGTTCAATGTAACGCTTAGACGATTAAATTTCAATTTTGCGGCTAAGTGCTCTCACCGTGGAGCTCACATAACGACAAAAAGTGACTGTCTGCAACACTTTTTATTTACATGTGGTTGCCGCAGTTTTGTTACCGTAAACGTTCGCCGGCCGTGTGAATTGCTAAATTTATTATGACGGTCGACGTTCGCAAGCGCGGCATAATTTTAAGCGGTTGAAAAATATTTTCAAAGTCAAAGTTGTTCAACCGATTGACCGTCAAATTTGTACTCAACGGTGCTTTATTTGTACCTGTGTGTACTTCAACGTCTCTCGGTGAAAAACAGCAATACACTCGAGGTGCCACTCTCGTGAATCGGCGTTTTAACTTTAAATTA
>JBBHKE010000750.1:36929-81764 GCA_037447655.1 Zygnema cylindricum | reverse complement strand
ACCTGTCAGGTTTGTAGCCGTTTGAATTCCTGACAACTGATGCCGTACCGTGGTCCAGTTCCACGTTGTTTTCACATTGTGTTCCCGTGGTGCCGTACGAGAGTATATTTCGACCTTTGTCCCTTACGAATCTCTAGTTGTACTCTCGGATATGTACCTGTCACTTCACTGAAACTTCAATTAGTACAAGTTTTACTCAGAATACCCGCTGACGTCTTACGGCATGACATCATCTCTATCAATTGCAATTTGGACTTCCAAGACTCAAATGATATCCTTATTGTTAAAAACAACCACGAAAATCAGCTGACGTATGTGGGAAGATAATAATATTTTTGAAACTTCAAAGTCCCGCCAAACTTTCAAATTTCGGTTGTGAGATTTGTAAAATTAATTATTCTATGTTTCACTGATTTGTTGACCAAAAAAATTTCAAGCTTTTAAAAGATTTCAGTTATCATCTTGGTCTAAATATGATGGTTGATTTTTTTCATAAATTACCTCAATGTATGTATCCAAATCTTGTTCGTCAAAATATCACCTAGTCCAAAATAATAAAATTGTTGCCGACATACTTAACATTTCTCTTGTTATGCCGCCCAAAAGTTTAAAACATTTTGAGTTTCACGTATTCGCCTTCGATTTGGGAGAGGGAGCCTAAGAAACAACTTCCACATCAAACGAAGGCAGCAGGCACGCTACTAGACTTTATGAGTTTGGTAATTGCAATGAGTACAATCTAAATTCCTTAACAAGGACCCATTCGAGGGCAAGTCTGGTGATACCGTGAAACTGTGAATGGCTCATTAAATCAGTTATACTTTATTTGATGGAATCTTACTACTTGGATAACCGTAGTAATTCTAGAGCTAATATGTGCACAAAACCCCAAACGCAAAGAAAGGACGTTTTTATTAGATAAAAGGCCAGTGCGGGCTTATCCGGTTTTGCGCTGAATCATAATAACTTCATGAATGGCAGAGCCTTGCGATGGCGATTTTCCATTCAAATTTCTGCCCTATCCACGTTTGATGGAACATTTGAGGCTTACCATGGTGGTAACGGGTGACGGAGATTAGGATTCACTTCCGGAGAGGGGATTAGGATTTACTTCCGGAAAGGGAGCCTGAGAAACAACTACCACATCCAAGGAAGTCAGTAGGTGCGCTACTTGGCTCTATGAGTTTGGTAATTGGAATGATTACAATCTAAATTCTTTAAGAGGACCCATTGGAGGGCAAGTCTGGTGATACTCTGAAACTGCGAATGGATCATTAAATCAGTTATATTTTATTTGATGGAACCTTACTACTTGGATAACGGTAGTAATAGGTGGATTAACGAGAAATTGAAAACCTTCAAACTTAACTTTCCTTCGAAGGGGTCTTCCAAACTTACGCAACGCGCTACCACACTCCGCGATCGGACAAGCGACAACGGAAAAACAATTCCGCGACTCCAGAGCCAAAAATGTCCAAGCAGGTAAACTTCTTCCACTATACTGGGGGGCAAAAAAACTAGGTTCCCAGAGTCATCCGAACGGAGTTTTGATAATTTTCCGGGATAGGAGGCCTTGATACAAGCGTAATTCAGTCCAAGAAGCCATCCCAAAAGTGGACGGAATGGCGACAACAATAGCCTTCACTAAAATTCCACCCAATGGACTCGTTCCTTTCATGGTGCAAAGTAACGCCAAGTTGCCCCCTAATGAAATTTTGCTAAGTACCCAAACCCGTGAATTTCGAAATTAGGCTAAATACCGAAACTTGAGAATTTCAAAATTTAGCTTATTACCGAAACCCGTAAATTTCGGTATTTCGATAAATACCAGAACCCCTACACGCCGAGTTGCTAGACCTCGAAATTTGTCTAATTACTGAAACGCGTGACGCCGAGTTGCTGGACCTCGAAATCTGGCTAAGTACTGAAACCCGTGCAGGCCGAGGTTGGTAGACCTCAAAATTTGTCAAAGTCTAATGAACTTGTTGAAGCTAGTATCAGGGTTTTTTGGTTTTTGTTTGAAATAATTTGACATGTGTGGAAAAAGGTTCTTAAAATTTGACTTCTAATCAAATTTGTGTAATGGAAAAAATACACAAGTCAAGCAAACCGAAAATTTTAATACTGCTGGTAGTCTTATTATACAATTATATTTCAGGATAATTTCAAATCAGCTACCGTGGTGATAAAGTTTCAAATACGAAAGTTAAAGGTACTTGGAGAAAAAATAAAACATGGGAAATAATTCCACTTTTTACAATTAAATGTTGGTCATTTAAGTTTTTTATTGGGAACCAATTTGTTTACCCAAGTTAATTACCCTTTTGATAATTCAGTTTATCTTCTCCGCTCTTCTCTTTTCTCCCCCGAATTTGCCACCAATCAACTTTCTCACATTGTTTTATAGTTTGATAGCTCCTCATTTCCATTCACTTCAACCTTTTACCTCAACCTTCTCTACACAATACTTTCTTCTTATCCACCTTTCTCTCAACCTTAACTATCTTATCATGTCTTGTAACTACGTTCTAGAAAGAAATAGGTTTAAAATAAAAAAATAATTAGTCTCCATAATAAATATTGGGGCATTTAATGAAGTCGACTTTTTAAAAATCGCTAATGTTTCTAATGCAGAAAACAGTATGGTTGACAGTGAATTTTTTTTTTCAATGCTTTTGTAGTGATGGAGAATCAACCACCCCCCCCACCTTCAAAAACCCCACCTCGTCGCCCCTATCACCTTTTTCAATATTATCGTGTATGATAACGATATTAATAACCTTGGTATATATAGGTATATAGATGACGGATATGTGTTATCGTATATATCGACAATTTATGAGCGCCAATAACTTTTTGAAGTGAAGCTAACATAGCGGACACAATAGCTATTCCGAGAGCGAAATTGAAAAACCCTTGGTAATGATTCATGCATTTTAAAGAGTGGTGGATGACAAATGGACAAGAAACACAAGAGCATCAACTCGTCATTCTAATAATTGTTATCTTTTTTAGCAAATCTAAACCAAAAATCCTCACAGGTCGACTTTGGAAATGGACCTAGAGTGGAGACCGATGCTAAAAAAAATGATTAAACTTGTGAAGGAGGTTCTCAATATTATATTCTCTGTTTTAAAATTTTCAACGAATCTCTTGTCTGATGCTTAAAGTTTGTGGTGGCGGATGTGGGATGTGGAACGTGAGACGTTGGATTGCGGACATTGAATATTTTTTTTTTTTTTATATCTGATGTTGGATGCTATGGTGGTGGCTAGTAGCAATAAAGTTCCTAATGTTAGATCATCAGTTGTTAGATGTTTAGTTTCCTTGTTAGATGTTTGATTTTTTGTTTGGAAATAATCTTCTTCAATTTTTTTATATTGATAACTAAGGCTTTTTCAAATTATTTCCCTAACTATAATTAAAAATCATTAGTTTGATTGTCAACATAAAATATTTCAATGTTTTGGAGGAGATGCCGATCATTAACACTTATTATCATTACAAATTACTCATTTATCTCTTTATAGCTCGTTATTTTTTACTTTTTATTTAATTCTACAATTATTTTTTTTTTTTTTTTGTCATCAATTATGATTATCTTAATATTAACTTCCAACTGAGTTTTATCACAAACTTGAATTTTTTTACCTATTGTGTTTTTTTAATATTATTAGTGATTGTATTGTTGTTGTTATTTTGATTATTATTTTATTATTATCAATATAATTATTTTATTATTATCATTATTACTATTATTATAATAATCATCATTATTATTATTATTATATATTGTGCTGTATTACTACTCTTTTGCTAGTATTATTGTAATTATTGTTTTTAAATTCACTATTTATATTTATTAAAAAATATTTGGAAATGAAGAGAGAGAGGAAGGCGGGAGAGAGGGAGGGGAGCGGTGGGGGAAGACTGAGGGGGAATAATAGAGACTTTGATGGGGTGAGAAGGGGAAAAAAGGGAGGAGAGGGAGAGTAGGGAGTGGAGGAAAGAGTGAAAGAGGGAGTGATAGGGACAGAGAGGAGTGAAGAAAAGAGGGCAAAAAAGAGAAAGGGGGAGAGTGTAAGAGGGGGAGGTGGGGAGGGAGATCCGGGGAGCGGGAAAGGAGAGGAGAGAGGGAGAGAGAGATAGAGGGATAGAGGGAGTGAGAAGGAAAAGAAGAAAAGGAAAGGGAGGAGGAAAGGGTTGAGGGGAAAAATGTGGGGGGAGGGGAGGGGGGGCTTGTGTGGTGCAATGTGGAGGGGGAGGGCGAGAGGGGTGGAGGAGGAGAGGGTGGGAGGGGGGGTGGCGATCAGAAGGGGAAGGAGGAGAGAAAAGGTTGGGCCAAATGGGAGATGGGGGGACGGAGAGGGCATAGAGAGGGGGTGAAGGGAAGGCCTGAAGGGGTAAGAGGGGGTTCAAGGGAGAGAAAGAGGGAGGGAGAGGGAGAAAGGGGCCGGAAAGAACGAGGGATGGGGAGGAGAGGGGGGAGAGGAGGAGAGGGGGTAGAAGGGGGGTAGTGGGGGAGAGGGGGAGAAGGAGAGGGGGAGGAGGAGGAGAGGGGGAAAGGAAAGAGTGAGGAAGAGGGAGAGGTGGGGGGAGATTGAGAGAGCTAGGACTTAGGAGAGGAAAAGGGAGAGGAAATAGGAGAGGGTGGGAAGAGAAATAAGGAGAGGGAGAGGGGGAGAGGGGGAGAGGGGCTGAGGGCGAGAAGTGAGTGAGGGATAGAGGGAGGGGAATAGAGGGAGATGGAGAGGGTTTGGAGCAGATGGAGAAGGAGCGTGGGAGAGGCGTAAAGGGGCGGAGGGTGAGAATAAAATATCGGGAGAGGAATGCTGGGTAATAGGGGGAAGTTTATGCGGGAAAAGCTAGAGGGGGAGAGGGGGAGAGGTAGAGAGAGAAAAATAGGGAGGTGAGGATAAGGGGAAAGGGGGAGAGTGGGAGAGGGAGAGGGGGAGAAATAGAGACGAGGGGAAGAGGGGGAGACAGGGAAAGGAACGGGAGAGGGTGAGAGGAGACGAAGAGAGGAGGAGACGGGAAAGTAGAGAGACAGAGTGGAAGCGGGAGGGGAAAAACCTGAGGGGTGGAATTTCGAAAAGGGTAGATAAAAAAAGATAGAAGGATCGAAGGGGATATGCCGCGATGGGGAGAGGTATGGAAGATGGGGGAAAGGGGAGAGGTTAGCGGCTTGGGAAAATGAGAGAGAGGTAGAGAGGTAAAGGTGTTAAAGGTGAATGGGGGGAAGAAGGAGATGGGGAGAGGGGAAAAAATAAGAGGTGGAGAGGGAAAACAAAAGAAGAGAGGGGAGAGAGAGGAGAGAGAGAAGAGAGAAAGAAGAGTGGAGATAGGGCAATAGGAGTTGAGGGAGAGAAGGGAGAGAGGGAAGCGATACAAAAAAGGCAAGTGAGAGCAAGATGAGAAGAGAGGACGAGGGGTCAGGGGAGATAGAGGACGAGGAATAGGGAAAGGAAAAAGGAGAGGAAGTTAGAAACGGAGAGGAAGAGGGAAAAGGAGAGAGACACAAATACAAATACCGAGGGAGAAAAGGAAAAAGTGGAGGGAGGCAGGGAGTATTAGGGAGGGAGGAGTAGATAGGGGGAGGGGGGAGATTAAAAAGGGAAGGGGAGGAGGAATGAAGGGAGGGAGAGCGTGAAATAGGAAAGGGAAAGGAGAAAAGGGGGGAGGAGGGGGGTGGGGGGAGGGGAAAGGGGTAAAGAAGGAAAGAGGGAGAGGAGGGGAGAAGGGACGAGGTGGAGAGGAGAAGTGAGGAGGGGAGGAGAGGGGGAGGAGGGGAGAGGGGATGAAGAACAAAGGAGACTATAGGAGGGAGGTGAAGAGGGAGAGGTGTAAAAGGGGGCGAGAATAATATTTGGTGAGGGAAGGGTGTAAAAAAAACCTATATTACAAATTTTTTCGCTAATTAACCCTTACCTAAATTAGAATAATGAAAAAATTAGAATCGATTACTCTATTTGATGTGATAGAGCCGAAATTTCAAGCGACCAAATTAGAGTAATTCGCTCTAATTACGATTCGCGATGTAGCTTGGTTTTAGTTTAATTGTGTGTGCTGGTTCGCGTATTAAATAAGATTGCAGATTATTGGTCTAGCTTAGATTTTTGGAGTTGGTCCAAGTCAAAGGAATACGTTTGAAGCATAGTTCAAAAGTAGGTGAAAGTAGGCCCATACAATATGCCTATTGTACGTAAAACATACAGTATGACCTTAAGACCCATAGTGTATTCGGACCTATTCGGACCAATTAAAACATTCGGACCAAAAATTGGACCAATTAAAACATTCGGACCAAAAATTTTTGATTAAACCGTCAGATTCGGACGATCGGACGGTCGCCGATCAAATTAGCGATCTAAGAAGATCACATGAAAAGCCCATAACACAACTTACGACAAAGCGCCGACCAAAGGCCTACCATTAAAAACGCCTACTTTTGAACTATGGTTTGAAGTGTACTTTGGTACTTTATTGTTTCGCGTGTAAACGAATGCCGTGCGCAATATAGAGTACGTTTCGTAAAGTATCGTGGTGTGACCATATAACCGAAACTTTGGAATGTTACATTGGATTTTAGCGCATGCTACTTTGGATTTTAATGCAGATTTTAATGTGTACTTTTCAAATTGTTCCTATATCAATCATTATTCGCGCTTTCAACTCTATACAAAATAATAGTCGCGGGCGACCTAGTGCTTCGGGGCCTTTCGTTTTTGTACGGTACACCAAACACGTAATTAGAGTAATGAAAAAATTAGAGTAATGAAAAAATTAGAGTAAAAAAAGAGAAAAAAATAATTAGAGTTATGAACTAATTTGTAGTGTTGTGTATTGGTAAAAAACTTATCACGGTAACAACGATACCGATAGTTATCGGTTATCGAACGGTCAGAGTCCCGATATATCGGTCTGGGACCAACAAATTCCATATCGGCGATAACTTTTTAAAAATATAGTATGCATACAATAGTACTATATAACATACTGTATTATATAATTTTCATTATATAGCGTGGAATGCCACGTATAAGAATCTGTTCGGCGTATCTATTTAACTGAAAATCTTTACGGACAGCGCTGCACATAAACGTCGACAAATACAAGTTAATACTTTATTGTTATAAAACTACTGTGTCGAAACGAAAAAAATAAAATACATTGTAAAATTTCTGAATCAAACTTTTTCCAAAAAAAGACGAAGAGACTGAAAGAAGCAGACGAACACACCTTTCAGACTGCCGCCATTTCCAGACGCCATATTTTGAAAATTCTGGCAGCAGGAATTTTGAAAACCCCCTTAAACTAGGAATAATGATGGAAAATTCGCGATTTTTTACCGGAATCAGGAGTAAGGGGGTTCGCTGCGCGTCCGGGGAATACGACGTACAATTGCGTGTACATGCCGTACATTTATCTGTACGGTCCGTACAATTATCGCCGATAGTTATCGTTATCGGCATTATCGCCGATATGTACCCGATATTATCGGCTACTTATCAGCGATAAGACCGATGTCGATATATCGTACCAATATATCGATTATCGGGAACCCGAAAAAAGGTCCATATCGGTTATCGGTAAATCCTTACCGATACACAACACTACTAATTTGAGTGAAATAACTTTTTCAAAAAGGAATTTACTCTAATTTATGCGGTGTGCTCTAATTTGGCGCGCTAGTATCTCTACTGTAAATAAGGTATAGTACAGAATCTGACAAAGCGTACAGTTTATCGTCATTATGACGTTTGCACTACACCGTTTGTTTAAACGCAGTTACATGTTAAAGACCAATATTAAATCATTATTTGTACCTTTTTACTTATATAAATACAATTTTGCACGGTTGGACGTCGTCCATACTCCACGCTATTTAAAACGAACCTATATAATAATTATTTACGTTAAATAAACCTTAACGTAAATAGTATAATGAAAAATTTAGAATCATTTACTCTATTTAACATGATGGAGTCAAAATTTAGGGCGACCTAATTAGCGTTATTTACTCTAATTACGATTCGTAGTGTACCATGTATAATGCGATACACCGTGAATCGGTATTGGCGTAATGGACCCTATTTATGGTAACCTTTTTTTTTTATTCTCAAATAGAATTATCCATACTATTTAAAAAAAACCCTAATTCCTAATTAGAATTAACGATTTCGTTGAAAATTTCCAAATTCTCAATTAGCGTAAATGACGGTAATTGTTCCTATACGCTAAAGAAACCTTTACGCGAATAACGATTCACGGTGTAGTACATCGCCAATCGCTATTAACGTACAGGTTTTTTTAGCGTATAGGAATAATTACAATGATTTACGTTAATTAGGAATTTGAGAATTTTCAAAAAAAACATACATTCTCATTGTTTACTTATGCTAATTTGGGTCTTTGAAAAAAATAATGTCGGTCGCAAACATGCTTACACTAATATAGTTACTTGAACAGAATCTGACAAATCGTACACAGATCGTACGTTCACACTGTCGAAACGCGGTTGTCAGATAAATATGTGCGAACGTCATTTTTGACAACCCTATTTCATCCCTTTTTTAGAGCGCATATTCTCATGCGTCCGCAGTTACTAAAACTCATTAACTGTACTTTTTCCCTTAAAAAGGTCAAATTTTGTACGGTCTGACACTGACCGTACACCAGACTATTTAAATGACAACGTATTTTCGTTTTTACGCTAATTGGACAAAAACCCCTAAATAGCGTAAAGGATAAAACATAATAATTTATGCTATTTAAGAATTTGGAAAAAAAAAGTAGGACCGAATTAGTGTTCAATACGCTAATAGCGATTGGCGGTGTACTGTACCTATTATGTTCGAACATCTTATTTGACGCCATCACAGATATAATGGTTCAGCACCATACTGTATGGATTTTGAGAACACGACAACATGGCATGGTGTTACGCGATAGTTGCATGGTATGACGTCTTTTTTGTCAGGTCGTAACATACCCGTATTGTGAAAGAATAAATCATTGTCGTCGAGATTTGCGTGACGAATCGTATCTAGATTACATGCGTCGACGCCTGGTTGACTTTTTGACGCACCATATACTTCATAACGTAAAACGATTACCGAAAAAATAGGGTAGTTTACACTTGTCGCGATTTGTTGAATTTTATCGTTCTCATAAAATATATTTATTAGATGTTAACTTTTGTTGCGTGTTTCTATTTAGTCCGTCGATTCATGTCTTTATGTCCACATCGACGGCGCCGTATGCGGTATCCAAAAAATACGTTAATTTTTGTTTATACCGTCGCTTTTGTCGTTGCAGTCGCTACCGCCTGTTCTCATCGCCGTCGCTGCGATATCGTTTCACTTACTTGGTATAGTTAACTCGCATCGACGTCATCCTGGTACCTGTCATGGCCACCTTGACGTCGTCGGCCGCGGGTCAACTGTTGCGATCACTTTGTCGTCGTCGCTATACTATAGTGCAGTTGTCGTTGAAGCTGTAGTGTAATTGTTGCTGAAGTTGTCATATTTTCTTACATGTCGTCGCTGTAGCAGTCGATGAAGTTGTCGCCATTTCGGACATTTTATCGATGTAGCTGTCGTTGAAGCTGTCGCCGTTTAGAGCTCGCCATTTCGGCTGCGCAGACAAATAGAGAATCGACCTATTTAAAGTTTTTCCGACTTGCGACCAAAGGTATACAATTTTTGTATAGAGATTACCATTACCTGCCATCTTCTTTCTTTTTTCTCTTGAATTTGATCTTGTTCCTCGTCTATTTTTAATTTTCTTTATACTTTACGAATTGTCACTCTTTCCATTCATTTGCGAAGGCTTGAAATATTCAGTAAGTGGTTTTTTACATATTAAATGATTTACAATGGTTTCTGTGAAGTTTATCTTATATATATATATTTTTTTTTTAATGTATATTTTTGTTTTACTTTTTCAATTAATCCTATTTTGTTTTTTTGATTTCCTTATTTTTACATGTTTGGGAAAGTTTGTATTAAAATCATATTGTTTTTATTTTTTCATTTATTTATTAATGTTTATTTATTTTTTGTTATTCAGGCCTAAGTGTTTTTTTTTCGACTTTGAGAGATATATTTTAGGTAAGCTTATTATGGCACAAATTCCTCTTTTTTGATTACATGTTACAGGGTATGGGAATTGTTTGTTTCATGCTCTTTCTCTATTATTGTTCGCAATGAGTCTAAATATTCTTATGTAAAAAAGGTAATAAATAGTTATTTATTTTGTCATCGGGATGAGCATGCTATTTTTAATAGTTGTGGACATGGAATTCAATTTATAGACATTAATCATTATCAAACTTATATGTCTGTTGATAAAGTTTGGGGAAGTTGTGGTCAAGTTCATGTTTTTTCAATAATTAAAAAAAAAAAAATACTCTTTTTGTATACGTAATGAAGTTTGATATGGAAAGATCTTCTCACCAACAATACTGGCCCGAAGTGGAATCACCTGCAACGAATAAACGACAAAGTTAACAAAAACTGTTAAAGATTCTATTTTGGAATCATATGAAGGAACATTTACTGTTAAGGTATGATCAATTTCAATTTTTTTTTCCTGCAAATGAAAAAAAATTAACAATCTTAAAAAAAAATGACAATTTTTTTTTTGTTATGCAGGTCTTCCTAAAAAATTTTCAAAACAAATTCCATTACAAATTGGACAGTTTTGAAAAAACTGCTACAATAATTCCTAAACAAATAAAGGTAAGAATCTCTTCTCATTAAAATTAACAAATAAATTTTATTTTTTTGAACATTACACTTTCAAAAATCAAAATTTAATAAACTTGTGCTTCATTTTTTTCAAAAACATAACAGCTAGTATTTGTCTTGTAAAACTCATATTGTTATAACAGTCATGTATACAGACGCCTAGCTTTGGTTTTTTGAGAAATATATAGAAAATCTTAACTTTGGTTTTTCTTTTCATATAGATTGAAAGCAAAGACTCATCTTAATATGACGAAAAACAAAAGACTTAAAATAATCAAATTTCAACAAGCATCGATATTATTAGAGTGTTATTGTTTTCTAGAATTAGGACAACAAACATTTTTTCCGTTTTTTTTTTATATATATATATATATAGCTTTTTATATATATATATTATATATTTATCTATATCAGTATATACTATTTTTCTCAAAAATACGTGTATAAGGGTTTTAGGGGCTTGTTTAGCACATTATCATTACGTGATTAAAGGTTTATAGGGGTTTGATTAATACCCAATTTAAGGTTCTATAATTTTTTTTTTAGCTATTAAAATCTTTTATGCTATAAGAAACAAAGTATTTGTCATGATCTTCCCACATAAACAAAAATATCAGTAATACTTGCTTACTTGCAAGAAACATCATAAAAAAAACAAAGTAATCAAGTATAACCGAACAAAGTAGTCAAAGTATTTTTGTTGTATTTAAAAAAAATATATTCCAATGTTTGTAATGTTGGTCAACTTTTGAGCTGATAATTATGTTCGTAAACTTTTTTGGTCTTTTGACTAAGTTGGTTGATCAAAAAAAAATATATATATATATATATATTCAAAGTAACAATTTAATCTAACAAACAAATATAATAGATAAAAACAAGTTTTTGTAATGTTGGTCAGCCTCCAAGCTGATAGTGATGTTTATGCAACCTTCTAAGTCTTAGGACTAAGTTGGTTGATTACCAAAAAAAAAAAAAAAAAACAAAGTACTCAAAGTAATCAATCTACTATAATAAACAATGCAAATTAATAAATATTAAGTGATTATGATGTTAGTAAAACTTTGATCTGATAATGATGTGTGTGCAACCATCTGGGTCTTCAACTAAGTTGCTTGATTGAAGACAAAAAAAGTACTTAAAGTAATCAACATATTTTAAGTGTCAAAAAGTTTAAAAAAATTACGTGTTTGTAGTGTTAGTCAGCCATTGAGCTAATAAGGATGTTGTTCCAACCTTTTGGGTCTTTGGACTTAGTTGGTTGAATCCTAATTATGTCTGATGTTTTTTCTTATTTTCTTATTATCTTTTTTGTTATGTTTACATTTGTTTCTTTTGTTTTTTTTATGTGATCAAGGTTGTATTGTGGTTATTTATATTGTTTGACTTTTTTTTTTTTCTTTTGTAATAATATTTATTGATAAATCAATTATAAAAAATACATATGCATTACTTTAATATAAAATAAACAAAAACCATTAGTATGCTGTTAAAATAAATAATGGTTGAATAATGCTAATGGTTTAATATGTATTCTAAATTTAACATTAAAGTATTTAATACAACATTATATATTCAGTCCATTTATTCATATCGTTCATTAGCTTGAGATCGAATGCTCAAATTAATGTGAATTTTTTTCGCTTAATCAAACCCCTTTCATGAACAAAATGTGAATTAAACTATCCACTTGGCTTCATCATCTTCTTCTACATACATGAACCTTTCCGCCATAGATTTTGAAAGCAAATAATTAATATACCCGTAACATACGAGGATTTAGCGTAAAATTTTGTCTTTTACATTAAACATATTTATTAGATGTTAACTTCTGTCGCGTGATACGAGTTGTTTTGTCGTTTCGTTTCTTCGTGTCGTTTGAGTGGACGATTGCGCCCCTATATGGTTTTCATTTATCATACATTTCTTTTGTTTCAATTGACTGTTGACTATCATTCAAAAAGTGTGGTTTCAACTAAATTTATTAGCGGATTTGTACGGTGTAATTTCGGTTCATGCCTCATTTGTTTCTGTCGTTTCAACTTATTTCCGCATTACTTATTCAAATAATATTTTGCATTGGGTTCATAAATTGTATACAATGATTTATTTCTGCTGCCAGGTTGGAATTTAACAGTCGTGACGTTTAATAGTGTCGGTCGTTATGTAAAATGTTAATCGTTTCTCCTTTTTTCGTAATTTTGCTTTAGCCGTTACATTTTTCAAACAAATCGTTAACGATTTTGGGTACAATATGGTACAATACCATGTACATTGCGATAGTACACCGCGAATAATAAGCAGAGTGAAGAAAAAATTAGAGTAAAAAAACAAAAAAAACAATTAGAGTTATGAACACTAATTTATGTGATATAAGTTTTTCATAGAGGAAGTTTACTCTTATTTATTAAAGTACTCTATATTGGGTTATATCGGCAATAATTATTCGCGCTGTAATTATGAACGTAACTTACGTAGCTGTACAAAAACTGTCAGTCCGTATAGTTTGACGCCATTATGACGTTAGCTCTATTTGTCGCGTTGAATGTCAAGTAATGTTCACACTGACGACGATGTTGTTGTCATGCCGCATGGTATCGGTAGCACGCGTGCACGACATTTCGCACGCATGCACGATATCGTGCACGCACGCGAGTTATCCAACGTGCGCGAACGATATTATGCATGTACACGCGATATTTCGGCACGCATATATAAGTTTCGTTCGCACGTGCGGTGTCATGTCGGTTCACTTTTTTGTGACATGTACGCGATTCGCATACGCGTCTAATTGAGCATATACTGATTTCATGCGTACTGTTTGTTTCGATTCATTTTGTAGGTACACGATCTTGATGGTACTTTCGCAAATATCGTTTGGGCGACGCGTCGCCATTTCCTGGAGTATTTCGTGCGGTATGTTTCGTTTCGTCCGTACGTGCGCGATTTTGGAGTAAAGACGCCAAATATCATTTTGCGACGAAGCGCGATTTTCGGGAGCGTTGGTGGCGCTTCAATGTATTTTTATTATTTAAAGTTGTGAACCCACGTGGGTTCACGCATGCATGTAGATAGGGAGGGTTTTAACCCTTGGATTGTGGATTTTGTTAGACGTACGTCAGACGATGTTGGCCGCCTATTGGCCAACATCTTAAGTAGTTTCATTCATGTAAACTAGACTAGACGTAGGCTAGTTTCGCGCTAGGCTTAGTTTAGTCTTACTTAGTCCATTTTTAGACTTAGAATTTATAGCTTTTGGACAAGAATTTTCTCTTGGAGGCGGAGCTGTTTTCTTGCTTCCTCCTTCCCACCGATTGCCCACCATTTCCTTTTCTTCTTGTTAGCTAGCGATAGATTCTAGTTAGTACGGATTTTCTCTCCTTGTGTTGTGCCTCGTTTTTAATCCACACGGCTTCGGCCAAGTCCGGAAGGTTTCCCTCCAAATTTGTCTTTTTTGGCGATTGTTGGAGATGGATGCTTGAGGCGTGGCATCTTTTATTGGGCTGCGTTGTTCTCCGGACAACTGGACGGTTTGTTTGAGTGTATTTGTTTGTGTGGCATTTCGGTTGTCTTGTAAAAGTGTTTTTTTTTTACCGAATCCGAATTTCTTGGTTTGGTTGAAAGCGTTAATTTTGCTTCGCTACTTTCCTTTGAGACAACTCTTGTAAAGAATACGTTGAAGACCCAAGAGCCTAGTGGCTACCTTGCGGCTTAGTATTCTTGTCCAAAAGGCTCTAAAATAAAAAAAAAAATATATTAAAAATATAAATTTTATTTTACAAAAAATGAAAAAAAAAAAAAAAACGTTTTGTTTTTGTTTCCGCTATTTTTTTCTTTCAATCTTTGTCTCTTATTTTGTTGCAACTATATTTCTTTGCTTTAGGGTTAAACCGAAATTTTGCATCAAATTTAGGGTTAATCTGCAGAATTAGGGTTTGGTGGCAGAATTAAGCTTTTTGGGCTGCAAAAATTAGGGTTGCAGCAGATTTAGGGTTTATTCCTTTTTATTCTAGTCCTTAGGTCGGTATCCTTATATTCTTTGGCTGTAGATTTTGAGTTTTGGCAGTCTAGAATTAGGGTTTGGCTTTGGAATTAGGATTTTTTCAGTGGAATTAGGGTTGGCTGCTGGCTTTGGATTACTGTGGTCACCAGTTTGGCTGTATAAATGGAGTTTGAGCGGCCTCCGACTTTATTCTAACACCCTTTTTCTATATATCGCATTTGTGATTCTTCTTGGTTACTTTTTTTCCACCCAACCTTATTTTTCCCCTTCTATTGGTTCCCTAACATTCCACGTCGCACATCTTCACGGTATAGAGGGTTATTTTGGGAGTCGTTGCTCGGAGCGAATTTGGTGGAGCGAATTCTATCCCACGGAGCTTTGCAAAACCCGACTTGCTTCGAACAAGTTCGGTTCACCCTTAGTGCTCACCAGAGTACTATAGGTGTCTGTAAGTAGTCGATGCCTTGCGGGTACAAGAGCGTTCCGATTTAGTGTGGACACGCGTGTAGGGGGGCGGTGTTGATTGGTTCTATCGTGAACCTTTCTAATTGAGCATTTGCATTTCCCTGCTTTCCCTGCATGATATCTGCCCCTAATTGGCCTTGGATTTTCTGTGACTTTTTGGAGTGGGATTTCTTGCTAGACCTTGCCGTGGGTGGCACTCTGTAGACTTTTTCCCGGCTATGTTGTTGTAAATCTGCACCCAAGGGTGTTTGGATAGCAATTTTCTTGTTTTTATAGATCTGGTCCTTTGGCCTTACCAACTGTTTGCATGGTAGAGGTTTTGGTAAACCGGATTCTTGCTAGATATGACCATCGGGTCTTGATAGTGACTGAGTGTGTTGACTGGACGAGTGGACTGGTCTGACACGTGTTGCATCTCGGTTAAGTCGTGCAAAACAGTTCAGTATTGTAGTCAGGGTTTTCCCCTTGGTTTATGCCCACAGGTTGGGAAAACCTTCCTTATTTATTCGGGTCCACCGGCGGTGGTACACTGTATCGTCCTTCGCAATTAAATCCTTTAGATTTTCCCGAATCGTTGACCACATCCGATCCAATTGCAGATCGCAGATCGCAGTCAGTGTGGTCTGGTCTTACATCTACGTCATCATTGTCCTCGGTTTCATCTAGGTCATACCTAGAGGGGACCGAAGAAGACTCTCCGGAGGAAACCTTTCCCACTCCTCAAACTCGTAGGTTCCTTTCCAGCCCAGCTTTGGCACAACCGGCTCATCCTTCTCTTTACGACATGGCTTCCTTTTCAAAGGGATCCATGGGTAGGATGCAATTCTTCTTTTCTGGATTGAAAGACACCATGTCTTTATCACATTTCCGGATGCTATACGGTACGAAAATGAGGGATCTAGCATTTGGATATCAAGATAGGTTTGACCTCCGTGTCGCCTTTTCCCTTCTCGGTTGATACCTCCGTGGTACGGCCCTCACTCTCTACACTCACAAGTACGAGGATGTTCTTGCGATGACAGAGTATGTGGCTCCCTTTTCGGGGTTACCAGAAGTCCTCGGTCGGTGGATACCCCATATCAAGCCGCGATACCGTCGGTATTAGATGCCAATGGGGACGAGTTCCATCCAGCTATCCCCTAGGTTCCTCGTCAGTATACAGTGGCTGCCCGAGCGGCGGTCCCAGCTAAAGCGGGGGTCTCCATTCCCTTACGTGACCCTTTGTCAATCATGTTTGACATCCTCCAAGAGGCGTATCAAATGCAAAATCCTGATCAGATCAAAGAGTTGATGAACTTCGAGCACAAGCCAAGTGAAACTGCTCTTGCCTTGCGGGCTCGGATGGAAACTCTGCGAGAGGCATTGCCGGACCTCATGTCTGATGCGGAGGCTGTCCAAAAAATTGTGGGACAGTTTCTAGGCCCATCGAAGAGGTTTATCCAAAACCACCTTAGCCAAATGTATGGACTGAAATTCACCTTTGAGCAAGCGGCTCAATACGCGGTAGAGTATGAGATGTAGATATCGTGGTGGGACGCCCATGAGCGGTTGAAACCTCCTCACAAGGAACCGGCCAATCCACCTCCATAACCGAGTGGGCAAATTACAAAATTCTCGTGTCCCACCCTCATTTGCAAAAGAGCCTTTGGCTTCCCTACCGGAAACCGCTCCTACCATTGCAGCAGAGGCACTGACCATATTAGATAGCACCATTCACGAGGCTCATCGGGTGAAGGAGCGATTCAATATCCATTCAGCAATGTTGGAGGATGTACCAAAAGCCTTTCCCTTCGTTGATGAGGTCGCAGTAGCACCCGCTTTGAGGGCTCTGCAGTTAAACCGCAGTCTCTCAGCATTTCAATCAATAACTACGGAAGAGCATCGTAATCTCGACCCCCACATCAGTTTCTTTTATAACTCTCGGGGATCATTCTCAGTGAACGGTGTTCACCCCACTCTTCCCCTCATGGAAACCGGGGCCAAACCCGTGATCCTCGGATCCGAATTTGCGCTCAAGCTTGGTTTGACAGCAGAC
The DNA here is from genome assembly GCA_037447655.1 of Zygnema cylindricum. Taxonomy (NCBI): domain Eukaryota; kingdom Viridiplantae; phylum Streptophyta; class Zygnematophyceae; order Zygnematales; family Zygnemataceae; genus Zygnema; species Zygnema cylindricum. The sequence continues at coordinate 64,510 of JBBHKE010000750.1, read as the reverse complement.
AAGTTTCAGGTGACCGCTACCCGCCTTCTACTTCGGCTGGGACCACGGAGCCGGTCCTCGGAATCACAAAGAATCCGCTCATCTTTTGGTTTCAGACGGGAACCGAAAATGAGTCCGTTGAAATTGCCGTTCAGAGCATTGGTCCATAAATGTGACGACTATGATTGTTTGGTGGGTCAAGACGTTATATTCCGAGTCAGTGGTGGTGTGGACCTGCACGACTAAACATTCTTTTACCTACCTACACACTTTTCGGAGAACAAAATCTGCCTCCCTTTCGTTTTAGCCCGCCGACCTTTGCCCACTTTGGCTCACTCGGCCACGGCTCTCCCTGCATTTTTGGGGAACTCCGTTGGGGAGGAAATTTTCCACTCTCTTACGACCGAAGATATTATACCAGATAGTTCTCCCTTACCCGAGCTCTTTGCGGAACCGGGTTTTCTTATTAATTCTCACACATTTCTCAATATTTATAATTCCACATTATCTATTCCATTAACAACTATCACTTCTATACTTACAGTTGCCAACGATTCTTCGGGCTTCCTTCCTATGAGTTGGAAGCCCGTACAGCTGAGTCCTCATACGGATGAGGTCGTTATTTTAGATCTATATGTTTACGGAATGGTCTCCTTATCCGTCACTACTACGCAGTAGAAATTGATGCATTAGCTAGGAAATTACAATTGCACCACTGTAATCTCCTGCATTCACAGTATCCACAGTTGTTTCCAAAGTCAGCCTTTCTACACAAGCACACTGCTCTTCCACAAGACATCCGCATCCTTAGTAATCATCATCTACGGGATGTCGAACCAATAAACCTTGTTATCGGGGGGTGGGAGTGTCAATGCATGTCTCGGGCCAGCAAAGGTCTTGGTTTGGCGGACCCCCGTACCAAATTGTTTTTTGAGCTTTTGAGGGTCTTTCATTTTCTTCAAACCATGGCCAAGCCTGGCGGATATATTTTAGAGAACAACGCTGCTTATAATGATCCTCGGCCTACATTTTTAGCTGACTATAAGCGCATAAAACACCTTATCGGACCCCCGCTAATTATTGATGATGCTCGCGTGGGTACTTCGCACATCGAGTTCGCTCCAAATGGACGAACCTAATCGATGTTGGTTGTCATTGTGAGGCTAATTTGTTTCTAAGACCTCCCACTACATACATTACGACCGCTTTGCTTCCCTTTCACCAAGTCGAATCATGTGTCCAAACTGACTACCCTCCGAATTACAACATTAATGTACCAGGTCAGCTACTCAAGGTCCTTCCTACCTTAGTGCCTTACCCGTATTCCCATGCATACTCTCGTAACAGTCCATGCATGCTTCGGAGTAATGTCACAGGAGAGTTAGAGGAGCCTACGGCCACGGAACGGGAGCATCTCATGCATTTTATTCCAGGCACTACTGCAGCTCCCAGCCTTATGGATAGACAACGTTGCACTTTGTTGGGTAGGGTCATGGATCCTCAGTGTTTATCATTTGTCTTAGGTCTCGGCAATGCAGCTGGTCGCTACGTACAGAATCACTCTGTGCAACCAGCTAGGGGGGGGGATACGGCGGCTCCTTCGCGTCTTGTTTCCTCTCGCACCTCTCCTAGTCTCAAGGGAAATCCATTTCAGATTTTTCTGTTCCCTTCTCTCACACCTGCGGTTAAGGACATCTCCATCTATAATTTCCTCAACCCCAGTCATATGTCCTGGGAAATCGCGGCATATACAGCCGCTCAATCCACAATTTTATCGTTTCCTGGTCCGGCACCGCACTAGACAGTTGCATTTCCGACGCATAGCTGGCACCACTGGGTGAACTGCTTACAACAGACTCCAGTAAAATACGAGTTAGGCCACTCACTCATCGTCGATGAGCAAATTGCATTTGCTCAGGCCATGGAATCTTTCATCATCAAGAGTCCCAAGACGCCCAAGTGGAAGTTCGGTTCTAGTTTCACAAAGGCGGAATAAGCACTATTAAGTGACACAGTCACCCGTCGTATAGATGCGTTTGATTTCTCCATGAATGACCTTGGACGTCTTTCTACTTACAAAATGTCAATCGACCTTGAAGACGATTGACCTATCTTTAAGCCGAAACACCGTCTCTCCGAAATGGAATGGGAGATGGTGGACAAAAGATGCGCAAAATTGGAAGAAGCCGGTCTAATCTATCGGTCGGATTCCACCTTTGTCGCCCCCACAGTCATGCCTAGGAAGAAAGATTCCGACAAAAAATTTACCGAGCGAAGAATGTGTGGGGACTACCGAGAGCTCAATGCAAGGACCATTTAAGACCGCCACCCTATGCCTTAAGCGAAGGAAATATTTGACCATGTAGGTAGTGCAAAGTTTTTAAGCATTCTTGACTTACGTCAAGGGTTTAACCAGATTGTAACTGAGGAATGAGATCGATATAAAACTGTATTTTGGGGTAGTGATGGTCGGTTGGATTGGGCAGTCATGCCTTTCGGTCTTAAAAACGCACCCGCCGTGTTTTAAAAAGTCATGGATTCGGTGTTGGGTGGATGTAAATTTGCCCGGTGCTACATCGATGACTTGATAATCGCTTCCGCCACGGTTGAGGAGCACGCCCGCCATATTGAGTGGGTCCTCACCGAGTTAAAGAAAGTCGGGTTGAAGTGTCACCCAGCCAAATGTACTTTCGGTGCGGAGGGAGTGCCTTATCTCGGCCATTTTTTTTTGGCTGAGGGCATCACTCCCTTGGAAGCTAAGGTAGAGGCGATCACTAAACTGCCAGTTCCTACCGATCTCACTAGTCTGAGGGCTTTCCTCGGACTAGCCAATTATTACCGTCGTTTTGTACTGAATTTTAGTACGATTGCTTCTCCCCTCAATGACCTTCTCAAAAAAAAATTGCCTTTTGTTTGGGGACCTGCCTAAGTAGAAGCGTTTCAAAAACTGAAAACCGCCCTTTCCAGTGCTCCCATTCTTCGACCTCCGTACCACAAGCTTCCCTTTTGCCTACAAACCGATTTCGGGAAGCTTGGCATTGTGGCCATTTTAACACAAAGATAGTTGAATGGAGAGGAATACGTAGTGGCATACGCCAGCCGGAGCAACAACCGAGCTAAATCTAATTATAGTAGTTACGAGGGTGAATGTTTCGCCGCGGTATGGGGTATTGTTCATTTTCGACATTATCTTTACAGCAAGCAATTCACGCTCCTAACTGACCATCAACCCCTTCATTGGTTGATGACCAACGATAAGCTTTCAGGGAAGCTTGCCCGATGGGCTTTAATTTTACAAGAGTACGACGTTGAGATCATCCATCGGCCCGATTTGTTAAGCTTAAACACCGACGGGATTTCCCGGAATCCACTACCTCGGACCATCGATAACGGTGTCCGGCAAGATTTCGACGAGGACGAGGTACCGGCCATGTCGGCCGGTTCCTATATCACTTACTATCTCTCTTCTATTCCTCACCCTCGGCCGGCCACAGATCCGTGGCGCGACATCCCATTAATCCTCTTCCTCTCCTCTCAAACCTTTCGGCCAGGTACTACCGCCGAGGAGGAAGACCGAGTAAAGAAACGAGCAAAAATTTATCTATGGCTCGGTGGATCTTTAGTTCGATTGCTGGCGGACAGCAGTCATCGGCATGTCCCCCGGCCAACCGAGCGCTTGTCCTTGATTGAGCAGATACATACCGAGCTCGGACACTACGAGACCAAGCGTACTTTGGGCCTTGTACAAGCACGCTATTGGTGGTACGGAATGCAAGCGGATATGGCGTACATTCTCCACAAATAAGCCACATACGACCGGTTACACACCTCTTTCTCTAATCGGCAGGTGACTCTACAGCCATTGCCCATAGGATTATGTTATCGCTGGTCCGTGGATCTTGCCGGACCGTTTCCCTTATCTCGAAAGGGGAAACAATACATCATGATAATGATTGAAAATTTTAGCAAGTGGGTAGAGGTTGTCCCTCTTCCCCACAAGACCGCTAAATTGACCACCGTTGCTTTTAAAGAGCACGTTCTCATGCGTTATGGAGCTCCTGCGGAGGTTCTCACGGACCAGGGTACGGAGTTTGAGGAAAATTTCAAGAGATGTTGGAGGAAGCTTTAATTGATCATCGCCGGACGAGTCGTGATCACCCACAAGCCGATGGCTTGGCGGAACGAGCTGTCCAGACTTTTAAACGGGCTCTCGGAAAGCATTGTTTGGAGAAACACATCTCTGTCTGGGACGAATCCTTAGGCTATATCACCATGGGATACCGGATGTCCGTACAGGCTAGTTTAGCTAATTTCAGCCCGTACTATATTCTCTTCGGTCGAGCACCCTTGCTCGGTTGGAATATTTAGAAAGCAACAAGTTTACCTTTGCCTCTAATGTCTGATACCATATTCTTGGAAGAACTAACTCGCCGTGCTTTGCTTTTCGCTCGTGAGATGCCCATGGCTTTTGATAATTTGCAGATTGCCCAACATCGGGATACTTTGCGCTTTGCCACCACGCGAAGTGGCAGTTACAAGCCTCAACAGAAATCTTATCGGGTCGGAGATTACGTGTACCTCCGACGACAATCTTTCGACACTTTGGACACGGATGTTTCACCACACATTCTTCGTGTGGTGGAAATGGATGTTAATGGGAGGTTGGGTTTGCACGGTGCGGATACAAAGATAATTCGAGAGCATTCGAAGAACTGTGCACCTTGTTACTTACCGGATTTGTCACAAGATAGGAAACCGATGAGGATGCCAATCACGGAGGCGACGGAATGTACCATTTGCAGGCGAGCACACGGCAAGACTTCCATGCTCTTGTGCGACCATTGTAACCAAGGGTTCCACATGGAGTGCTTAGTTCCTCCATTGACAGCTGTGCCAGCTGGCCACTGGTTTTGCCATGGCTGTCGTGAGCTGCCGGCGGTTTTGACCAGCTCCTCCGCAGGCTCAGGAGCTGGGGGGGGGAATTATAAGGGTCACTTCACGCTAGGGGAGTATTCTTCCCTTTTATTCGTTTGGTCATCTTCACCATTATTCTTTTGCATGTTGTATATACATTTTTCCCTTCTCATTCATTTTCGTTTGTATATATGTCTGGAGCGTGACTTTGCTGGTTGGGATGCATGTTCGTTCTTGCTTGTCTCTCATGCACGACAGTTATCATGTCGCATGGTGTCGGTCGCGGGCATGCACGATGTTTTGCATGCGCGAACGAGATTTCGCGCGCACGCATGATATTGTGCACGCGCGAGCAATATTTTGCATGCGCCTCTTTCCACCTCATCTTCAAACTTTATATAAAATCACCTCGTGGGGTGATTTTAAATAAAGTTCCATGTGGTGAGTGAATAGGCAGATGCTGTAGCACGTGTCGGAAGTTTTTGAAAATTTCTGTGCGCGGAGTTCCAAAAATAAACCCACTGCACGTTTCCAGCCTGTGCGTGACTTTTTTCCGTGCGCTTTTTTCCATACAGGGGCCGTGGAGGGGTCTCGACCAACGGACGCCATTTCGCAAAAGCGAAGTTCGTGAAAGCGCCTCTCTCTCTCCCCCTCTGCAATGAAAAACGTCAATAATGGTATCAAACAAAATATCTCTATATAGGATTTCTTTTTACTATCTTTGGGCGTATTTTGATGGCAAGTAGAGTGAGAAAAGACTAAAAAATATAATCGAGAAACCATTGGCATCACCACTCCTTTGTTCCCATGAACTCAGATGGTTTAGGCGGTGTGACCAAGTAACCGAAACTTTGGAATGTTGCTTTGGATTTTAGCGCAGATTTTCCGTTGTAATTTTGAAAGTGTTACTATGTCTAAGGCCGAAATCGTTACTTGGGCCTTTGTTACTTTAAATATGTAACAGTTGTAGACGTCTACAAAATTTACGATTGTTGTAGACGACTATGGAACTTCCTAAAATTAATGACGTCTACAAAAACGGCGACGATTGTAGATGTCGAGTTTTTTGTGACATTGTATATGTTTAGGGTTTTGTGAGATTGCAAAGTCATGCTACTTTGTAACGTCATTCTTCTTGGTTTCTTTCTTTTATCTTTTATCATTCGATATGCCATCAAACTACGACCAAAGATAATAAAAAAAAAAACTCTTTCATTTGATACCATTATTGATGTATTTCATTTAGAGAAGAAAGAAAGAGGAGCGGTCGAGTGAGAAAGAGGGGGAGAGACGAGGACGACGTAAACTTTTGCAAAGGAACCATGAATGAAAATGGAGGTCTGACCACGTGCAAATTTTTTTCCGTACATGCTTGTCATTTTCATACATACATCGACGTGACGAGCAGAGAAAAAAAATAGCGTGTACATTCCCTTGTGCAAAAAATTCTAAAACATTTGACGCATGCAATAATGTTTTCTTATTCGTCAATCGACTATTACTTTAAACAAAATCGCCTCGCGAGTCGCTTTTATTAGAAGTGTGAAGATGAGCTGGCGTGTCGTGGAAGTAAGTCGAAAAGATAACAATGCCAAATTGGAGTACATTCAAAGTTTCAAGAGGACGCAAATTGTACATTGGTTCTTGCCCATTTTTCGTGCAGCGAAAGATTTTCACGTTGCAAATCCCATTTTTTGTGAAAACGACGGAAAAAAATCCTTACTTTAACACATGGGCACACCGCCTTACTATCGCACTTTTTTCATTCAATCTTGTTACTTCATCAATCGGGTAAAAGCTGCTTGATATCCACATCTTATATGATCCCATTGGGACAATAGCTGGCAAATGTCATTCGTTTGCTGACTCGATATGATTCTGATGCTGGATATCGATGATACTTCAGCTCTGTTGGCATGGTAGCTCATCTGGTAGGAAGTGAAAACATTAAAAATTACTCCATACAGAAAGTTACTTGACCTGCAAATACTTATGTTACCAACTGTAACGAGATGTCCAAAGAATTATGGCTTTTCCATTTTGTCATAACCAGCTGCTTTCCAATATATATCATAAAACACCAGAAAAGTACATACTTTTCAGTCTCTTTGCAAGTTTTTTTTATCGTTTTCACCAACCTTACTTGGATCCCTCTTATACCTTCTGATCACAAACTGAGCCTTTAATTGACTCAATTTTTTCAAAGTAAAATTAATCGGTTCTTTCGCATTAAAGATATTGCCATTTAGGATAGAAATAAAAAAAGAGACAAGTAAGATATATTACCTGTCTGGGAAAATATACAGGCATACAGTTTGTTTTACATTTTCTTTGCAATATTGAACCACGAAGAGGTTCCTTTCAAGGCTCTTTGCTACATTCAAATACCCATTGAAGAACATGTAAACAAAACAATCATAGCTTATAGTGTACATAGTGGTTTTCCTCTAGATAATCAGGAGATTTTACATTGAACAAAGTAGAATCGTGGGGAGTTCAGGCACTGGCACCAACGGTTACAAATATGCAGAAAGATAAATCACACCAAGGATTGAAAGATAAACATTGACAGAACAATTCAATTAGTGTAGTTTGAGATGTGCTATTACAATGTCAGTGCACTTTAATTACCAAATATTCACTAGAAGTAGTTATGAAAGATACCAAGTGGATGTGTGCTCTGGTAGTTTCCCCTATACGTGTGAAATCTTTGTTCTCTTCAATATTTTTCTATTTTCAATTAGATTTCATTCCCCTTAGTTCAGTTTTACAATTTCTTCCTTGCTGTTTATTTCATTCGTTTCAATATACTCGGATAGTATACCATCACACTCTCTTAAAAAAAACTGTCCAAAGAAATGAATGGAGGAGAAGTAACGGTATTGTCCAAGAATTTCAAGAAATATATTTTAACTGAAACATGATGAGAAGTTCATGTGGAATTTGCTCTATTCCCGATTTCCAATGTAGCACAGAAAGTCAGATATGAAAGTTATCTTCACCTGAGGAAGCTAACTTTTGAGAGAACAATTAAAGTAGGTAAACAATTAACCTCTCCACATTTTCCCATAAAAGACCAGTCTCCTAATTTGCTTATGCTTTCACCTTACTACCCTATAATGTGGAGATCAAATTGATTCAGAAAAAAAATTATTTAGATTCATGTACAATTTCATTCACAGTTTCGTCTACAACTCACTTCTTGTCATAATTACCAGTATTCCATACATATATGCCAGCATAACACACTAATAATAAAACTATTTTGTTCTCCAGAATCAACAGAATAGAACTAAACAAACACGACGAATGTCAAGGGCCTCACTAACGATGTAACAAGAATGTTTTCATTAAACATATTGTCACTGTAAAAAATCAAATTGAAGATCGTCAGGCACATGAAGATATCAAAATATTGAAACTGCTAGACACAAAAAAAAGTCGTAAAATAGTGGAACAGTTAACAGTTGGAATAGCTCTGTCAATTAGCTCTTGCAATTATTATCCCGTTAAACAGTAAATCTTACAAAAAAAGAAACAATACAAGCTCCAAAAACTAAGTCAAAACATGAACATAAACCTCCACCTAGTACTCATCACCCTCATCTTCACCATCGCCATCAGCTGTGTCAGCACCGACTTCCTCATAAATCCTTCTCCAGAGCAGCCAAGTCTTCTCTTGCCTCTGAGAACTCGCCTTCTTCCATACCCTCACCAACATACCAGTGCACAAAGGCTCGCTTGGCATACATGAGATCTGCATAAGTCAAAAAATTAGAACGAAATTCAGTTACCAGAAACACTCAGTGGTCAGACAAAATTTTCACAAAAGCTAGATACAATTAAACACTTAAAACTGTACTAAGGAAACAGGTTGCCTGGGTTTAGCAAGAGTGGCTTCCAACATACCAAACTTGTGGTCAATTCGGGAGAAGACCTCTGCAACACTGGTCGAATTGGCAATCATGCACACAGCTCGCTGAACCTTGGCAAGATCACCTCCAGGGACAACAGTTGGTGGCTGGTAGTTGATACCACACTTGAATCCTGCACAAGCAAAAATCATAGGATTAAAAAATGACCAGAACACTCAGCACTGGTGAGAGAATTCCGAGATAGATATCACCATAAGTAATCGGAAATTGGTGAAGGATATGTCAGAGCCTTACCTGTTGGACACCAGTCAACAAACTGGATTGTGCGCTTGGTTTTGATAGTCGCCACAGCAGCGTTAACATCCTTTGGCACAACATCACCACGGTACATGAGACAACAAGCCATATACTTCCCGTGGCGTGGATCACATTTCGCCATCATACTCGAAGGTTCATATACACTGTTAGTAATCTCAGCGACAGAGAGCTGTTCGTGGTAAGCCTTTTCCGCAGAGATAACAGGGGCATATGATGACAACATAAAGTGGATACGAGGATAGGGCACCTGCAATCCAGAGAAGAATTTAGATGAAATGGAAAAACCAATTGTTTTCATTAAATTTCTTAAGAAACTGGAAAGTGAGGCAGCGAGTGCCAATGATGGACAGAACCTTTCCTAAACAAATACGAGGGCAGAATTTTTTTAAGTTAAAAAAACCATCAAATTGGTGCGACGATAAGTACAGCAACAAAAAAAATACCATAATCACGTAATTACTTCACAATTGCATTTCAGATGACGGCAAGAAACACGGCTACTGTAAAAGGATAGGGTTTTAAAAACAGATCCAAATCAACCAAAAAGTTCCAGAAATAAAGCAGTGGAAGCAAGCAGGAAAGAGCTAGAATCATTTAGAGTTGCAGACATTTGAGAAAAATTCTGAGGCTAAAATTACCAGATTGGTTTGGAACTCGGTAATATCAACATTGAGAGCTCCGTCAAATCGGAGTGAAGCTGTCAGGGAAGAGATGACTTGAGACACCAGCCTGTTCAAATTCGTGTATGTCGGACGTTCAATGTCCAAAGATCGGCGACAGATATCATAGATGGCCTCATTGTCCAGCAGCACAGAAACATCAGTGTGCTCCAAAAGTGAATGCGTAGACAGGACTGAGTTGTATGGCTCAACAACTGCTGTTGACACCTGACAGGCACAAGAAATGAGGAAACAAATATATTATCACAAGCCAAAGAATACTAAATAGCAAAAACTATCTCAAAAAGAGAACTGACTAACCTGTCATATAGAGATTTCAATCAGTCAAACAATTAAAAAAAAATGATATCAGTCTACTTGTAGCACAGCATGTAATGAAAAATTATGAAGAAAATCCTACCTGAGGAGAAGGAAAGACAGTGAAGCCCAGCTTTGACTTCTTGCCATAGTCCACGCTGAGGCGTTCAAGGAGAAGGGATCCGAGACCGGATCCAGTGCCTCCACCGACGGCATTAAACACGAGGAATCCTTGGAGACCTGTGCAGTTATCTGAGAGCTTTCGAATACGGTCCAAGCAGAGGTCAACAATCTCCTTACCAACTGCAAGACAAAGTTTTCGACCGATTAGTACCTAGACAAAAGATACAAAGAGAAAATGAAAACGGAAGTCCACATACGCAGAAATAAGCTGCTTTGATTAATACAATTACACAAACATCCAAAATCAACGGTAGCAAAAAACAGCAATAGCAAGCTTCTCTGATTAGTACAAAGTATGCAAGAGACACGCACAAAACGGAAAACACACGCCAGGAGTAATAAGCTTCAGCAAATAATCCTTAACAAACAGTGAATGAAGCTCAAAAAGGTTCAAATACACCACAGAATATAGAGTGCAGAACAGATATTCAGCATCATTCTAGAAATCTCCAAGCACATACTCGTGTAGTGTCCTCGAGCGAAGTTGTTCGCTGCATCTTCCTTTCCGGAAATAAGTTGCTCTGGATGGAACAGCTGCCTATAGGCACCCGTGCGAACCTCGTCAATCACTGTGGGCTCAAGATCAACGAACACTGCACGCGGCACATGCTTTCCGGCTCCAGTTTCGCTGAAGAATGTGTTGAAAGCATCGTCAGCAATGCCAACCGACTTGTCACTCGGCATTTGGCCATCGGGCTGAATTCCATGCTCCAGGCAGTAAAGCTCCCAGCAGGCATTTCCAACCTGAATACCTGCCTGACCGATATGAATAGAAATGCACTCTCTCATGGCTGCTAACTGTGTGATTTGACTTGAATGCAGAAAATATGGGATAACAAAATAGATTTGGCAAAAATCGCTGCAATTTCCAAGCATAGCGTACAGACGACGCTTGTAATGCAGCGGATACCGGCGGCAGGCAGGACCTTATATACTTTTTTTTGTGATCATTGCAGAAAAAAAGTTCATAAATGTCCAAGTGGTCTGAGAGGATAATCGGACGGTGCTGAAGCACATGTTAGAGCCTCTCTTGTTAAACACGTGTCCACAAACTTGATCGTGCGGTTGGTTTTGAAAGTCGCCACCGCAACGTTGACTTCTTTTGGCACAACATCACCTCTCCGTACATGACGCAACAGGCGACATACTTCAAAGGTGCTTTTAATCTGCGTCGTTCTCAAGCGACTTGTGCAGCATGTACATTGTCGGTTAAGGCCGGACTTCCATTATACATTCCAGTTATTGTACGGATACGTTTACTGGATGGCGCGCCTTCCGTGCTTTCCATTATGTAGCGCCAGTAATCCACTTTTTATTTGCGTGGCTTATTGTTTTTGGTTACACGTAGGCTAATATTCGATTCTTAAAACCTTGAAAGAATCTTCGAATGCAAAGTCTGTAACACAAAAAGGCGACAGCAAATTTTGATGGTGGGAGCGTGATGATAAATTCGACGGATTCGCATCCACTCTGGCGGAAAGCACATGGCCCATGCGACGTGTACACACATAAACGCGCGCTTGTCGAAGATTTTTTTTTATTTTCCACGCGGCCCATTTTTACACGTTCAAGTCTGTGCAAAGTGTTCGCCACAGAGAGTAGGGTTGACGACGTGGCGTCTCGGATAAAAAGTGTAATGGCATCCTACGGTTAATTTTTACGCCTACAACTATGCAGATTTTACCGTAAAGATGTTTTTCTTGGAAAAAAAAATGATACACACTTGTACGAAACGGTACGACCCTCAAGTAAACAACCGCACTTTTTCGCTAATGGAAGGCCACCCTAAGACGAAGACAAAATTGAAAATTTAATACGCACGGTAAATGTGCTGTGTATGTCACGACTACGTACGTTCAATGCCATTTTTCTGTTACTTTTTTTCTATGTTCTCTATTTCTGCCTTCGCTTATAATGGGTAAAAATTTTAGGGTTTAGCGTCAAAAACTTGGCATCATGCTTCGTACCAAATGGTTTACCTGTTGCAAGTATGCAATAAATATGCTCTTCTCGCTTACTGTATTCAGCCTTTTTTTTTTTCCTAATTCTTAAAGAAAAAGGAAAAACAGGGAGAATTTTTTCCTTTTTTTTTTTTTGTCATATTTCGTGTTCTCATCTGTGACGTGACAACTTTTACAGAAAAATGAATCCCGGCCGGAAAATGAAATCCTTATATTTTAAAGCTGTTGTTATAATATCCCTCCCCCCCCCCCCCCTCCCCCTCCCCCTCCCCCTCCCCCCTCCCCCTCCCCCTCCCCCTCCCCCTCCCCCTCCCCCTCCCCCTCCCCCTCCCCCTCTCCCTCTCCCTCTCCCTCTCCCTCTCCCTCTCCCTCTCCCTCTCCCTCTCCCTCTCCCTCTCCCTCTCCCTCTCCCTTCCCGAGCCGCCTCCGGATTCCGACTCCAGTTGTGAGTCAAAATTGGCGAATTCGATAAAGTCAAAATTTCCAAATTGTGTGTTTTTTTTTTCGCTGCAGAAACTGGCGGTCGATTTCAATTCGTTACATTCCGATTTTCAAGACGGTTTTTCGTCTGTAGTTTTGGTTAGCGATCAAGAATCGGCCGAACTTTTGAATTTAACATGTTAAAAAAAACGTTTTTGTTTTGAAACAAAAACTGTTTACTGCAGTGAACTGCTGTTTCCTTCAATTTGAAAAATGGTCTACAAAGAAAAAAGCGTAGAGATGTTCACTATTCCTTTAATATTCGCTTACACTTTTGTGCTGTTGCATTTGTTAAGATTCCTAGAATCGGGGGATAGAATGGACGATCCCAATAAAGGGATTGATGAGCCGGCCAGGATTTGAACCTGGGACCTTTCACTTAAGCTGCGAACGCACTACCACTGTGCCACCAGCTCGGATGTTACGCTGGTGGGTCCATTTTAATAGTGTGGATATCACCACAATTCCGGATATCGAGCGCACGTTTCACGTACGTCAACAGCATTTCCTAAAGATTTCCAAAAAAACAAAATCAGGAAAACGACAAAAGCTGGATGAGCTGGCATCTCCATTGGAAGTGGCCTCTGTTTGGATTTGTGTTTTTTTTTTCCACTTTGTCGGTCTTATTCACGAAATTTAAATTCCTTTTCATGAAAGAAATGTGTGCGCAAAAAAATCATAAATCCTTCTGTTTTATCTATCTTTTTGTTGACATAAAAACCGAATAAAGCCCCGAGTACAGTTCTATCCCTTGTCTGAAAATTTCGACGGTTCTTTTTTACATAGTTCTCCCTGTATTTGCTTTAATCTTCTTACTTTTTTTGTTTTTGTCGAGTAAGTAAAGCTGAACGGACGAAAGTTGGTACTATGGCTTTTCAAACGCGTTCTACAATGTCGTTTTTAACTTTAGTTATGCAGTTAAATTGTGAGGAGGTGTACGGTATGAACATAGTTGTTCAATTCGTGCTAATTTTTCCTTTTTTAAGATTTCTACGTATTATTCATTAGTTTAATACATTTCGCTAATGTTCGTTTGGTACTTACTGTACGGAAAACTGAACGGACAAAGAATTTTGAACTTTTTTAATTTTTTTTACTGTATTGAAAATTTTAAATTTTAAATTTCAAAATTCAAATCTCGAAAAATGTACGGAAACGTACGGATACATAACTGGGTACGCATTTTAACGATTTTCTAAAATCGATAAATGAGAAACAAACATATTATTAGCACGTTCGTTTCGTGCGTAATATGCGATTTGAACAACTATAGGTATGAATAATGTTTCTAAGGGCCAAGTTCCATCAGACGTTTTTGTAATCGTACGGCTAATTCTACAGACCGGGTTAATTGAGTCGATGTTCCATCACGAAGAGTTTGTAATCCACGTGTTATACATTGAATGGTACCGCGTGGGTTTTGACCGGATATTCAAAATCTTTAAAAAGTCTTTACACCAACAAATTTCACTTCATATCTTCACTTGCGTACTATGTACCTGCGTACCAAGTCATAATACGACAGAACTTTTGTACTTTCTGCAAACGTCAGTCTTTTACGCCAGCTCATTTTTTAGATTTTCTATTTTCGAACATGACAAAAATATTTTGCTGGAAATAGTGTGACGAAAGGAATTGCGCGCCGAAGGACCGTTTCGAGATTACATTTTTAATTTTCAGTTGCACTTTGAAAAGTACATACCATGTGCAAATTTCGTCAATTTTCGTTGGTTTTTCATCGTGACACGTAACTTTTTCGTCAAGCGCGTCACTATTAATTATTTTCTGTATCTGCCAACCCACCTCTAACTGGTACGTTGGCAGCTACAAAGAAAAATGAAGAGAACGCTTCGCGGATGAACATCCCACGGTCAGTATTACCTCCCAGACCTTCGGAGAGTACTGGCAAGATTCTCTGTAATGTATGTTTTCGTATAAAAACAAAATAAGCAGTACGTTTTGGTACGGATAGTCGCGGATTTCTGTAAACTACCCCAGTTTTTGTTTGATGGAACTTGGCCCTAAGTGTATGGTTACATCTGGAGGTCTCTGTAATAGTACGGACAGCAAGGCCTCGGTTACATCGCGTAGCGTCTGTAAACAAGTTTTTACATACGTGTTCTGATTTGAGTGGTTCCACGTAAGTTGGCGATAAAATCTCTAAAATAGTCAAAGATTTGGAAACCGACCATGTTCGTATGTAAATGCGTACTTGCGTATTACGTACGTGTACTTCGCAAGTGTACCGCGTCAATGTACCTCAGAGATCTCCTTCACTCTGCTGACTTTCAGGAAAAAAACCGTATTTCTTTTCGGCAAAGATTTTACGTGTCCGAAGGCTCGTGACTTTGGGGGCGTGTGAAAATTTTCATTTTTCATCGTCGCACATGTATATCGTCCAAGTGTAGCGTATTGACTGGTTGTGTATTGGTGAACCCACCTCCGCGAGGTGGGTTCACCATTACAGAGGCGTATGGAGCAATTGCTTCGCAGATGAAGACCAAAATGTAATCGGACGGTCGACGTCTTCTCCCGGATACTTAGAGAATCGTAATCCTATTTTCTGTAATGTTGTTTTCACGAAACTCACGAAAATATAGTACGGCATGGTGCGGGCAAGTACAAAATTCTGTATTAAACCTCACTTTTCGTCTGATGTAACCATACCCTAAGTGTAGTACACCCGATGGTCCAAGGGCACTGAAGTCAAGACTAGCGTTTCCGTGGAGGCGTGAAAATGTCGGTGTCAACAATTCGATATCTTGACCATGGTGGAATTTTTTGTCGTGCATTTTCTTTTCGTCAGAAGACGTGATGGGTGTACATGAGCTGTCTTCTTCTTCCTAATAGAGACCCTCTCATTTACAATTTTTCAGAAACACTAATTTACAGAATCTAGAACAACGGTGCAATACCTGCACAAAAATAAGTTCAAGTTCGTTTTGAAAGTTCATAAATATGTTTTTGATTTAAATACCCAGTATTAGTATTGGTAATTCAACCTATTTATTGTTTTCAAACAAGATGCGTTTTCCATTGTTTCGTCTTTTGTCGTTCCAAAGACATTTGTAATTCACCTGAAAATGAGACCGCTCGATTGAAGTTAGTTCATATTAAAACTACTTACTGATGACTATTTATAAATAATCTGTAATGACTAATAAATATTTACTATTTACTAATTTCTAATTACTGGCGACTAACTACAAACGACTAACTATTTGTTACTGATTACTAACTCCTAATTACCACTAATTACCTATTAATAGTTAACTTTTAATTATTGTCTGTTACTGAAAACTGATTGCAAATAACTAATTGCAAACTACACCGCCAATCGCTATTAGCGTTGTGTACGCTAATCCCGTCCTGCTTTTTTTTTTGTTTTATTCTCAAATAGAATTATCCACACTATTTAAAAAAAGCCCTAATTCCTAATTAGAGTAATCGATTTCTTCCAAAATTTCCAAATTCCCAATTAGCGTACACCACGCTAAATAATAGTATACGCTAATCAAACGTACACGCTAATAGCGATTGGCGGTGTAGTAATCCTGCTATTAACTAAGTATCTGTTCATTACTGATTTATATTAATTTTACATCCACTATCGCTAATATAATAGCTATTACCATAACTATTCCTACTACTACGACCAATACCATCACTGCTATTCTTACTATTTCTAGTACTGAACCATTCCGACCACTAGTAGTACCACTGTTGATGTTGTTGGTGTTGATGTTGTTTCTAATTATTAATTACTCATACAAATCCCCAATTACATATTTAAACTTACTACTTACTATTACTTACCGGCTACTAATAAATAGTTATCATCTTTTAACGACTACTAGTTTCAAAAGTACTTACTGATGACTATTTATAAACAATCAGTAACCGCTAATAAATATTTACTATTTACTAATTTCTAATTACTGACTACTAACTACAAACGACTATCTACTAGTTACTAATTAACAACTTATTACCTATTAATATTTACCTTTTAACAATTGTCTGTTACTAATTACTGATTGCTAATAACTAATTGCAAATTACTAATCGTATTGATATTACTAATTACTACTAACTAAGCACTAAGCATCCGTCCGTTACTAATTAATATTACTGTTACAACGGCTATCACTAATAAAATAGCTATTACGATGACTATTCCTACTGCTACTGCCAATACCATTACTATTATTACTTTTCCAAAACTGAACTATTACTGCCACTATTTGTACCACTGTTGATGTTGTTGCTGTTGAGTACACTGTTGATGTTGTTGCTGTTGATGCGGTTTCTAACTGTTAAATAATGATACAAATGCAAAATTGCGAATTACAAACTACAAGTTGCCAACTTACTACTGGCTATTGCCTACATGCTAGTAATAAATAGTTATCGACTTTTAACGACTACTTTTAAACTATTTACTGATAATTAATGACAACTAATCAATACTTACTAATTTCTAATTACTACTACTAACTACAATGACTAACTACTTTTTACTTTTTACTAATTACTAACAACTAATTACAACTAATTACCTATTAATATTTACTTTCAAATATCGTCTGTTACTAATTCCTGATTGCGAAGAACTAATCGCAAATTACTAATCCTATCCACATTACTAATTACTATCAACTAGGCATCTGTCTAATTTATGTTACTGCCACTATTAGTACCACTGCCTGCTGATGTTTTGCTGTTGATGTTGTTTCCATTTATGAATTACTGATACAAACTAGCAATTACAAATTACGAAGTTCAAAGTACTAACTACTTACTACTTACTATTACCTACTTGTTAGTAATGAACAGTTATCAACTTTTAACGACTAACTACTAGTTTCAAACTACTTACTGATAATTACTTGTAACTAATCTGTAATTACTAATAAACAACTACTATTCACTAATTTTTAATTAGTGACTACTAACTACAAACGGCTGACGACTGGTTACTAATTACTATTTTTCACCTATTTATATTTACCTTTTAATAATTGCCTGTTACTTATTACTGATTGCTAATAACTACATCGCGAATCGTAATTAGAGTAATGAAAATATTAGAGTAAAAAAACAAAAAAAAACAATTAGAGTAATTGACGCTAATTTATGTGATAGAGCCTTTTCAACTATGAAGTTTACTCTAGTTTATTTAGTTATTCTATATTGGGTTATGTCGGCGATAATTATGTGCGCGATAATTATGAACACTAAATTACGTAGACGTACAAAATTTGTCAGTCCGGTATAGTATTGACGTCATTATGACGCTAATAATATTTGTCGCATTGAATGTCAGTTAATGTTCACACTGACGACGATGCTGTCGACGGACGAGAGTTATGCGAACGACTTTTTTTCGATGTGATTGATTTTTTTGTTTAGTGCGATTCACGTGCGAGCGCGATTCTATTAAATCATTATTTGTACCTTTTTACTTATAAAGGTACAATTTTGCACGGTCAGACGTCGTCCGTACTCCACACTATTTAAAAATAACCTATATTAGAATTTTTTACGCTAATTAAACCTCACCTAAATTAGAATAATGAAAAAATTAGAATCGATTACTCTATTTGATGTGATAGAGTCGAAATTTTGAGCGACCGAATTAGAGTAATTTACTCTAATTACGATTCGCGGTGTAATTGCAAATTACTTTATTACTGATTGCTAATAACTAACTGCAAATTACTTAATCCTGTTGATGTTACTGCTGACTAAGTATCTGTTTATTACTAATTTATATTACTGTTACAACCACTATCACTAATATAATACCTATAACCGTGACTATTCCTACTACTACTACCAACACCGCTACTACTATTCTTACTGTTTGTAGTACTGAACTATTACTGCCACTATTAGTACCACTGTTGATGTTGTTGCTGTTGATGCAATTTCTAACTGTTAATTACTAATAGAAATGCAAAATTACGAATTATAAACTACAAATTACCGACTAACTACTTACTATTACCTACCAATTACTTACGAATAGTTATCAACTTTTAACGACTAACGATTAGTTCCAAAACTACTTATTGATGAGTATTTATAACTAATTAGTAATAACTAATCAATAATTACTAATTTTTAATTACTAACCACTACCTTCAAGCAACTGACTACTAGTTACTAATTACTAATTATTAACTATTAATAAAAAACTGTTCAATAATTGTCTGTTACTAATTACTGATGGCTAACAACTATTTTCAGATTACTAATCCTATTGATATTGATATTGATATTTATTATTAACTAAGCATCTGCCTATTACTAATTAATATTACTGTTACAACCAGCATCACTAATACAATAGCATTGATTTACTGTACGCATTTCCCTTTTGGCGTTTTACGGAGAGTGAGGGTGAGGAAATAGTGATAATGAAAGTGAGAGAGTGAGCGAGTTGAAGTGAGAATGAAAGTGAGAATGAAAGTGAGAATGAGAGAAAGTGTTACGTGAGAGTGAGAGCGAGAGTGAGAGCGCGAATTGGTTTGAGTGAGACTGTTTGTAAGAGTAAGAGGGTGAGTGAGAGTGACGGGGTGAGAGTGAGAGTGATAGAAGTGTTAAGGTGAGCGTGAGAGTAAGAGTGGCAATTAGAGTGAGAATGAAAGTGAGAGTAAGAGTGCGAGCGAGAGTGAAGGTAAGAGTGAGAGTGAGAAGAGAGTGAAGGTGGGAGTGAGAATGAGAGTGAGAGTGGCAGTGAGAGTGAGAGTGGTAGTGAGAGTGAGAGTGAGAATGAGAGAAAAGTGTTATGTGAGAGTGAGAGTGAAGTAGGAACGAGGGATAATGTGGAGTGAGAGAGTGACAGGGAGAGTTAGTCAAAGTGAGAGTAAGAGTGAGTGCGAGAATGAGAGTGGGAGTGAGAGAATAGAGTGAGATATAAGAGTAAGAGCGAGAGTGAGATTGACGAGAGATATGGTGACAATGAAAGTGAGAGAGAAAGTGGAAGTGAGGGTGAGAGTAAGAACGAGAGGACATGTTAGGTGAGTGAGAGCGAAAGTGAGAGTGGTAATTACATTACTAGTTTCGTAACCAAGGGCACAAAAGAGAATTAAAACAAATAAAAAAAGAGAGAAAATAGGTGAAATGCAATGTTGGCTCGTCCTAGAGCCCGCGAAGGTGGCAAAGAGCCACATTAATTAGATTATCTTTAACTCTTTTGCCGTCAGCCCCCCCCAAAGTTAACACTCTTTTAGGGGAAACCTAAACCACCTTCAAAAAAATCCAGCCTACAAAATTATCAAAAATATCATTTTTCTGCCGCATCCATTAAACAAAAAACCCAGGCTAGAAACGTCGTTGTCGACTAACATAACAGCCACCCCTATAGTGAGAATACCAAAACTGATCTTTGTGTTGGCCCGCTTGCAAATTTCCCATGGCTATTGAAATCTCCCGATGAAAAACCTACGCTCGAGCAGTAATTAGCCGCTCCACTGTCCCTTTACTATCCATCTCGGGCAAAAGGTGGCTTGGGCCGAGGCGGATCTTGGAAGAATGGGATGCCTGCCAAACAACATAAAAAATAACGACTGTGACTGTGATGAGAAGCCTATCTACTAAACCTGTAGCCCATAGCAATCCAAGGCACCCTTCGATCCCAATCCCCCACATCCTCTTCGAGGGCATATTTTCGGAGTGCTCTCTTGATTGTTCGGAAAAAATGTTCAGCTAACCCATCAGCTTGACGATGATCTCTACTAGTAAGCTCGTGATCAATCAAACATTGCTCCATCAAAGTCAAAGACGCCCTTGCAAATTCGGAACCGTGATCAGTCAAAACTTCCGCTAGGGCCCGAAACTTAGCAAGAACTCTTTCTTAAAAGGCGACTGCCACGGACTTAAACTTCTACCGAGGTAAGTACAAGCTCGATCCAGCTAGAAAAAGTATAAATCATTAAAAACCTCCACTTTACCAGCTGAGAATGGAGCCTACCCTTCCACCTTTACCCCTAAAGCAAAAAGTAAGTTCCCCCTTCGTTCTAGGAAGCAAAGAAAATGTTGTGGTTGCCATGACCATTCCAACCCCTAAAAATGATCCTCATCATACCTTGCCCCTATTGCATCATCAGAGGATGGATCAGGGTTTCTGCTAAGACCATTTGTACTACCATGTGTCTCACCCGCTCGATGTATTATCTCAAAATTATACTCTTGCAATATCAAAGCCCATCGAGCGAGCTTCCCTATAATCTTGTTATTCTCCATTATCCATTTCAAAGGTTGGTGATTGATAATGAGGGTGAAACGAACGCCATTAAGGTACGACCACAGTTGTTGGATGGCCTAAACGACTGCTAAAAGCTCTCTATGATAGTTATTGTATGAGACCTCCGCCTTATTGTTGCTCCAGCTCGTATAGGCTTCTACGTATTCGACTCCTAAATCATAAAACCGAGCTAATACGACCCCTAATTCTAATTGGTGTAAAAAAAAAGTGGTCGAGAATGGTGCAGCATACGAAGAACCGAATATTTTTTAAGCGCATGCTTTAAAAGTCGGAATGCCTCTTCTTGCTCTTCCTTCCACTACCACTCCTGATCTTTCTTTAAGAGTAAATTGAGGGCCCGAGCTAGGGTGCTAAACTCTGGAACAAATTCTATATAATAGTTAGTTAGCTCGAAAAATGTGCGAAGTGAAAAAAAATCTGTGGGAGCTGGCAATGCATCCACGATAGTGACCTTGGCCATATATGTATCTAAGGTTCCTAGGGTAACCTCATGTCCAAAATACAAAATCTTGTCGACTCCATTTATTTCTTTACCTAAATGACATTTCAAGCTTGCGGCTCTAAGAGCATCAAAGACTATTTGTAAATGAAAGAGGTGATCCTCAAAATCGTTAAAAAAAATGATAACATCGAGCATAATCAATACCTCGTTAAGCTTCATCCATTACTCGATGGAACTTTGCGATTGCAATTTTCAATCCAAAGGCATATAAAGCCACTCGTATAACCTGTTACCTGCCCAAAATGCGGTCCTCTCTCGATGCTTAGGTTCCATTGGCACTTGGTAAAATCCGTGTTTCAAATCCAAGGTTGAATATATAATTGCTTCAACCAAATCATCAAATATTTTTTTAGGAGTGGGCATAGGATACGTATCCGATATAGTGGCTGCATTCAACATCCGATAATCTCCACACATTCAAAAATCTATTGTCTTCTCTACGGAATCTTTCTTTGGAAGAAGTATCGTTGGCGAGGCAAACTAATGAAGACCTGTCCTCACTTGTACTTATCCTAAATTAACAGACTTTAAACTTTCTCTTCCACAATTTGCTTCTCTGAATGGCTCAAAGGAGGGTGTTTTTGCCAAACCGTTGTTGAATCATCCACTAAGTCAAATCCTAAATGGTGTGCCTTTGTAAATTCCAACATATATATCAACCCATTAAAACACATCCTGATTTTTTCTTAATAGATCCACAATTTTAGACTTATGTCTCTCTCTTAACTGCTTTCCAATCGATCTTTCCCGGTTCCACAGCTGCAAAACGCTCGAGTCACCTCGTCTATTGGAACGGATCAAACTCGTCCCCCCCCTAACTTTTTTGCTTAATCTTTTTCTAGCAACACCCTATGAGACACATACAACATCCTCAACCCTATATACTTGTTTGCCTAGTTTTTTTGGTCCCCCCACCCAGTTTTTCTGTTGTTGCATTTTTTGATGAATTATTATATATCTCCCGCTCCTAAGCGCTAGTGTGGCCTACATAGGCAGCCGAGCTGGAGCTTGTAAGTATGAAGCCCGATATTGGTAAAAATGCAAGGGACCATAAAATAGTGTAATAGAAACTAACCATTGTAATGCGTGCAAATCGGCAGCTTGACCAATCAAACGGCAACGAGTGTCGAGGGAGTGACTATGGGCAGTTGTAGTATCAGTGTGAAAACCTATGGCTCGTTCTCGTTTATTGATGTTAGGCACATCCCATTTCTATGTATTGGTCTCAAATGTCATGCCAGGGGAACCCAATGGATGTGTATGGCTCAAGTGAAAGGAAACAAGAGTGGGGAGTGCGCATCTCGGCTGACAACATTTGTTGAAGTAAAAAAACGGTCTCTCGGCTGACCGGATTTGTTGCATTCAAAAAATGGTTATCCAGGTGTGGATGTGACAAGAGTAGTTGTACGACTTTTGTCAAAAATGTGATCGACAGTGAGATTTTGTAGTCATTTTTTAAACCCACCGCAGCTTCTAACATTGAAAGTGGAGCAAGATTTGTCCAATATGAGCAAAGACGATAAGCACGAGACCCCATTTGAGCTGCACCAAACATAAAAGCTCCCCTAAATAGTAAATTGTCTCTTGCCAAGTAGTAACTACTTGACTACGTTGATCCGCACCAGGGAAGAGATTCTAAAATAAATATCCCAATGGTTTATGCTGATGTAGTTGTAAAAGGTTTAGATTAAAAGCCATTTGATAGAATAAACAACTCCGGGTGTCACTATTTCCTTTTCTTTTATTTGCTTGAAAATACCCGTAACACGACAAACCGACTATCACTAAATCTACCCCCCCCCTCAATTTGAGAATGTGTTGTGAAGTTATCAAGTCAACATTTTGTGGGAGTCGATGGTGAGATTCTGAAATAGTAAAAACAGGAAGTTGGAGAAATTACAATCGATAAACCTTTAATAATTGAAATTTGCTCGTGGCTCGAGCTAAAAATGAAATTTCCATGACCGAATAACTTTTAATCTAGTGGCCATTCATCAAAGTTGCTTCCAAGTTTGTACTAATGTTTGAAAATAATGAGACCACGTTTAACCCTGGCGACTCTGATGTCAAATCAACCATCTTTCGAAGAAGTGGCGTCAAAACCTAGCTCAGAATAACATTCCAAAATCTGGTTAGTCATTTAAGTTTTTTTGTTGTTAAAGGCAATGACTTCTCATCCGTCAAAATTTTATAACCTTTTTGTGACTTCGTCACAAAAAACCTGCTACCTCCAATACTCGTTTGTGGGATTCTCCTATTGAGCGCACATCGAGAATTGCTAGATAAGCGGTGCAATGTCGGTGGATTTATCTTCCGATTCCACGGAAACGTTAGATGAATGAATGGACAAAACATTGGTGGTGTAGGCAGAGTGGCAAACTGCCACTACTTATTGTCAATGGTGATGTCCCCACAAGGTGAGATGGACAAAAACGCGACGAACAGGTGAAGTTGGTAAATCCCAAATACTGATTTGCTTGCTCCACAAATCTACCACTGCTCTTAATCTCGTCCAATTGTGTGTTCCTAATAAAAATTCAAATTAATAACACGGGATTCCGAAAGAATTACTTTAGTATGTGAAAATAAATCTTGCTACCAGCAAAGCATATATGACTATTCCTACTTTTTGTCAAATATATCTTCGTCATGGGCAATTTCAATTTGAGGTCGATAAGACCGAACCACATTCATTTTGGGGAAACAATTTAGGAAACCAACTACCTTTGAAACAAAATTACAAAAAGAACAAAATTAACGAAAAGAATTGTTAGAAATTAAACTCAACCTTTTTTTATTGATGAAAAAGAACGCGAACTATCTATAACATGACTAATCATTATCGACTATAGGCATCTTTGCCAAGCTACTAACACTGAAATTGGAAGAAGAACTGGGTGCTCTAAATGCATATTTGGAGGTCACCTTGCCAGCGATATTAGATCTTAATGCCGAAATGAGTTCCTCATCCGAAACTTAGTGGGAGTTAGCCAAAGTGCGAACTAACTCTAAAAATGTGGGAGAATGAGATCCACTAACATGGCGGTGAGGCCAAAAGGTAGAACTGGCGAATTTCGCACTGAAGTAAAATGAGATTCCACTCTATGACTGATAGGAGTAGAAAATGGTGTTCGATTTTTCTTTTGTGGTTTCGGATGTGGTTGCGCCAGCGATTGAGTAATCACAAACTGTCATTTTTGGTGGAGGTGATGGTAAAGAATTGACTTTAACTCCCAAACCAACTTTCGTCTTTAAAATGACTTGCCGAGGGGTAAAAGAGAGAATGTCAGATTGCCTTTTTTTCATGATCGTTCATTTTTGAAGTTAACTTGTCTTTCCTTGGATCTAGTGGTTTTTTGTAAATGTTTTATACTCCCTCAAATGCCAACATTGAACAAAATTGGATCTCCAGCAAACAATCCACTCATCCGTGAGTGGTTTGAACTCTCATATTCTTTCAGATCCTCCTCTGAATCTTAATCTCTATTTTCTATCTGTAATGCTTCCGTCCGCTGAGTTAGGTAAGCCAACCGTGCCTCTTTCTCTAATTTCTTTGCCGACTTCGAAGATGAAGCACCTTTGCTCGCATTTTTATTCAACAATAAAATAAGTTTGAGTTTAACTTCTCATAATTCCTTATGTAATTTTGTTCCGTCCGCTGAGTTAGGTAAGCCAACCGTGCCTCTTTCTCTAATTTCTTTGCCGACTTCGAAGATGAAGCACCTTTGCTCGCGTTTTTATTCATCAATAAAATAAGTTTGAGTTTAACTTCTCATAATTCCTTATGTAATTTTGTTTCAAAATCAGTTGGTTTGCCCAATTGTGTCCCCCAAAGCAGATCGGGTATGGCCCTATCTCCCTCTGACTGAAATTGCCTACAAGGAAGATTAATCTAACAAAAAAAATGGATACAAATTGCCTACGAGGAAGATTAATCTAACAAAAAATATTAATACTAATAAATGCCTTGCCAATAGCATAATTAGTTTTCACATACTTTAGTAATTATTTCGGAATCACGTGTAATCAAATTGAAATTTTATGGGGAACACACACTTAGACGCGAATAGGAGCAATGGTAGATTTTTGGAGAGAGGAAATCTTTATTCCAAATTTACGAATTTCACCGGCTCGCCGCATTTTTGTCCCTCTCACCTTGTAGGGACATCACCATTCACAAGAAACAAAGGCACGCTTCTACCCTATCTACACTAGAAATGTTTCCTCCATTCATTTTTTTGAATATTTCGTGGAATCGGAGGATGAACCCACTAACATTGCACCGCTTATTTAGCAATTCCCGATCTCCGCTGAATAGGAGAAATCCCACAAACGGAGATTAAAGGTAGCGGCTCTTTTGAGACGAAGTCACGAAAAGGTTATCAAAATTTTGATGGATGAGAAAACATTGCCTTCTAAATCAAAAGAATCTAAAAGAGTGACCAAATTTCGACATTTTATTAAAGACTTGTTTTTGACGCAATTTCTTCGAGAGGTGGTTGATTTGACACCAGAGCCGGCAGGGTTCCCGTGGTTTAATAATTTTCGGGCATTAGTATGGATTTGGAAGTATGAACGGTCACCAGATTGGAAGCTATTGACCTTATTTTATCTTTAGCTCGGGCTGCGAGCGAATTTCAACTATTGGAGCTTCATTGATTTTACCCTCTCCAACTACGTGTTTCTGCTATTTCACAATCTCACCATCGCATCCTACAAAATGTTGACTTGATTACTTTAAAACACATTCTCGATTTGGGGGAGGTAGATTTAGTTATAGCTGGTTGGCCTTGTGAACGATATTTTAGGCAGGAAAGAGAAAGGGAAATAGTGAGGGCCGGAGTCGTTTATTCTATCAAATGGTTTTTATTCTCAACTTTTTGCAACTGTATTAGCATGAACCGTTATAATTTTTATTTGAGAATGTCATCTTTTGTGCGGATCAACGTAGTGAGGTAGTTAGTAGGAAACAATTCACTGTTAAGGAGAGCCTTTGGGGTTTGATGCAACTCAGATGGGGTCTCGTGCTTATCATCTTCGCTCATAGTGGACCAATCTTGCTCCTCTTTCAAAGTTAAAAGCAGTCGTGCATTTACAAAAACGTCCGCCAAACCTCACCTTCGATCAGATTCTCGACAAAGGTCGTACAACTACTCGTGTCATATCCACACTTGGACAACCGTTTTTTGACTGCAACAAATCCGGTCAGCCGAGAGGCGCACTCCCCAGTCTAGTTCATTTTCACCTGAGCAATACACATCCCTTGGGTTCCCCTGGGATGACATTTGAGACCAATACACAGAAATGCGATGTGCCTAAGATCAACAAACAAGAACGAGTCACGTGTTTTCGCATTGCCGTCAGTTGGACAACCTATACACATTTCCAACAGGCAAAAACAATCATTACTTCGAAAAATCTATAATTAATCTATAATATACAGTTTACAAGAACTGCGATATCTCTCTCTAATCCATCTGAGTAATAAGAATAAACTCTCATCGGAAAAGGATTACAAAATTCTATGAATCAATATAATATACGACATGTTTGAATGATTCGTTGCAAATCTACCGTACGTCAAAGTTTCAAAAAACTGCACCAAAAGACTAATTTGACCCAACCTATCTTTTAGCCTAATTATCCAAATTAAGTGAAGTAAAGTTCTATTTGCTACGATATAGAGACTATTTGGATGTTTCATTACAGAACAAAACAACAATCTGTGTGACCATAATCGTCTCTCAAAAGTGGCTTTTGGTGCTATGGTGGCACAATAATGATCAACTCCAAAATTGGTCAGAAATCTCATCCGATCGAATGAAGTCATAATAGGGTCAAAAATCCTCTATAGGCGATAAATATAATCGTACATGACAATCGTACATGACAGAGTGTTTCTGAGAGTAAAATTGTATGTAAGAGTGAGTGGAAGTGAGGATGAGAATAAAAGAAAAAAAAATAGAGTGGGCATACGAGCGAGAGTGAGAATCAAAGTAAGAGTAAGTGTACGGTTGAGAGTGAGTGAGAATGAGAATGGAAAGAGTGTGACGATGAGAGAAATTAATAGTTCATTACTACTATCACAAGTGATAAGAGTGAGTGAGAGTTGGCATGTGA
>JBBHKE010000750.1:19003-29941 GCA_037447655.1 Zygnema cylindricum | reverse complement strand
CTCATAGCTAGTACTCTTTCTCCGACTGATCCTGAAGTGTCCCAAAATCTGATCGAGCGAATCGCAATATTTTTGTCAAACGTAGCCGGTCCTTTCGACAGTTTAGCTGACGTCACCTTGTTGAGCAGCACATGGAAATCCACATTCACTTCTTGTTTCATCCAATTGGCGTGTACTCATTCTTTGCCCGAATTCTCGACAAAACAGTCCATCGAGGGTAGTCACGGATTCGGATACTCCCAAAACCAGTATTAGCGTCGATCCTCAGCCACTCTCGCATTTCCCCTTCCCTTCTCCCTCTTTACCCCTCTCTCCCTTTCTACTCCCGCTCTCCCCCTCTCTCCCTCTCCCCCTCTCTCCCTCTCCCCCTCTCATCCTCACCTGGAGTTATGAAAGTTTTAGGGTAAGTTCTAGGGTTTAACGGTTTTTTTTAAACCTTAATCAGCGAGGATACTGAATGTTTTCGGTTAAACAGGATACATCATAATTATAATCATAACTAAAATCACAATCAAAATTAGAACTATATTCCCAATTTTTACTAAAATAATAATCATAATCGTCATTGTAATAGTTATCATAATCATAATTATAATCACAAAGAAACACATAATCACAACCAAACTTATAATCATAATCTTAACTAAAACAATAATCATAATCATAAAAATAATAACCAAAAAAAAAAAAGACAAATCTTGAACAAACATAGACAAAAAGTGGACAAGCAGAAGAGAAAAAAATCATTACTATAACCCCCTCTCCATTCCCCCCTTTTCCTTCCTCCCCCTTTCGCAAATTAGACCTGCGGCCTCTTTTTCGAGTCTCGTGGCCTTCTCCACCGCATCCGTTCCAGAAAATTTAAAGACGGTACACAACTAGGGGAGGTGAGAGAGACAGAGACACGGACAAGAGAGAGAGAGAGAGGGAGAGGGAGAGGGAGAGGGAGAGGGAGAGGATGTTAAAGGGAACAATGGAGAAGAAATATTTTTTTCCAAATAAATGTAGTCGGGACGCTTTTCATTGCCGTTTTTGTTATCCACGCTAATCCGGTACCAACTTCAATAAGAGAAGAGTTTCAAGGTACTTAAGTGAAGAGTGAGGCTTTTATTCCTCAAATTTGTTCATTTTTTGTTTATGATTTAAACGTTTAGAACCTGTAGGTTTTATTTGGACTCAGTCTTCACATCATATTCGTCTTTTTTTTCTACTATGACCCTTTTAATGTCAATACAGCAGAGGGAATATTAAGTCTTTATAGTTATTCAAGTTCACATTTGCATATAATGCCAATCCTGATTGAGAATTTTTGTGTAAAAAGGATAATAATTTGTCTAATTGGAAAGTTTCATGTTTCGATACTATAGTGTGGATTGGTTTATTTGATTCGGGAATCATGTTTAGAAAGAGAAAGAATGAAAAAAAAAGTGTATACAAGCACTGATTCTTCTTTGCATACATTCTTCCTAAATGCAATTTTGAAATTATGTCCTCCGTTTTTCAATGTTTGTAAAAGTATTACTTTGGAAACTTTGGAAGGAAGTTGTTTATTAATTATAAGTAATAAACTAAATTTAGAAAGTGTGATGGTCCGGAGTACATGGAAACAAAAAAAATTGAAAGCCAAAACAAAAAATGAAAAAACATAGACATTGTATAAATTTGAGAGTAGTCAATAGAAGCTTTGCACGCGTGTAAGCTGAGTAAATAAAACAAAAACAAAAAAACAAAAATGTAAAAAGATGGCGACATTAGATACATGGCAACAAGATGAGATGGTTTTGGAATCAATACTGAAAAGGGAAGACAGGTCAAACGTTTGTTTAAGATCTCGGGCAATATTCGTGGACATATAAAATATAAACAGAATCTGACAACGATGCTTAGATTTATGTCGATTTGACATTTAACTCTTTAAATCCTTGAATCTTTAGGACACCTTCAATAGTTCTTTAGCTATGCCGAGGTTTGGTTTGGTTTGGTTTGGTTTGGTAAGTTTTGTTTTGGGTACGCTATTCTGCTGTTGTTGTTATTGTGTTTGCGCTTGCCTATTTTCTTGTCTTTTGTTGGGTTGCACTTGTTTGTGTGTTAGTTTTTTTCAAATTGTTTTTCAATTTAGTTTCTTTCTACCATCGTTCAGTTTCGCAGTTTCGTTTTTGCTACTCATTTTCAGTTCCCATGTACCTAGACCATCATGCTTTTCTTAATATAGTCAAATTTATGTAGGATCTTAGGCAAAAGAGTTTTACTTAAAATAATTCTCAAAACATAAATCATTACACAGCGGAAGCTCATAAAAGACAAGAGGAATATTCAGCCAAAAAGATTTATAAGTGTTCTTGGCCGAAGCCTCTTTACAACATGTCTCTTCTCTCTTCTCTCTCTTCACTCTTCTCTTTAAATAATCTCTACTCCAAGATTAATCCTCTATGATTAATTGATTGATTAATTAATACACTGCACATGTACACTGCTGCCTATATATACTCGCAACTCTACACTAAGAGACAACAAGATAAGACAAGCAGAACTTAGCGTAGCGACGAAGTCTGTCCCTAGCTGACTGTGCACTCTTCAATGAAAATTCCACGAAGGAAGGCGCACACACTTCTTCCTTCGAAACAACAAACTCCAAACGTTGACTTAACCACGTGTCGCTTCACGAACACACCTGCATGCAAATTGAAACACCTGCGCACGAAACAAACAAGTGACGCGAAACGAAATAGTATGTTTCGTTCACGGACATCAAAAGTACCGTCGCGAAACGACGTCGTACTTTTGTATGATGACGCGACAGTTCGCGTCAAACAAATTTAAGTTGGAATGACGCTTTGCGAAATGTCGCGAAAACGACAATATCCCAACAATCCCCCTCTTATTGTCGGATTCGCCAAACTCTTCAAAATAATCCAAGTTTTGGTCGCCCCCTCTCAAACACATCATGTGTAGCAGCCTTTGTCAACAAATCAGCCGCCTCCTCTTTTGTTGGTACGTACGAAAATTCAATCTCATTTGTCGTAACCAAATCTCTTACAAAATCTCCTTACAATATTGAGTTTGACTCAATTTAATGTTCCCCTCTTTGTCACGTATCACTTCAATCCCCAAAATATATCGAACCTCTCCAAGATCTGTTACTTTGAAATGTAAACCAAGGTAACGTTTCAACTCATCAATGCGCTCCAACTTGTCGCATGCCATCAAGAAATCATCCACATAAACGGAAAAGATGATTTGATCAACTCCTTCACCTTTCACGTAAACTCCACAATCGGACATAGTCCGTACACTTTCTACCACTCCATAACTCCTCCGGTGTTTTACTTCCGGAAACCGAAGTGAGTCTTCGGTTACAAATGTAATTTGCCGTAAGAATTGCATCTCCCCACAAAAACATCTCTCGTTCGGAGCTATGAACCATCGCACGGACCATTTCTTGTAAGGTACGATTCTTCCTCTCGGCCACTCCATTTGACTCCGGAGAATAAGACGCCGTGAATTGATGCCTTATCCCCCACTCCTTACAATACCCCTCAAAAACAACAAACTCCCCTCCATTATCCGATCGAATAGACTTAAGCTTCTTATCAATTTGCCTTTCGGGCATCAAATGCCATTCTTTAAATTTTTCAAATGCATCCGATTTCTTTTTCAATAAATAAACCCATGACTTCCGGGAGAAGTCAACCTCCAAAGGACTTTGAGCACGATGCTTGATGTCTTTATTCGGATGGGATTTCCGAATTTGACATCCTTTGCTACATCCTCCACACCCGTTCACCTTCTCACCGGATGCGAGGTCCAAACCCCTCACCGAAGAATGACGAATCATCTTCTTCAAACTTACCTCGGATGTGTGACACATTCGATGATGCCATAAGGTAAGATCACCTTTCAACTCTGAAATTTGGTGTGAAATTCCCTCGGTGGGAACTTTAGATTTCGGCCTCCTCCATAAGAGCCGACTATGATTCGCATCCGTTACAACTCCTTCTCCAATTACATTCCCCTCCTCGTTCCAAATCTCAATAGATTGATCACCTCTCGCAAGTAAACTTCCACCACTCTTTTGGATTTGTGGAACGTTTAACAAATTAACTGAACCGTCCGGAATGTAAAGAGTATTTTGAAGACTATACTCCGTCGATTTCTCCTTCCCATTAATATCCCATGAAAGAAGATCAAGCCGAACCGTGCCAACCGTATCAACTGAAATGACATGGCCGCTTGCTACCGTAATAAACTTTGGAACCGTAAGTTCCCTCATGTCATCAAACAAGGTAGCATCCGTGCAAACATGGTGAGATGCCCCCGTATCAATAATCCACTCTTTCTCTAAATTTCCTTCACTACTCACCGAATCAAGTGTAAGGTTAAGAACCGGAAAAACATCACCGGTTTCATTACCATAGTCGAAGTAATTTGCATTACCATAACCTCGACCACCACCGCAGCCTCCTCCTCGGCCGCCACCTCAGCACTCTATCACCTACTCTACCTCCTCTTCCACCTCCGAAATCTCCACTCTTTGCATAACATTGAGAAATTGTATGCCCCCACTTACCACAAAAATGACATTGCTTGTCCTTATCCGGACAAGAGGATGACAAGTGTCCAAGCCGGTTACACCGGTAGCATGTCACATTGGAAAGATCCGAAGGGATCTTAAGTGGACGACCTTGCTCCTTCTTGTTGCCTCGGCCGCCATCACCTCTCGGGCCGCCTCCTCTACCACCTCCTCTACCACCGGCATAGTTAAGATCCGGGGTTTCGGGAGTAGTAGAGTTTAGAACTCCTCCTCCTCCACTTGAAGAAGCCGATGGAGTTCCCTCCGACATTTTGATAAAATTAACGGTGAATCCGAAAGTATTATCCGCCTTCGCTCGTAAAATAGCCTTAAGATGCGAAAGCTTGTCCGGCAAAGCGTTAAGAAAAACGCTTAATTTATCCGCATCCAAAATAACTCGACCATTATTGAGTAATTTCTCGAGTATAATATTGAAGCGCTTCACGGCATCATCCATCACTTCATTTGATTTGATTTTAAAATTCATAAAGTCCGTATAAACATATTGACCCTTGTTTTCAACACCTTTCTCATATTGCTCCTCAAGTGCTTGCCAACACTCATGGGCCGTACCGTGAGCAAGGAAATGATCAAGCACGGAAGAAGTGCAATTCTTCATCAAACCGGTCGTTGCCGCAATATCCTTCAATCTCCATTGAGCACGTGCCTTACTCTCCGTTGGCATCTTCTCCTCTCCACTGACAATCCTCCAAAGCCTCTTGAGAATAAGTTGATTTGAAATAAATTTCTTCCAAACCGCATAATTGGTGCCATTAAAGGCCACGGATTTCCCCGACATATTATAATCATCTTCGTTATCCAATGCCTCTTCAAAATCTGAATCTTCCTCTATCTTTGCTTTACCTTTCCTAATTCTCTCTTTTATCTCACTCTCATTAGCTCCTCCATTGAATGGATCGGCAGCCTGAAATGAAGCAAATTATCTTTTCTCACTAGATTGAGTTTGAAATCGTGAATCTACATATCTCATTAATGTATCAAACATCTCCTCAAATTTTCTCTCCGTATTCCGAGTCTCGTCAAATTGGGAACCCGAAAAACTGAACTCTTTTGCTCTCTCCGAAGTCGACATGGGGGAAGGAGTATTTCAGTTCTTCTTCCTCCCCATGCGCTCTCTCTCTATCTCCGAAGCACTAGCTCCGATACCAATTGTAGGATCTTAGGCAAAAGAGTTTTACTTAAAATAATTCTCAAAACATAAATCATTACACAGCGGAAGCTGATAAAAGACAAGAGGAATATTCAGCCAAAAAGATTTATAAGTGTTCTTGGCCGAAGCCTCTTTACAACATGTCTCTTCTCTTTTCTCTCTCTTCACTCTTCTCTTTAAATAATCTCTACTCCAAGATTAATCCTCTATGATTAATTGATTGATTAATTAATACACTGCACATGTACACTGCTGCCTATATTGAAACTCTGAGACCTCCATAAGTCCTCAGAGTGGACAGCTTCCAAGAAGCCTCTAGGATAATCCTGACCCCTTTGTGTTTCAGCAAAAACAACTGCCACCCTGGCAGACAAAAAATCTGACCACGTGCACCCCTGTGAAGGCAAGACTCCCCTGAGTCGATAGCAAAAAGAATCTCTGAATTTGCTCCCTTGAGTAGTAAGTTATGGAGGGTCAAAGTTGACCTTTTGTACAGAAGCTCTCTGGGAGAGAGGGTCCTATCTCCTAATTTTTCTAAGTCCTATCTCTCTCACAGACTCTATCTACTGATGTACGGAACCAATCAGATTACAGTTCCGTACGCAAAAGTACAGCTGCCGGTGTACTTTTTGTACGGACACTGTACGACATGGCCTAAATGTCCACACGTGGTATGTCCGGATTCGCTCCTTTAATCCTCGGAGATGCCGCGCTCCAATGTAACATCGCCACGTGTCATCCGATGTGGCGATGCCCACAAACCGCCGAATTCTTCTTCCGCGATCTCGGCGCTAATTCCTGCCGTCCGATTAAACTCGCATTTGATCGTAGCCGTAATAAATACATGCGCGGTATTTGTTTCGCTTACGAAATCAATGCGCGGTATTGATTTCTTATCCGTACCGCAATTCGTACTTTTACACTACCAGATCTATGTATCCCGTTAACAATTATAGTTAAATGATTTATCCTTCAAATTAATGTTTAATTAATTATCGTACTATATAATACGTAAGACTACTTCTAGACTTAACGGCTAAGGCTACCGGCTATCTACTGTCTATCGGCCGGCAGATACCAGGATCAAATCCTGTGGCCAGCACATACCTTTTAGTAAATAATCCCCTAACTAATATAAATTTTCCGTAAACCTCAGGATAGCCTAG
The DNA here is from genome assembly GCA_037447655.1 of Zygnema cylindricum. Taxonomy (NCBI): domain Eukaryota; kingdom Viridiplantae; phylum Streptophyta; class Zygnematophyceae; order Zygnematales; family Zygnemataceae; genus Zygnema; species Zygnema cylindricum. The sequence goes on along the minus strand of JBBHKE010000750.1, from coordinate 23,034 downwards.
GTAGCCATGGCTCTAGCTTCCTCTCCAATTTCTCAGTGACTGCGACAAGTTTGAGAGTTGGAGAGAGAAGTTAGAGGTAGACTGCCTTGGCTTCTTTATTTCTATTCAGACCTAGAAAATACTTTAAAACCATTAATTTCTACATATATATACTCGCGACTCTACACTAAGAGACAACAAGATAAGACAAACAGAACTTAGCGTAGCGACGAAGTCTGTCCCTAGCTGACTGTGCACTCTTCAATGAAAATTCCACGAAGGAAGGCGCACACGCTTCTTCCTTCGAAACAACAAACTCTAAACGTTGACTTAACCACGTGTCGCTTCACGAACACACCTGCACGCAAATTGAAACACCTGCGCACGAAGCAAACAAGTGACGCGAAACGAAATAGTATGTTTCGTTCACGGACATCAAAAGTACCGTCGCGAAACGACGTCGTACTTTTGTATGATGACGCGACAGTTCGCGTCAAACAAATTTAAGTTGGAATGACGCTTCGCGAAATGTCGCGAAAACGACAATATCCCAACAATTTATAGGTATACTGATGGATAGTCAATCACGGCATCTCACGACGTCTCGCCTTGTGGCTGTCACTAAACCCAAGGGGGGGATCCGCCCTATCATCGTGGGAGTGTTACAATACCGAGTTGTCCCTTTTATTTCGGACGGTGTGTTCGCTTTCAAGCTGTCCATTTTCAATGGGTCGTGTTTCCTGTTGTTGGGCGTTTACTTCCACCCTTGTTACGAAATCAGTTGCCCTTATCCAAGAATCCATTTCTCATCAGGTTGTTGTCGGTATTAGAGCAGAGCTTTTCCAAATGCTTCCCCTCGATTCTCGCATGGACACTTTCTCTTTTGTGGTGGACCTGATACTAAAGGTTGTTAGCTACACCTATTTTATCCACCCCAGTTTGACGCTTGCTCAATTCACCACGACCCTTCAATCCCAGCTTAGCCTCCCTCATCCACCTTTGCTCGGCTCCCTTGTTTGCTCGTGTGACCGTGTCCTTAGAGCTCGATGTCCATTTGCTTTATTTCTCCCAGAGGGGCGAATTGGTTGAGGCGCACGACACTTTTCATGACACCATTGCGACAGTCTCTCATGAGGGGAGATATTCCGTTCGTCAGGAGGTTTCCCATATTATTCTTTCCCGTCGAATTGATACTGTAATACTCTATGTCGCCTATCCCATATTTGGTGACATTATTTTAGCGAACCCTTCCTCGGATACAGTCGTTAGTCAAGCGGCTCGGCATGTTGGAGTGTCGCCCGTCACGTGTCTAAGAAGAAGGAGCGTGATTATGCCCACTGAAATGCTATGGATTACTTTATTGTGATGGTTGTCAAGATATTTAGTTGTCTAGGGGTTGCTTTGGACGAGTTTATCCGTTCTTATGGTCGGCGTTTGTTTGAGCGTCAAAGTTCTAGGAGGCCTCCTGCTCCGATCCTTCTTTTTATCGTCAACGTTTATCCGTGGGTTACAACAAGCGCAAGCTTCTATCCCCCTCCGATCAATTATTACACTTATGAATCTTCGACGTGTTCCGAAACTCCCTCATCGTACTCTCTAGGCCTTGGGGGACTAACCAGGTTGCTTTTTCGTAGTTCTTTAGTTATGTTGGAGTTTTGGTTAAGTCGTTTTGGTTTAAGCACTCTACTGTACCTTTCCTTTGGTGGTTGTTGCTTCTTTGAGTGTCTTTGTTTTACTTGTCCTTTTTATGTGTATTCGTCGCTTTTGCCTCCTATAACATTTTTGCTTGTTTCCCTCCACATGTTGTTTTTCAATTTTAGCATTGCCGACCATTCTTTTTTCCATGTACTTTAGATGGTTTACCATAGCGCTTTTAAATAAAATCGGGTTTCTAGGTTTCTACCTCTATAGTCAATAGTATTTCATGTTCGTTTCAGTTGTAAATTGACCATTCTAAAAGTTTCCAAGATATCAATGTGAAGGCATAAGATTGTCTAAGGTATAAAAACTTTTCCTTGAATTGGACATCTCTACAAACACTCAAATACAAGAGTGTGTGGGACATCATCTATCCAAACATTAAAATATTCAAATACAAGCCGAAATACCCGGAAAGCAAAATCCACGTCCAATCCGTGTTCAATACAAATGAAAATTCGTCATTTTATTTTTTTGTTTTGTTTTTCTACTCTTAATTTTGACTATTAACTCCCCAACATTACAACCATTAATACTACCCGTACAATTACAGAGGCCTCATAATGGAGCTCCAAGCTTAACACGTTATTGTGTCCATTTTGTGACACATGGCCACAACAAACCATGTTGTTTAGAGGGCTTTTTTTTGGTTTTTTTTCCTTTGTACCCTGATGGTGTATGCACTAAAAGTTTTGCGATAAAGATACTTTCTATGCAATGTTGAGGATGATCGCTCAAAAGTATCACCCGAACGCGTCGCCCAAACGCGTCGCCCGAAAGCGTCGCCCAAAAGTGTCGCCCAAGAGTGTCGCCCGAAATTGTGGCCCAAAAGTGTCACCCAAAAGTGTCACCCAATATTGTCGCCCAAAAGTGTCGCCCAATATTGTCGCCCAAAAGTGTCGCCCCGAACCATCGCCCAAAAATGCCGCCCAAAAGTGTCGCCAGGAACCGTCGCCCAAAAATGCCGCCAAAAATTGTTGCCCAAAATTGTCCCCCAAAAGTGTCGCCCAAAATTGTCGCCCAAAAGTGTCGCCCAAAATTGTCGCCCAAAAGTGTCGCCCAAAATTGTCGCCCAAAAGTGTCGCCCAAAATTGTCGCCCAAAAATGCCGCCCAAAATTGTCGCCCAAAAGTGTCGCCCGAAACTGTCGCCGAAAAGTGTCGCACAAAATTGTCGCCTAGCATTGTCTCCCAAAAGTGTCACCCCATAATCGTCGCCCAAAAGTGTCGCCCGAAATTGTCGTCAAAAGTGTCGCCCAGCATTGTAGCCCAAAAGTGTCACCCCATAATCGTCGCTCAAAAGGGTCGCCTAAAATTGACGCCCAAGGGTCGCCTAAAATTGACGCCCAAAAGGGTCGCACAAAGTTGTCGCCCAAAAGTGTCGCCCAGAATCGTCGCCCAAAAGGATCGCCCAAAAATGTCGTCCAAAAGTGTCGCCCAAAATTGTCGCCCAGATGTGTCGCCCAAAATTGTCGCCCAAAAATGTCGGCCCACTTCTAAAAGTCGGCTGGTCGGCTGGAAGGCGGGAAGTTTTTTCATCCTTTCTGGAACACGAATGGCGACAAAGTCAAATGTCCGTTGAAACTGAGATTCTTTCGCTAAGCTTGTCCTATGTAATGATGACAGCGGATAGGAAAATCTTCCCTCCAATACTCAATGAAATCAACCAATAGGACGAGGCCGCGTGAATCTGCCAGAAATAATTTCGGGCAGTGTCGAAAGTTTTTGAAATGTGAACACAGGAAAAAAAGGTGGAAAAGCTCCAAAACAATATATAACATGGTCATCCAAAATATTTGCACTGCAGTTATAAAAAACCCGAAATAAACCTAAAAAACCCTAAAAGCCCTAAAAAACCCTAAAAACATTCTAAAATATTGTGCGTGGCAGTTTTGTCTGTTTTTTATTTTTTTTTGTGGAAATTCCAACTTCTTTTCCGTACCGAGATATTGCTACGTGACAGCTTCAAATATTTGAGGACGAGAACCGACATTACATTTTGGCCGCCTTCCACGTGGTCAAATATTGTTGGTCAGCTTCTTATTAAAGAGGGGTTTTACATTACAGCCAAGAGCAGGAGTTTATAAACTTCGACAGTGCATCGTTATAGAGCCATGCCTTTTCTTCAACCTTAAAGGTGTTTTTTTTTATTTTTTGTCTGTTTTGACGGTGCGTGTTATAAAATCTTACAAAAATCCCAAAAAATCCCGAAAATCCCAAAAAATCCAAATAAAGCCCAAAAAATATTGACGTCACGTTTATAAAACCTACTGGTACAATATATAACAAAACCTCGAAAAGGTGGAAAAAAAGGACACAAGTGTAAAGTTTTTGAAAGCTGTGACGGGCTTTAATA
>JBBHKE010000750.1:10000-18993 GCA_037447655.1 Zygnema cylindricum | reverse complement strand
CAAATGTGTTGCCTGGTTATAGTAGGTTAAAATATATGGTGGTTCTAAATGGCTGCAGTCTGACAGATGTGTTCGTCTGTACGTCTTTTTGTCGAATTTTTTTGATTCAAATATTTTATAATGTATTTTATTTTTAACGTTTCGGTAGTATAATTTTAGAACTATAAAGTGTTTTTTAAATTTGTCTACGTTTTATGTGTTGCGTTGTCAGTGATAATTTTTAGTTAAATAGTTACCGAACAGATTTGTATACGTGGCATGCCACGCTATATAATGAAAATAGTATAGTACACTAATACAGTACATAATAAGGTACTATAGAATGCGTACTATATATTTTTTAAGTTATCGCCGATATGGAATTTGTAGGTCTCGGACCGATATATCGGGACCTCTGACCGTTCGATAACCGATAACTATCGGTATCGGTGTTATCGCGATAACTTTTTAACAGATACACAACACTAGTAATTAGAGTAAATAAAGCTAATTCGGTCGCCCTAAGTTTCGACTCTATCACGTTAAATAGAGTAAATGATTCTAAATTTTTCATTATACTATTTAAGGTACTTTTTGAATGAGCGTTAACAACTCTAATACAATGCCGCTTTAAATGGTGTGGCGTACGGCCGGTGTCTGACAGTGCAAAATTGTATTTTATTAAGTTAAAAAGTACAAATATTGATTTAATGCAGGCCGTTAACATGTAACTGCGTTTTAACAAACCGCGTAGTGCAAACGTCATAGTGACAATAAACTATACGTTTTGTCAGATTTTGTATGAACACCTAATTTACAGTAGAGATATTCAGCGCATCAAATTAGAATTCTTAAATAAATTAGAGTAAATTCCTTTTTCAAAAAGTTATATCACACAAATTAGAGTTCGTAACTCTAAATTTTTTTTCTCTTTTTTTACTCTATTTTTTTCTTTACTCTAATGACGATTCGCGGTGTAGAGTTTGTGAATTATTAGTGTTAATGCTTTATTGAAAAAAGTAGACTAAAATATGGTTTATTTTGCCATTTAACAAAATAATGCTATTTGAACACTACACCGTGAAGCGCTATTAGTGTAGATAAATTATTTGTGTTATTAGTTGTCCAACTTAGTGCAATTAACACCAATTAAACCGTACCTACATTAGCGTAATGAAAAAGATATAATAGAATATATATCAATCCTATTTTAGGTTCAAAGTTAGGGGCGCTGAACTACACCGCCAATCGCTATTAGCGTACAGGTTTCTTTAGCGTATAGGAATAATTACAGTGATTTACGCTAATTAGGAATTTGAAAATTTTCAAAAAAACATACATTTTAATTGTTTACTAATGCTAATTTGGGTCTTTGAAAAAAAAAATGTCGGTCGCAAACATGCTTATACTAATATAGGTACACTTACAAAATCTGACAAATCGTACACAAATCGTACGTTCACGCAGTCGAAACGTGGTTGTTGGACGAATATGTGCAAACGTGATAATTGACAGCCCGATTTCATCCCTTTTTTAGAGCGCATATTCTCACGCGTCCGCGATTACTAAAAGTCTAAAACTCATCAATTATACTTTTTCACTTAAAAAGGTACGATATTGTATGGTCTGACACTGACCGTACACCACGCTGTTTAAAAGACAACGTACTTTCATTTTGTGTGGTACTTGGAAAAAAAACCTCAAATGGCGGGAAGAAAAAAACAGAAGTTATGGTATTTGTGAATTTTAATAAAAAAAACGGGACTGAATTAGTTTACATTACGCTAATAGCGATTGGCGGTGTACTGTACACCGCGAATCGTAATTAGAGTAAATTACTCGAATTCGGTCGTTCGGAATTTCGACTCAATCACATGAAATAGAGTAAACGATTCTAATTTTTTCATTATTCTATTTAAGGTAAAGTTTAATTAGCATTTTTAATTCTAATATAGGTTCGTTTTAAATAGTGTGGAGTACAGACGACCTCCGTCCGTGCAAAATTGTACTTTGCTAAGTAAAAAATTACAAATAATGATTTAATACAGGCCGTTATCATGTAACTGCGTTTTAACAAACCGCGTAGTGCAAACGTCCTAGTGACGATAGACCAAATTCTGTACGAATACCTTAGTTACAGTAGAGGATATTAGCGTGCCAAATTAGAGTACTTCAATAAATTAGAGTAAACTTCATAGTTGAAACAACTCTATCACATAAATTAGCGTTCATTACTCTATTTTTTTTTTAGTTTTTGTACTCTAATTACTCTAATTACGATTCGCGATGCAGTATATGTATCCGTACTAAATATTATAAATCGTACGCCGTCATGAAATTTAAATATCCGTACATGTCAGACTAATTTACGTGTCAGAATAAACAAGTTTTTTTAGCGCACGTTCCTATGCGTGCGCGTCTGGTTTAATTCATTTTTTGTCTAATTTTCACTTGAAAAGGAACATTTATCAGTCGCTGTCCAGTTTCCACCAAGCCATGCGCTCCCAACAAAGTTGTTATATGCTGAGACGGCCTGTTAGCTAAACTACACCGCTAATCATTATTAGTGTTACAATTTTTTTCACCACGTAAAACAACTTTTTTATCGTGCACACTTGTCGGATTGTCAATCTAATGGTTGCTATTGGAAGGCAAGATTCTTTACTTCCTATTGGCGGTCTGAGATTGGCAATACGACATGTGTGCACGGAGAAAAGTTGTTTTAAGTGGCGAGAAAAATTATAACGCTAATAACGATTAGCGGTGTACTGCACATACCGTCTGACATCGACCGTACACCACACTATTTAGATATTATTGTACTTTCGTTCTTTTACGCTATTTTGTAAGGTACCTTAATTAACGTCAAGGAAAAGCTAAAATCATGTATCCTATTTGAGGAAAAAAATCAAAATTTTAAGAACCCAAATTAGTGACTTTTACGCTAATAACGATTCGCGGTGTACACAGCCAATCGCTATTAGCATAGTGTATGCTAATTCCGCCCCGCTTTTTTTTTTCTCCCATAGCGTAGCTTATTCTATTTTTTTTCTGTACGCCATTTAGGGTTATGTTCCAAGTACCTGACAAAACAAAATAATGTTGTCGTTTAAATAGTGTGGTGTCTGCTAGGTGTCAGACCGTACAAAATTGTACCTTTTTAAGTGAAAAGGTATATTTAATGAGTTTTAGTAACCGCGGGCGCATGAGAATATGCGCTCTAAAGAGGAGATAAACTCGGGTTGTCAAATATCACGTTCGCACATATTCGTCCAACAACCACGTTTCGACTATGTGAACGTACGATTTGTGTACGTTTTGTCATATTTTGTACAAATACCTATATTAGTGTAAGCATGTTTGCGACTGACATTTTTTTTTCAAAGACCCAAATTATAATTCCTGAAATAGACTTACGCAGCTAGCGCAATCTTGTACTCTCTTTTCAATTAATAAAGCCCAACCCTGTCTGCGAGTTCTGTGTGCTCCTGCTGTTGCTACGGGGAGGTCCTTGGTGTTTTCCGCTGTTCATTGTGACATAGTGTGGGGTGTTGCTACCTCTTTTACATACATGCTACGTACCTTTAAGTTCAGATTTCATAGTCAATCCGTTGAACAACTTTGACTGGCGAAATATTGTAACGGCGGTTAAAAAACTGTCGCGCTTGCGAACATCGACCGTCATGAAAAATAAAATCAATTCACACGGCCGGCGCAGGTTTACTGTAACAAAACTGAGGCAGCCACTTATAAATAAAATGGTTGCGCGCAGGTACTCTGCGAATCGTAATTAGAGTAAAGAAAATATTAGAGCATAAAAACAAAAAAAAACAATTAGAGTTATGAACGCTAATTTGTGTGATATAACTTTTTCATAAAGGAAGTTTACTCTAACTTATTTAAGTACTCTATTTTGTGATATGTCAGCAATAATTATCCGCGCTGAAATTATGAACACTAAATTACGTAGACGTACAAAATGTGTCAATTCGTATAGTTTTGACGTCATTATGACGTTAGGACTATATGTCACGTTAAATGTCAGTTAATGTTCACACTGGCGACGATGTTGTCGACGAACGAGAATTATGCGATCGACTTTTTTTTGATGTGATTGATTTTTGTTTAATGCGATTTCACGTGCGAGGGCGATTCTATTAAATCATTATTTATACCTTTTTACTTATAAAAGTACAATTCTGGACGGTCGGACGTCGTCCGTACTCCACACAATTTAAAACGATCCTATATTATATTTTTTTACGCTCATTAAACCTTACCTCAAATAGTATAATGAAAAAATGAGAATCATTTACTCTATTTAAGGTGATAGAGTCGAAATTTAGGGCGACCGAATTAGCGTTATTTATTATAATTACGATTCGCGGTGTAGTTACTCACTTACGTGAGTTTCACTGTGAAAGCACACACCGAAAATGTGAATCAATGTGAAGTACTTACTCAATGTAAGAATGTTGATTCGTAAATAGTGTGGTGGAATCAATGTGAAGTACGTTTTCAATGTAAGAATGTTGATTCGTAAATAGTGTGGCTTCATTTGGTCGCGCGTGACGACGCGTCATTTTAGTTTCATTGATATTTATACGCGGGTGCGCTTTTATATTTTGTACGAAGTTTATTTCGTTTCATGCGAGTTTATACATGTCGTACGTGGTCCTTTAATTTGTGTCCAAGTTCAGCGTAACGGTTCGCGATTAGATTCCGTTTTTGCGGCTAAGTCAAATGTCGGTGTGTGCTTTCACACTGGAGCTCACGTGAAGTGAGTAACTACGTGAGCGCAACCATTTTATTTATATGTACTGCCTCAGCTTTGTTACAAAAAACCTGCGCCGGCCGTGTGATTTTTTTTTTCATGACTGTCGACGTTCGCAAGCGCGACAGTTTTTTAACAGCCGTTACATTATTGCGCCAGTCAAAGTTGTTCGACGGATTGACCGTCAAATATGAACTTAAAGGTACGTAGCTTGTACGAAAGTGTACTTCAAATGCACGATTTACAACAACTACCTGCGCGGTGCAGAAATCGTCTCTGCGATTAGCAATTCCCTTTTGGAACTGTGAACACAGGAAAAAAAAGGTGAAAAGCTTCGTTACATTATATAACATGGTCATAAAAAACCTAAAAAACCTTAAAAAACCTTAAAAAACCTAAAAACCCTAAAAACCCTAAAAACCCTAAAAACATTCTAAAATATTGTGCGTGGCACTTTTGTTTGATTTATTTATTTTTTATGTTGGAAATACCAACTTCTTTTCGGTACCGAGATATTGCTACGTGACAACTTCAAATACATGGAGACAACAACCGACATCTTACTCTGGTCGCCTTCCACGTGGTTAATTATTGTTGGTCAGCTTCTTACTAAAGTTTTTGTTTGGGAAAAAACGTGCTCGTCGGTTAATTCGTCGGTTCGTTATACCGTGTATCGCTATAAGGTTAATTATTTTAACGCCACTAAAAACATATTTTCTCCGTACACTTATTTCCAATTTTCAATTTGAGACCGTCAATCGGAAGCTGAGACTCTCGCCTTTTAATCGTTACCGTCGGATCAAGGATAACCCCGCGGAGACTGCCACGGAGGCAGGTTAGTCACATTTCCTATTGGCCCGCGAAGATGCCATCGGGCCAGGTATACCTGTCTTAGCTGTACGGCGGTGTACAACGTCTCGCAGGAGGACGCAACCGGGTAAATATGCCATTCAGCGACGGCCAATGTCTAAGGGTGCGTCTCTGTGTGCTTAAGGGCGTGTTCCCATGTAACCGAAATTTTGAAACGTTACTTTGGATTTTAGCGTAGATTTTACGGTGTACTTTTCATAGTGTAGACGTCTACAGACAGCCTACGAAAGTACGAAACGAAATGTTAGACGACTACGAAACTTCCTATAATTAGTGACGTCTACAAAAATGGCGACGGTTGTAGACGTCGAGTTTTTGTGACACTGTAGATATTTAGGGTTTTGTGACATCGCGAAGTCATGCTACCTTATGACGTCATCAACACTTAAACTTTCCGCCATGGCTTCCCGATTTCTTTTTCTTACCGTTTATAATTCGATACGCCATCAAAATGAGACCATAATATATAAAAAAAAGAAAAAAAAATATCTTTCATTTGATACTATTATTGTTGCATTTCATTTAGATATGCGAGAAAGAGGAGCGGTCGAATGAAAAAGATAGGGAGAGACGAGGGCGTTGTAAATTTTTGCAAAAGAGCCATGAATGAAAGTAGAGGTCCGAGACCCCAACGATTTTTTTTCCGTACATGCTTGTCATTTTTGTATGTACATGTGCGTGACGAGCATGGAAAAAAATAGCGTGTACTCTCCCTCGTTCAAAAATTTTCGAAGACGTTTCACGCGTGCAATAACTGCTTTTTATTCGTCGATAGGGCGTTATTTTGGTTAAAATCAGATCGCGATTTGATTCCTGTGCAAGTGTGAAGATGAGCTGGAAGTGGGTCGCGATGATAATAACGCCAAATTGCCGTACCTTCTAAGTTCCAAGATGACGCAAAATGTACTTGTGTTTTTGCTCATTTTTTGTACGGCATAATATTTTCTGGTTGGAAGTCCCATTTTCTGTGAAAACGACTGAAAAAAACCCTTACTTGAACACATGGGAACACGCCCTTAGAGCTCTAGGTTACAATAGAGTAATTGACATTTGTTATTTGGCCAAAGTACACCGTGAATCGCCCTTAGTGCTAATGTTTTTTTTAACTTTTTCGTCTCTTAAAACATTCATTTTCCGTACACACATGTCCGATTGTGGATCTGACGGTTGCGATTGAAAGGTAAGATTCTCAGCTTCCGATTGGCGGTCTCAAACTTAAAATTAAACAAGTGTGTACGGAGAAAATATGTTTTGAGTGGCGAAAAGATTATTAACCCTAATAGCGATACACGGTGTAACAAACTGAACAAAAGTACAAGGCAGTACAAACGACCTAACAAGTTGACGATACCGAGTCGCGACAGAAACTACAGTACAGTACGGTACAATTCTGTTTAGGACGTCATAGTACGAACAAAAGTCTGTTTTCTTAACTGCCGTTCTGCCGCTGTAATCCTTGTATCCAGATTTTTTCATAATTTCGTGTCGTGTCAGATGACAGCTGTGTGTCTGCCGTACGAAAACAGACTTTGACCGTTCAAATTTCCGAACCTAGGAGTCCGCTCGTGTGTACGGGATCTGCAGATTTAAATCTGATATGGCTGTCCACCGACTTTTTGTCGGTATACCGGAAAAATACAGTCGCTATACCTGTTTGTCCCTTGGTGGTTCGATGGACATTTTGTCACGTTCGAAACTTCGTCCGTCATACCCCTTTCCAGGTACGGTATCGAATAATTATTAAATAATATTGTTCTTTGTGGTACTTCTTGACGTAACCGTCGCTGACAGCAATACTCTGTCTTATTTGTGAACGATTTTTAGATTTTAGGTTTTACGTTTCATCGACACAAACGCAACTGTACGGCCGCCAAACTCGAACCGACGCGTACGCTCGTAGTACAGAGCACGTGGCAAATCAAGTTTACTCTCTGGGCAAATTGCAAATCTTTTTCCAGAATGTCCGTTGGCGGAGTACAGAATCTTGATGCCAAGTACTTGCTGATAAAATTTTGCTGTTTTGACTTTTAGTATGTAATGATGTCTTGTCGTGATGCCAGATTCTGAAGCGGTTGTGACGCACGGTAAAAGTACACCCATCCAGGAATGGCCACTTGTTTTTTGTCTTCATTGGTTAGTTTCATTTAAGGTTCCCTTGAGCTAGGGCAATGTCGTTGGCCACTCAAAGCATGCCAACAGGGCAGAAAGCGACAATATTTGACTTTCCAGCAAAGTCCCTGCAATTGCTCCGTACATATTTTTACTGTTCAGCACTCTCTGCGATTATGGCGTACGTACAGCGAATAAATACAAACAAAAGCTAACCGAAAGCACAATATTTTTTCTTAGTTTTTTTTTCCTCTTGTCCGGTAAATTAATAGAATATTGACGACTTTTTGTGCTGTTGCTGCCCGAAAAAAAATATTTTTTTAGCAAACGACATTGAGTTATGTTTTGTAATTTCAAAGCCATGACACGTGTCTCACTTCCGTTTCCCAACTTTCAAACTTCTACCGAGGCGATAACTGTACTACAAACTAAATGTTTGTCGTTTTGTGCGTAACTGATGGTCGGCGGAATGCGTATTGACGCGTCGAAGAAAAAGGATGACGTAAATATAATGAAAAGCAGAAAATAAACAGAAATAACAGAGGCGCAATTTATGTCTGACACATTAAAAGACCATCTAGTAACCGAATCGATTATTTTTGCGGCGTCGTCACGGAATCATCGTAGCTTCGTCAGTTCCATGTGTACGGTCGCCGCCGGTTCAAAAAACGAAGTGTGTACGGAACACTCTTGCAATGATATTCCCGAAGACCTGGACGACGCGTGACGATCACCTGCGACCATGTTCCGTACTGCGATTCCAGAAAAAGACAAAAAGGCTGTCCTCACTATCCCATTAAGATCAGAATATGCTAAAATTAATAACCGTCATGGACAAAGGTGACCCAGTCGATTACGATTCTTCTGCTAGATGACGTCATTTTTGACATTTTTCGTCTCTCTGTACCCTTTTTTGTCGTAAGCGACTATTTGAAAATCCTCCAGTTCTTCGTCGGCAAGTTTCGTCGCGATGCACTTCTTTCACTTGCCCCCGCGGTCCCCGCGATAGATTTGTCGTTTTATGTCTGCTGTCACGCTGACAACAAAAAACATGTGAAGTGAGAGGCGTGACGGGCGTCACCTGGAAACATGGGCAAGATTTGGCACCGTCACGTCACGTTGCGTGACGCACACAGAACGCAGTTTAGGGTTTCGAAGGTCCACATATCCTCCTGGGTTTAATTTTAGGGTTGTTAGCTTGAATTCTGGTCGCAATTTTCACCTATAGTGGAAAAAAATGGGAATGAAGTGAAGCCAGAAA
>JBBHKE010000750.1:0-5000 GCA_037447655.1 Zygnema cylindricum | reverse complement strand
ACTGATAGTGGAGGAGCCATTTCACTTGTCAATTCGACTGCAAATTTTTTCAACTCGACTATCAACAGATGTTCAGTTTTGGAAGTCAATGGTTTCGGTGAGAACGACAAAAACCACTAAAAATCTCAAGTCTCACTTCACTCTTTTTCTCTCTCTACTTCTCTCCCCTTTCTCTTTGTCTTTGTCCCTCTGCCCTTCTCCCTCTCCCTCTGTATCTCTTCCCTCTCCCTCTGCCTCTCTTCCCTCTCTCTCTGCCTCTTTCCCTCTCCCTCTATCTCTCTCGTTTGCTTGCTCCTCACGAAGTAGTTTGCAGTGATGCAAAATCACAGTTTCAGTTATAAGGATTGCAAAAAAAAAAACAGTTTTGCTTACACCAATAAAACTAGTATAAGTGGCACATGTTGTGTCTTTCCTTTTCTATCTCCCCTCCTTCCCCCCCTCTCTCTCTCTCTCTCTCTCTCTCTCTCTCTCTCTCGCTCGCTCGCTCGCTCTCTTTCTCTCTCTCTGTTTCTATCTCTTTTCTCTCTCCCTGTTTCTCTCTTCTCTTCTCTTCTCTCACTCTTGTTCCCTCTCTCTCTCTTCTGTCTTCCCCGCTTCCACCCCTCTCAACCTCCCTCTGCTTCTTAAAATCGCGTATTTTCTGGTGCCTGGTCGTTACATTATCTATGTCAATTTTAGGCATTTGTCACGATTTACTTCAGCAAAATAACAACTCTGTGAATGCATAAAAAGTCTACATAGGTTAAATTATCAATTGTTCTGCAACCAATTATCTCCTGTCATTGTACTTTTGCTGTTTTCGGTAATTTTTTCTCCGTATATGTTGTTACTCATGCTGTACTAATGTTGTTAGTTCTAATGTTGTTACTAATGTTGTTACTAATTTTGTTACTAATGTTGTCGTTAACACTTAAAATTAATCACTTTGTCATCTCTGTTTGTAAGCAGGTGGAGGTGGAATCTATTCTTTGAAATCCTCCATTGATTTTGACAGTAGCAGAGTGTCTGATTGTAATTCGGTAAGTCATGGAGGAGGAATCTATGCGGACGAAAGTCAAATGTCGGTTTACAATTCAAATTTTTCAGGTTCTTCAGCAACTGGAAATGGGGGCTGCTTGTACACGAGTAGCTCAAAAATAGATATATTGTACAGTGCATTTGATTCTGGGAAAGTAAGTTCACTTGCCTTAGTTACTTGAGAGTTTTTTGCCTTTGTTTCTTTGCAATTTTTTCCGTCTTTGAATGGTTTTCCTCTCGCGGTCCTCCTCTCCTCTCCCTTTCAACCGGCTTTGGAGGCTGTCTGTACACGTATAGCTCAAAGTTAGATATAACGTAGAGTGCATACAGTTCTGGGAAAGTACTTCACCCCTCCCTCATTGCTTGAGAATTTCTTGTCTTTATTCCTTTGCAATTATCCCTGTCTTTGAAAGGTTTTCCTCTCTTTGCTATTGACTTTTCTTGTTTGGATACAACACCATCGCATGTAATAAACATCTCAAATATATATATATATATATATATATATATATATATATATATATATATATTTGTATGTATATATATGTATACATACATGTATATGTGTTATTTCCCATCTCTGATGTCCAGCATCCAGTTGCCATCATTCTTGTTGAAATGGAATGTTATTATCCAACTGTGAACCAAGTCATTTGCCCAATCTCAAATTTTTAATGTTCAATGTTTAGCTTTTAAATTGCACTTTCCAACTACCGAGTGCTGATTGTGATGCCCGATGCCCAATGCCCAGTGTCCGATATTTAATGTTCAATGTCCAATAGTTAATGCTCAATGTTCAATGCTAAATGCTTAATTTTCAATGTCCAATATTCATTATTTAATGTCATATTTAATATCCAATGTCCAATGTTCAGTACTTAGTGCTAAAAATCCAATGTCCATATTTAATGCCCACGATCCAAATTTTAATCCTTAATGCCCAATGTTTTATTGTCTAATCTCCAATACTTAAATGCCCAATGTTCAATGTCCAATATTTAATGCCCAATGTCCATGTCCAAAACTTAATGCCCAATCTCCAATGTCTGGTATTTAATGTCTAATGTCCAATATTTAATGCAATGCCCAATGATTAATGTCGAATCTTCAACTCTTAATGGCTGATGTTCAGTGTCCCATGTTCTGCAGGCTCATGAAGGTGCATGCATCTTTGATTTCGGTTCCGACATCAATGTCACTCTGGGCAAATTTCTGGCCTGCCAGTCCATGGAATATGGAGGTGCCATGCACTTGAACGGGAGCAAGAACGTCATAATAAAGAACACTCAATATAATGCTTCGATGTCTGGCACTGGTAAGGGATATCATATTCGTGTTCAACCTTCACTCTTGCGATGCCATTTTCTCTTGCGTTGCTCTCTCTCTCTCTCTCTCTCTCTCTCTCTCTCTCTCTCTCTCTCTCTCTCGCGCGCGCGCGCTCTTTCTTTTCTCTCTTTGTTCTTTTGGAAAGAACTATCAGGTCGAAATAGGATTGTTCTCTCTCCCTATATCACTTCTCTTCATGAATTCAACTCTGTTTACTGTATTGCATTAGATGACATGGCAGCGGACAAAATTATAAGGAAGAAAATGTAGATGAGGAGCAAAGACAGAAAACAATTGTATTTCCTTGATTGATAAAAAACATAGAAAGTTGTAACTTAAATAAAAGGGAGAATGTCACTTAGGTGACTTCTCAGAATATAAAGAGCTTACGTGACTCTGAAAGGTCACTTGGCTCATTGGCCGAAAAGGGCGAAAAGAGATCCTTAGTTTGGCGGTGGAAAACTTAGGATCAAATCTATCGTCAGAAGCTACAGTGACTCTTCTAAGAAACGACAAGGAAATAGAAGTGAACTAACTAGATAACGTAAACTAGAATATAAAAGCTAACCAGATAATGTAAACTGGAATGCTAGTTTACGCTATTAACAAAAACATAGAAAAACTGACATGAAGCTTCTAACAAAGAAATAAACTCAACCGACTGTAAGCTTATGGATCCCATATTTTTACTTTGTTTCTCCTTCTCGCTTGTCCCTCTTTCTCACTGTTCCTTTATCTCACATGCATGTCTAGCTGTTTAGTCTTCCATAAGGACACACTACCTTATGTCAAAGTTGTACAAGTGAATAAGAGCCTCATTAGGTACAACTTTCGAGTTTTTGGAGGACAGAGAGAGAGAGGGTGAGCGGGTCAAAGTGAAGGAGGAAAAGAGGGAGACCATTTTTTTTTCTTTGTCGCATGTGTTTACTATTTGCCGAGTTGGTGTTGCAGCTGGTGGAGGAATCTATGCCGTCAGTGTGTCGAATTTGTATATCAACGGCAGTCTTTTTCAATATAATTATGGATTTTATGGTGGAGCTGGAATGCATGTTGAGTCTTCGACTCTCCTCGTTACTGAATGCAAAGTAAGACTTTCATGGTTTTTTCCCTCTTTCTCCTTGGAATTTTTTCTCAAATCAAGTGGTCTTTTGTAAAGTTTGTCATGCAATATAGTCGTTTTGGTCGGTATGCACGGCATTTTGAACCGAAGTTTGGCTGTTTTGAAAAAGAATACATTCACGAAAAAATTTCAATCAATTTGCAGTAGGATTTGAATTTTAATCCAAAATTGTGTTCCAAAAAAGTGTTTGAGTTTTACAGTAAAACGTTTCAGATTCTGCTCACACTTTGTGCCTTAATTTGTGTTTTTTTTTTTTTTTGTTTGTACAGTTCTTGCAGAACACATATGGCCTTTCAATTGCCATGGGAGGAGGAATGTATATCATGAACTCTGTGTCAACTGTCACACATAACAATTTCACAGAAAATGGTTTAACTGAAAATGATGAGTTTTTCGGTCAACAAGGAGGAGGATTGTATTATCAGATTTTTGGCGACGGGACTGGAGTCGAGGCATCTCTTTACTTGGCATCCACGGTGTTTTATAAAAACCGGGTATGTCTATTATAGAATTGTGTTTTGTCTCAAATGCTTCTTGTTATGTTCTTTCATACCTTACACTCTCTCTCCCCTCTGTTCTCTTTTTTGTAGCGGATCTGTGCATGTGTTTGCCATTCTCACTGCCTTTTCCTATGTCTGTCTTTTGTTTCTCTCTCTCTCTCTCCCTCTCTCTCTCCCTCTCTCTCTCTTTCACACACACACGTCCGTCTTTCCTCTGCACCTTTCTTTTGTGTGTCATTCTTTTGATTTTAACATCCATCCTTTTCTCCTCTGTTTTTATCTTTTTGTTGCTTTGCTTTTCTCTACTTTTTGGCATTTTTTTTTTTTATGAGCTTTGTACACATCACATCTTCCATTATACTTTTTTGTAGGTTCCAAAACAGATATGGTCCCAACTAATACATGTATAAGGAAAAAAAATACGTCCACAATCTTTGCAAGCCTGACCTTGGTTAATTACACCATTTATCATTGTATCACTATTTATGTTAATAATTTTCTCGCCACTTAAAAACGTCTTTTTTCCTTGCACACTTGTCCGATTGTTAATCCATCACTTGCGATTGGAAGGTAAGTTCCTCACCTTCCTATTGCTGGTCGCCAATCGAAAATCGGACAAGTGTCCACAGAGAAAAGATGATTCGAGAGTCGAAAAAAACCATTACCACTACTAACGATGCATGCTGTAGTCCTCTGGTCAGAAAAGAAACGCAAAGCTTTTCTCAAAGCGGCCCACACTAAATATGTTGTCATTTTTTTGTTTATGTTCTCATTTTGTTTTCCCCTTTTTTTTCCCTTTCGATGGAGGTGGTGGGAACAGGCTCAGAATGGGGGAGGTTTCACGGCCCAAGTGCAGCAGGAGATAATATCCGGGATAGTTTCGAACCTGACGGGAACTTACGTGGAAATGGTGGACGTACATTTTGACAGCAACTACGCGTCGTTTCAAGGAGGAGGACGTAAGTGAGCATCCACAATAGAAGAAAAAAAAGGGGAGAGAGGGAGAGGGGGAGGGAGAGGGAGAGAGGGGGAGGGAG
>JBBHKE010000748.1:0-39328 GCA_037447655.1 Zygnema cylindricum | reverse complement strand
AATTATTCCGGTGGATTGAGTACTCCCAAGGGAAAAGTCGGGCAGGATGGAAATTTTTCCACACCGTTGAAAGACAATACAAGTTATTTGGGAAAGTCAAAGCTCGGGACATCTTTCACTCCGTAAAAATTTTTTTATCAGGCGATATCTTATTGATTGTAGGATCCATATTCCTTCAGCATGGGAGTCTCCGATTCTTTTCTCATGGTCTGCCTCTATCTTTGTTTTTCTTTTTTCTTTTTTCTTTGTTTTTCCTTTCAAAAATTCAAGTTTCGATTTTGTGTCTGTAACTTAAAAAAGGCTTAAAGGTAGTTTTCCAGTTGTCAACCTCTTTTCTTCTCGTTATTGTTTTTCAAAATCGGTATAAATTGAATAAATAGGGAGACAGGTGTTCTCTCGGTTCTTCTTGATTTTGTCAGATTGAGTGAGATTGTAGGCCACGAGTTTTTTAAGTCTCAACTTTTAGGATTGTACAGTTTTGTGGCAAATAATGAAGGACTAATCTTGTACAACATTTGGACGACCTTGACAGGATGGTCAAAGTTTTTCGCAGACTGTCAAGGTCGTGCAATGCTGTTCTTTTGATTATGTTTTTTTTGTTGTGTTTTTGTGATTGTATTTTTTAGTGTTATTTTCTTTGTGTTTTCCAAGTTTTTTAAGAAATGAGCCAGTCAAGGTGATGTATATCGAAGGTTTGTCGTGCATGTGTCTAATTTAACCAACAAGCATGCAACCCAACCAGCTGTGTAGCAGAAAAGGTGGGATAAACAACGAGCAATACAAATCCCAAAGCAAAAAGAAATTATAATACAAAGCAAAAATGTTTATGACAATGCAAAAAGGAAATAACAGGTGGAGAGGATAAAAGGTGGAAGGTGAGTGGGAAGCCGAGAGAGATCAATTTATACTAAGCCGATGGGTAGCAACTAGGCTCCACGGTCTGGGCGTATTCCTTCCAGGCGTTAGGTCTAGGATTTCAAATAAAAAAAACAAAACCAGAAAAATGCAAGAAAACAACAATAAAAATCTGCAGTGAATCCGAGATAACCGGATTTTGGCACACTGATTGCATAAAATTACAACAAGAAAACAAGACCTGAAAATACGTAGAGAATCCGAGATTACCGAATTCTAACAAACGAGTAAAAATAGCAACAAGAAAATACAAGAAAGCAACGTTAAAAATCTGCACGAAATCCGAGAAAACCAGATTTTGACACATTAATAATCAATTGCAGAAAATGATAACGGGAAGCAAGCAATGGAAAATGGTAGAGAATCCAAGATAATCGGATTATAACAAACCACCAGCGAACTCCAACAAAGGACACAAAAATTAGACAACAAAATGTCAAACACTAATTCAGAGAAGTCATCCACAAAGGTTCGGAAACAGCCTGAGAAAGTAGGCAGAATCCAAACTAGTTGAGCTTTCTGATGGCCATTGAATTACACCCTCGATAAGGTTGTGGCATTACCCCTCAGTTGTAAATTTAGCCTTGGGGTTTTAGGGCAAAGTTCCCTATGATGAATTTAAGAAAAGGAACAACAAGATAATTTTCTAAAGAATTATATCCACAACATCTACCAGAAGCAGAGAGCAAGCGAGAGAGAGAGAGAGAGAGAGAGAGAGAGAGAGAGAGAGAGAGAGAGAGAGAGAGAGAGAGAGAGAGAGAGATTTCCTATTCTACCCTATTTTATACCCCTTAAAATAACAAACAAAACAAATAAAAGAGGGCAAAAGCAACAAGAGCTTACTGAATATGAAGAGGATAGCAAATAGACGCATCCGGTGCACTGAGTATAGTGTGGATGGATCCAGCATGTTTATGTTCCAAGTACTCTCCAATAGATTGTAAATATGAATCAATCTGCTGACTGTCTGCTATGCCAGTCGCCATAGAAATGATTCAACAATTGTCACTTTGTTCTAATTTTTAATTTTTTTTTCGTTTCCTTCACTCGGAATCACTTCTGGCTGTTATATCCAAAATAGTTCGGTTGCTGCTTGAAACGAAGAGTGTCAGCGTGAAGGTACTGTACTTCTGCTTTAGGATACATAGAGTACCCGGATGTACCGTGTGATGAACCATGGTACATTTATACCAAAACATGAAGAAGGATTCTTGCCAAGCTGCAAGCTGATTGGTTCAAAAGCTGCCAAAAAGTAAGCTGTACCACTAAGGGTTCTTGCAAATCTCAAGCTCATTAGTTCAGAAGCTGCAAAAGAGAAATTCGTATCATGATGCATTCATACAAAAAATGTTTAAACAAATCTGGAAGCTGCTTGGTTCAGAAGCTGCGAAGGAGAAGGGTGTAACTTGGTGAATTCATACACACTCTTCTTGCAAAATCTGCAAGCTGATTGGTCAAGACGAGTATTGAAGCTTGGAAACTACAGTGGAGAAGTAGAGGAGTGTTGCTGAAGCTGAGCATCTTGAAGTTACACTATTTTGAAGTCCAAAATAAATAAACCTCTGCCTTCGTTCAGAACTTCAAGTACGTTTGAATTTGAATTTTAAACCAGGGCAATATGAAACCAACTCTTGAATTCAGAATTCCCTCATTTTCTGCGCCTAGTACAAACTACAAAAGTACAGGCGTATGCAGACGCTCAAATACTATAATATTCGTATCCTTTTTAACAGTTAAAACGTTTAAGTGCGACTGTGCCTGTTTCTACACTTAGGGTACGTCCCCATATGACTAAGGGCACTTTCGCATGTGCTAAAGTTACAGTTATTTTCTGTCGGTTTCCTCCATAACTTCGAAAAAAAAGAGAAAATCCGCAGCCGTACCAAAAAAATAAAATCACCACCGTCCAAGTTGCGTTACCCTGAAACTCTATATGTACTAGAGTTTGTCGTCTAGCGCGATGCAGTTTGTCGTTTAGCGCGTTTCGACCCACTTTCGCGTCCCTCCAGCTCATCTTCAAAGTTCAAACCATAGTTTTAAAGTAGGTGAAAGTCGCCCATACAATATGCCTATTGTACGTAAATTTTACAATACTACCTTAAGAGTTAAGACCCATATTGTATTGCCTGCAAAATGAAATAAAATAGTAACAGGGTTGAGTTGCACATCGATCGATAGAGAATTAAATGTCATGTCTAAATTTTGAAAAACATTTGGACAAAAAAATATTTTTCTGTGAGTTTTGAGATACTTTTTATTTAAACCGTCAGATTCAGACGATCGGACGGTCGCTGATCAAAGTAGCGATCTAAGAAGATCACGTGGAAAGCCCATAACACAACTTACGATAGGACTATCGTCAGATTCGAATGAACGGACGGTCGCAGATCAAAGCAGCGATCTAAGAAGATCACATGGAAAGCCATTAACACAACTTACGCTAAAGGCGGCATATTTAAGGCCTACGAAAAAACGCCTACTTTTGAACTATGGTTCAAACGCTCGCGAGGTGATTTTAAATAAAGTTACATGCGGTGAGCGAATAGGCAGATGGTGTCGCAGGTGTCGTAAGTTTTCTACAATTTTTGAGCGCGGAGTACCAAAAAAAAAACCCACTACTCGTTTATAGCATGTGCTTTACTTTTTTCCGTGCGCTCTATTTCGTACAGGGGTCGTGGAGAGGGTCTGTACGGAACGGATGCCATTTCGCAAAAGCGAAGCCCGTGAAAGCGCCTCTAGCTCTCTCCCTCTCCCACTCCCGCGTCTATCTCACAATTCTTGCAATGAAAAACGTCGATAATGGTATCAGATGACAGATCTCTAAAAACGATTCCTCTTTACTATCTTTGGGCTTATTTTGGTGACAGACCATCGTATCTGATCGGGGGACGTGTTTTTTCTCATGCGATATTGCATATGCGTGTAGTGACCCAAAAAATAACAACTTATAACGAATGAGCTTACGCCCATTGAGATCCGACATATTCCATTTAATCGTAAGGTGTAAGGAGTCCACCTCTTAGCCTTGAAGTGTTTTAGAGTTTTCCTAACCTATGGTTTTACGTGCTTTATACCGCCAATGTGTATCAATTGCTTTTAGCCAGCTTAGGCCCCAACTGTTTTTCAATGAAACATGGTGGCAAATGATAGGCCTTACTTTCCAAATCTTGCATTAAGGAACGCAGTCCACAACCATAACCTTCGCCATTGTGTACCTGGAATAGTTAGGTTTGTGGTTAGTTATCTTTTTATAGTTACTATCTTTTCGGGTTGTCGTATTTAGTAGTTAACCTAGTGGATGACTTGTTGAATGAACGTTAAAATGTAATTGTCTTAGTCAATGTTACTTTATTTGGTTCTTCTATTACACTTGAACCATTTTCTCTTGACTCTTACAATATTTAGACGTTTTTATGTTTTTTGTTCTCCTATCGTACCTGGTTGGTTTTTCCAATTTAAGATTTGCAATTAAGTTTCAAATTTCCAAGAACTCGTAACTAAACTATATTTAGAGATGAACTTAACTTGCGATTTGTTTATACAATCTGTTTGGCTTAAGTACATCAAATATGATTTAAATAGTTCCGTGCTGTTTACAAAAGCGTAAAATTGACACAACTGCGTGCATGTAGCAAACCATGCCTAAAACCCACAAACCTCCATTTGTTAACAACTACGTTTTCATGACGAGCGAGGGTGTTAACGATCGTCACCGCAGACCCAAATTTTTTACGGATTTAAGTAGAGACACCCCATGACAAAATGGGTGTGTACAAATTTTCTTCATATTTTTAGGATTTGCACATGCAATTTGGGGTGTCCACCTAGAAAGACTATTTCATAATTGGTATCTTAGGGAATTTGAAGGTTACCACACATTAAAACGCCATTAGAAGGGCATATGCCATAATAGAACGGTACACCGCCCATTAGTGATTTATTAGTGTTAAGGCGAAACTAGGGTTAATAATACTAATTTAGTGCAAGAAACGTGGCAGATCGTATTCCATGTCCTTAAATACTGTTGGTAACACTATTTGTAATTTCTGGCCAAAAAAAGTTTCGACCGAATTAGTGTTTTTAATTATAATAACCATGGGTGTAGTGAAGGACGACATTCAATTGGTTGAACTTTTAGTTTGCGATGAAACGTGCCCGCGAGTTCGTTAACTTTTAGCTGTAACGAAGGGCGTTCGTTACAACGGCGTATTACCGTTACGTTTTTGAGCCGTAGATATAAGAGAATCCCCCTTGTGGGTATACTACAGTACTGTACACCGCCAATCGTTATTAGCGTAGAAGTTTCTTTAGCGTACATGAATAATTACCGTGGTTTACGCTAATTAAGAATTTGAAAATTTTGAAAAAAAAACATACATTCTAAGGGTGCGTCTCTATGTACTTCAAACTTAGAGATTTTTTTTTTGTTTTTTAGCGCAGATCCTGCGGACCCGGATTTCGGGTGTCCCTATGTGTTCCAAACGAAATTGTCACTTAAGGGCGTGACGATTGTATACGTCGAGAATGCCAGTGACGGTTGTCAACGTCTACAATCTGTGATGACGCACGTTATTTTTCGTAACTGCTTGTGACGTCGCGTGATTTTTCGTGACATTGTAGACCTACCGCCCTCCAGCCTGTGACGTTTCACGGTTGAAGAAGATGCGTTTTGACTTTGCGTCTATTGTCGGCTCGACGTGAAATGGCATCGGAACCTTGAGACCCCTGCAAAAAAAAATCCGTACCGGATGGAAACGGACAAAACAAAACAAACTGTGTACTTCTATTTGTCGTATTAAATAAAAACGGACAAAACATAGCGAATCGTGTACACTTCCACGTCGCTTGAATTCGTTTGAATTTTTTGAACAGAATATTACACGTGCGAATACGTGCTACTATTTGTTTATAGAAAATCCTTAATTTTAAAACACATCGGCCCTGTATTTTAAAGATAAGGTTGAAGATGACGTTTTTTGTCGTCGAAGTGGGTCGAAGAACACAAGACGACAAGATGTAGTACATTTTAAATTCGATGATGACGCAAAATGTACTTCTCTTTTTTTCTATTTTATTGTACGGTTGAAGCTTACGCGGTACGGCTCTAAGTTTTACAGGAAAACGACAGAAAAAAACCCTTACTTATGCACATAGAGACGCACCCTAAGTGCCTTACGCATGTATGTAAAATCTCAACACCTATTAGCCGCCGGAAATAGCGGGAGCATTACTTAAGGGAATTGATCAAGTAACTATTTTGGTTGCGGACATTCACTTATGTCACTTTGTTAATTATTGTACGTTTTAAGTACACATAGGTACAATTAAAGTACCTCTGAGTTTAAGTTTTAAGGTCAACTACACCGTCAATCGCTATTAGAGTAAATAACGCTAATTCGGTGCCCTTTTTTCAAACAAAAAAAACCTGAAATTCAATCCATAATTATATTTTTTCCATTATTCTAATTAGGGTTTTTTTTTTCAATTAGCGTTAATAATGGAAGTACACTGCGATGGAAATAGTGTGGCGTACGGACAGGGTATCTCCGTACGAAATGGTACTTTTTGCATTACGAAGGTATAAAAAGACACTTAAAGTTATTGCGCACACATGTGAATGTGCACTGGAAGAAAGAGACGCAAACTCGTCGACAAAAATCACGCTCTCATTTGTTCGTCCGTCAACCGTGTGAACAGCGTGACGGCGTACGAATTGTCATATTTTGTACTAATACACATATTACTGTAGACATTGAAAGGGCGGGTATTTATTATTCAGGACAACCCAAATTACAGTTAGGGTTTAATAATTATATATATATATATATATATATATATATATATATATATATATTAATCCCGATTGGAGTTAATAACACTATATTTTTTTTTACGCTATTTATTCCTTTACTCTAATAACGATTGACGGTGTAGTTAAACAACTCTCACTTTCAAAAAATTGCGAAAACTGGTTAAAGTTTTACCGCGCTTGCGAACGTCGACCGTCATAATAAAAACAACAATTCACACGGTCGCCCAAGGTTTACGGTAACATCACTGCAACAAAGACATGCAAATAAAATTGTTGCGCACGATCACTTTATGATTTCACATGAGCTCCGCACTGAGAGCACATGTTCGCTTTTAACTTAACCGCAAAATTGAAATTTAATTGCCAATCGTAAATATCGTGGCTTAATTTGATAGCGCGTGACGACTCGCATTTTTTTCATCTAGTTCCAATAGATATTTTTACGCCGGTCTGTTTTATTTTAGTGTACAAAGTTTATTTCGTTTCGTGCGATTTAATATGTCTGTATAAGACTTCTAATACTTTAGTTTTCAAAGGTTTCATATCGCGTCGTTCTTCAATTTGCGTATAAGTTCAACGTAACGACTTCGCGGTTAAATTTAAATTTTGCGGTTAAGGTGGCCTTCAATTAGCAAAAAAGTGGAGTTTTTTGTTGAGGGTCGTACCGTTTTGTACATGTCCGTACCATTCTTTTTTCCCAAAGAAAACATCTGTGCGGAAATGTTTTCAAGGATGGAGTCGTTGAATGCCATTAGATTTTTTATCCAAAAAGCCGTGTCACCAACTTTAAACTTGTGGCGACCGTGCACAAAGAGGACACTTTGCACAGAGTGCACGTGTAAAAATGGGCCGCGTGGAAAAGAAACAAAAATATTCGATGATCGCGCGCATATATCCGTACACGTTGCATGGGCCATGTGCCTCCCGCCTGGGTGGATCCGAATCCGCTATAATTATCCCGCCACTCTCCCACCATCGAAGTTTGCCGCCGCCATTTTTTCGTTTCGTTTTTAAATTATGGATAGTACATTATAATGCTCCCTTTACGAGTCATTAATTACCTGCGGTAGTACAAATATTACCTCCGGTGGTACATATATTACCTCCACTGGTACAAGTACCGCGTTCATACTTTGCATCCGAAGGTTCTATCAAGATTTTTAACATCAAATATTAACCTACATGAAACCAACCAAAATGAGCCACGCAAATATAAAGTGGTTTACTAACGCGACCTAATTAAAAGCACTTCCTTCAGTAAACGTATCCGTACAATTACTGAAAAGCGTAATGGAAGTCTGACCTAAGTTTAAAGCGAACACGTGTTATCACTACCGAACTCACTTGAAGTCATAAAGTGATTGTGCGCAACACTTCTATTTACATGCGGTTGCCGTAAATCTTGGCCGACCGTGTGAATTGTTATTTTTATTACGACAGTCAACGTTCGCAAGCACGGCAAAACTTTAACCGGTTGTCACAATATTTTGAATGTCAATGTTGTTTAACTACACTGCGAAACGTTATTAGTGTCAAAGTCACTAATTTGTGTTCTTAAAATTCTGATTTTTTTCCTCAAATAGGTTACATGATTTTAAATTTTCCTTGACGTTAATTAAGGTACCATATAAAATAGCGTAAAAAACGAAATTACAATAATATCTAAATAGTGTGGTGTACGGTCGATGTCAGACCGTACATAATTGTACCTTTTCAAGTGAAAATTTTACAAGAAATGAATTAAATCAGACGCGCACGCATAGGAACGTGTGCTAAAAAAACGGGATTAGTCTGACATGTAAATTAGTATGGTATGTACGGATATTTCAAATTCGCGACGGCGTACGATTTCTAATATGTTGTACGGATACATATAGTAATATATATAATCGTACGACAAAATTCCATTTTTTTTTGTTCCCAAATTAACATTAACGCCGAAATTAGAATACACCTTTTTTTTGGAAAATTTCAATTTATTAATTAGCATAAAGTACGGTAAATTTTCTTAAACACTATTTTATATCTGACACTAATAACGATTCGCGGTGTAGTTGACCGTAAAATTTGAACTCAACGGTAGTTTAATTCTACCTATGTGTACTTAAAACGTACAATATTTAACAAAGTGACGTAAGTGATTGTGCGCAACCAAAATACTCACTACCATGATCAATTCCCTTACTTAATGTATAGATTAAAATAGTGTAAAATATATAAAAAGTAAAACTATTGTTAGATTTTACTCCAGTTTAAATGTTTTGTATGATTTCCAAACGTCACAAGTACAGTGCGTCTCTCGACGGATGTTGTCAAGGTACATCGTGAATTGCTATTAGTGCCCATAACACTAATTCAACGCCCCTAAATTTTGATCCTCGAGCTTAAAATATAATTAACAATTTTATTTTTCTTACGCTGTTACATGTACGGTTTAATTAGTGCCAATTACTCTTTTACTTTTTAGATAGTGTAGTGCATAAAATGTGTTAATCCGTACTAAAACCTCTCATTATTTCGTATAAACGTACAAAAAAAGCGTAAAAAAACGACATCGACACAAGAAAATGCGTGCGTGCGTCGATACAAGGAAATGGCAGTCAGTAAGGAAGGTGGCGGAATATCGCGCCGATCTGTTCTCCCATGTTCAAACGTCGACTATATGAACACGGGTTGTACAGTAGCGGCTACAAAATGGGATTAGTGTTAGATGTGTAAATTAGTGTTAGATGTGTAAATTAGTGTTAGCTGTGTACATTAGTGTTAGATGTGTAAATTAGTGTTAGATGTGTAAATTAGTGTTAGATGTGGAAAGTAATGTACACCGCCAATCGCTATTAGCATTGTGTACGCTAATCCCGTCCCACTTTTTTTTTTATTCTCAAATAGAGTTATCCACACTATCTGAAAAAAACCCTAATTCATAATTAGAGTAATCGGTTTCTTCGAAAATTTCAAAATTCCCAATTAGCGTAAACCACGCTAATTATTCCTATACGCTAAAGAAACTTCTACGCTAATAGCGATTGGCGGTGTAGCGTTTTTTTTTATTGGCGTAAGGAACTTAATTTCTAAATAGAATCGATAGCACTATGTTTTTTTATATCCCGATATATTCTTTATTGAATCACAGTAATAGCACGATATAGCCACATGACGTTTCCGAAACCTAACGTCGAGAACCATCGATTTTGAAATTAATGTCGAACAACGAACGAAAGCGAAAACCGTCAAAAAAAATGACGTTTGCGACCCCAGATGACATAAACCGACACCAGATTGAGACCGAACCCGTCGAAACAAATTGACGTTTGCGAACCACAAAAATTCCGAAATTGAAACCGGATGTCCGAAAAACAAACGAAAGCTTAACGCCGTACATTGGGGTACAAAATCGAATTTTGAGGTAAAATAATAAATATGAATGGCGAACCTCGAAATGCTATGTCAAATTGTCAATGCTTTGCTGAAAGGGCAAAGCAAAAAGCGAAACATGAACCGTAAAATGGCCCAAAGGAGCCCAAACCTTACAAAGATATATGTTTGAAAAATAAAACGTTGTCCATTCCATTTTCTGGCGTTCGCCTCTACAGTACAGTACAGTAGCTGGAGGACAAGTGATAGATTCGATATCACAGCGTACCTACAAAAGGTTCAACGGTTCAGAATCAGTTTGTCACATCTCCGTCACAAGTGGCCCGCGTGGCTTTAAGGGGGATACACACGTGGGAAACATCGTAGTGTCCACGCGTGCGAACTCATGACACGCGTGAACACAACTCACGCCGCCGAATTGCAGTTTTCATTCGGTTAAAAAGCCGCTACTTAAATTTTCATATTTTGTATAAAAAATTTGTCTTCCCGCCAGACGGATACATTAGTAACACCATTGTCGGTCCAATGGGAAGGGAGTTATTATCACAATTCAATAAAACCCTGGATCAGAATCCGACTCCTGTACTGTACTTTGATCGATTTAGTGTCACTTTTAGTGTTCATGTCTTTTACACACACGTGTTTTTTCAGTGTGAAGATACTGTATAGTACAGTACAGTACTGTACTGTACAGTACAGTACTAGTTAAAGTCCTGTATAGTTTATACATCTATTTGGCAGCCTCGCTAATTTTGGAATTCGTGTGACGCCGCGATACATTAGAAATTCACGTCAGCTAAGCGAAAAAATAATGTTTTTTCAACGTGCGAAACCGACCTTTACTTCCGTTTGTAAGAAATTATGCACGGAGTGGAATCACGGACAAAGGATGTCATGATTCGCTGGCCGCTTCCTGAATTGAACCTGTCCCTCATTTATTTCGTTGATTTTCCAGCCATTAATCTGTCTTCTTCGATGCCGTTCACTTTCCGTAACAGAGTCACTAAATATTCTCCGTACATTCCCGTCCACAATCTATCCGGCCAGCTCAAATCGGTTGGCATGTCTTCCAACCGTCTCCCACCGACAATTCGAATAGCTGGCTCCACTGGCCACATTTGCCACCTCCACAATCCCCTGTAATTCTGTACAGTGTCGCCTACTTTCCTATCTTTTCGTACTATTCGCGCCCTCGTGTTTTGTGCGCCCCAAAGTTTTGGACTAACTTTTTAGACTGTACGATACGTTGCAGTTCGTTCGGTCAGAGAATACCTGTACGCCACTGCCGCGTCATTTTGTCCGCTTCCTTTATTTCACTTTGTTTTTCCTTGTTTTGTCTCCCTCCAAGATTTCTTCTCCGCCTTATGGATGAATGAGAGGAACTGCGACGCGAAAGGTATGGATTTACATAGTCTCCCGAGGGAGCCTCCTGCAGATTTTTCGCAGGGCCTGGGAGGGTCACACACGCGACGCAGGGGATTGTGGCGACTGGCGACGTGCCACGTGGCGTGTCGCATTGCCATAGCAGTGCGATTTTCAAACCCTAACTATGTTTCTGTCGACAATGCCTCTTGCGTGGTGGTTTCTTAGGCTACTTGTAGCTCTCCTATTGAGCTATTTTGAATGAAATAAGTGTTAAAATCTTGTTTTTGAGTACAATTTCTGTCATTGTGTTTGCATTGACTCCCCTTTGAATCAACAACTCAATTCTCGGTAACTTTTTTATCCACGTTATTTTATGTAATGTACTGCGTCTGTGTGTTAGGCTGTTTGGATTGATTCTAAAAAGGTACATCATAAACATGTCTTTTTTCCTTCACTTGTAAAAATTTCCCTCATCACGTAGTCATACATCTATTTTTGTTTGAGGAGCTGATTTTGTGCCACGTGGAACCCAGGATGGAATACTGATCAGTATCGCTGTCTTAGAGTTGCTGGTGGTAACAGCTGGCAGGCTCTGTGATGCTAACATGCAACTGAGGTTCCATGGCTCAAACTTCTTGAACAGCCAGTTACAATCTTAAGTTTTAGTGTGTCTAAGTTTGGAAACAGCAAACGTGTGATTTCTACAGGCTGCAAGTCCTTTTATTGCCAAAGCTTAAATTCTTCTGTGATATGAGACGTTGATAGTTTATGAGTTTGTTCTTTAGAAAGCAAGTGTATAAAAAACAGTCAATGTAGCAATACTGGAGTTTTGGGACTCGCTGAAGTTTCTGTAGGGAAAGGTTAACTTGCTGAATGACTGCTCTTTGTTTGTGCTGCATCAGTCTTTTTATATGAAGGATCTTTTTATATGAAGGATCTCTTGCAAGCAATGTGCATAGAGATAGAGACTATCATTTCTAATGGAGCTTTGTAAATTCCTTGTTGTGAAAGATTATGCGGAAATTGGGATTTGAACTGTAGATATCCATGAGGGACTAAAGATTTGTTGTTCATGAGTTGGAGACTGAATTTTGTGTCATAATTGAAATTAAGTTTCTTCGTTAATTGGTACAACTGCAAGTCAAATTTATCTGCCGTAAAAGTGAATATCATGTGCGTACCTTTTTTTGCACTATATCATTGTTTTTTTCACATTTTTGAGAGCTTAGCTTTTGACAAGTATCCTTTTCACTTTCTGTCAGCTTTTGAAGCTACAATTTTCTGCTGAATTGCTTTTTTCTGTTGACAGTGTTACAAAAATCACTTAAAAAAAAGAAAAAAAAAATTAGGAAGTAAGCAGGTTTCTTTGCCCCAAGCATTTCCATCCTTTGTCAATTAAACCTCATTTTTCATGAAATTTCCGATGACATCTATTTCTTGGCAGCACAGCATTTAGTCTCCTAGCTTGTCCCCTAATCAGCTTCACGGTGATGCTTTTATCAATGCGAGGGCAAATTTATTGCCTTTCGCAACCTTTTTTTGTGCAGTATGCTCGTTTTTTTGGATAATGAAACTGAGCTAATGCTTGCTTAATGTTTTGCGGATATTTGGTCTGGCTGACTGTTTTCCAGTTA
The DNA here is from genome assembly GCA_037447655.1 of Zygnema cylindricum. Taxonomy (NCBI): domain Eukaryota; kingdom Viridiplantae; phylum Streptophyta; class Zygnematophyceae; order Zygnematales; family Zygnemataceae; genus Zygnema; species Zygnema cylindricum. The sequence goes on along the minus strand of JBBHKE010000748.1, from coordinate 26,227 downwards.
ACGACACGTTCAAGTGTTGTTAAATTGACTTGCAACAATGTTATTCTTATTTGCAACATTCTCACACAATGTCTTAGTGTTGCTTGCAGGGAGCACTGTGTCTTCTCCTTGGACTTTTTGCTGCTTTGGTATGGCACTTCTCTGTCTCCTATGTGACTCGTTCAGTGGACTCTCTCTGCACCATTTATACAGCAGAAATACTGGCAAGACTGGTAGAGAGGTGGCAGACTTTGATTTCCTCCATGCACTCTGTCCTCGCCTCTTATTTGTCGCTTCTGGCACCCTATTCCAACAACCCCAGCCAGTTCTTCCAGCAGGTTCGCGAGACCTTCCATGGATTGCAGTCTAAATTTTTTGCCTGGTAGACAACCACTGGTTGGAACAGTTTAGGGTTTTGTCATGAAAAGCAAGCATGGTTGATGCCTGCCATTTAGATTTTACCTGCTCCATGCCTTTTTTTATGTGGTGATTTTTCAGATCATCAAAAGGCTTGAACTTTCTGTTGGCATTTTGGAAATTGTAAATTGGCAGTTGAAAATATACTTTAAATGGCAGAACCAGGAAGAATGTATGTTTTTATTAAAATATGTGCAACTTATGTCCAGCTTGCGAGTACAGGTAGCAGGTGGACTTATGGTTCTTTGTTATACAAGTAATATCTGCATTCCATTTTTTAAGCTCTACCGACTCAATGGTTTTTGGGGAGCTGTTTATTGTTATGATAAAACTAGCTGGGGATTTGCTATATCTGATCTTGGAGGAAAAGTACAATAGTTGTGGTTGAGCCATTGAGGAAATGGCAGTCTTCACCTGAACTGCAACATTTTGCTGGTTGCAATTGTCACTTCCTTTTTGCCTCAGTGTACTTCAACTGCTGTTTTGCAGACACGATTATCGACTTTTCACACCTTCAAAATGTTGGGAAATGAGTCCATTGTAAATTTGGAACATGCTGATGGCACCTTCATTTCCTATCTCACCTCCTTAAGCAGTGGTCTTGGGGTAGTTGCATTCAACAATGGGAGTAAGTCGTTGTCCTCACATTCAGAGTTTTCATACAGTGCTTTTAACGAGTCTGGAGATTCTATTGGTGCTGTTTTTTTCAACTCTCAAGCATCTTCATTCAATAGTACTGTTCATCCAGCTCGTTTGGACGGTACTGTTATCGGTGATTCAACAGGAGAGAAATGGAAATTCTTGTCAGACCAAGAACCCATTGTTGCAGTTGCAAAGGATGCAATGCTTTCTGACGGCAGCGGGAAGTGGGCGACAGTTTCAATTGGTTTAAGACTGAGACCCGTGGTTAAAGCTATGGCGGAAAGTATGACAAAGGGACGCATTTCCTATGTCGTGGCAAAGGTGAGACAAACAGCGATTGTCATTTATGATAAGGTAATCAGGGATTAGTGAAGTGTTGGCGAAATTGGCAGGAGGTAATTGTCCTTTTGAGCTGGTCAATGATGCAATACCTTGAGAGCATATTTCATGGCAGAGAACGCAAACAAAAGGCTCATATACGTGATGTCATTCAGTGAAATTTATGTGACCTTTATTGTGTCATGTTCTCTTGGTTTTAGTGAGCTTTTGACTCTGTCAGGACATATAGTGAACCCAATATCTAGACAGCATTTGAATTCTCAAATGGAGTCAAACCGACTTCAAGAACACACATTTGCACAAAACAATGTCATTTAAAGGTTTTTTCTTAAGTGCGATTCTTTCAACTTGTGAAATAACGTCATGACCTTCATTTTAAGTCTCAAAACCGTAGCCTCAATGATGTTAGAAAAGGTTTGGTGTAAAATGCCATATTTTCCAGGACTGTTAATTTTCGTATTAGTGAGGAATCAAGTTAAGCAATCATATGAATCAACGACTGTCATGGATTTTTCGTATCTTTTGGGAGAAATTTTTGCAAGCCGTGTGAGGATAGTAAGATACATGGATGAAGCCAGAATTTAAATTGATAATGTGAAAAGTGGTAAAATCTTCAGCTCAATCTTGGTTTCTCAGGAAATAAAAACCTTGCCTCTGTTCAGTGTTGAGGCTGAGAAAATAGCAAAATAAATGATGCTGAATTGTGCATAGTTTCTTCTGCTCATCCTAATTTGTGTATTTTTGCAATAAACTTGGATTTGCATTTTGTTGGTCTTTGAAATGTTTGTATACGTTCTGCTGAGCATTTCATATTTTTGAATAAAAGCATATTGTTTATGAAGTCTATTAGTCATATAATCCACCTGATGGTTAGTGAAAGACTGAGTTCATATTGTTCTTTCTTGATAAATCTAGCCGTGAGTTTATCACTCTTTTAGCTCATCACATATTTCAAATTTCATTCCCATCGTATTTCTTTCATTAACTATTTTTAAAATTCTTTTTGAATGTGAATTTTGTTATAGGAATGGTTATCCCTCCCTCTTAAACTTTAGGGTTAATCTTTTGCAGGATGGTTCCCTTTTAGCCTCATCTCTTCCGGAGCCTCCAGATACCCCAAGCACTTTTGCAACTCTTTCACATGTTGTTGAGGTTCAGAAATCCTTTAATGAACTTCTGAAACGGTACCTGACAGTGGAACGATTGCTTTTGGAGAATGCGTCTTTGGAAATTAACATCGAAGGGAAAAGTTATACTATCTTGACAAGGCCTCTCTCAAGACACGGAATATCCCTGGTGAGCCCTCTGCAGAAGAAGGGGTAAGGGATTTGAAAGGGAGGTCATTTGTTTTTCTCACTGAAGAAAAGGTTTGGATTATTCATGGGATACTTGAAAATATATTAGCAGTCCTCGACATGTATAGATTTAAGGGTGGAGGGGCGACAGCCGGAGGTGAGATTCGTGTTTCTACATGAAGGAAATAGGAGTTTTGTGGGATTTTTGCCGTTGATTAGAGTGCGATACAAGCTTTCTTGTCTATTCAGCCTGAGCTGAACTTCACATATCTTGTGCTTATAAGTAGTGGTCTAACTTTTACGGGGTTCAAGAAAAAATTTACACAAGCTCAGAAAAACAACTCTCCTCATCATTGAGGTATTGATGTGGATTATGTCTCTGATCGCTATCATTACTTGTCACCTCCCAAAATTCCCAGTATGAGACAAAAAAATACCATAGCAAGTGGAAAATGTCACTCAACTTGAACACGTCTTGCTATGTTTTGAAGCATTCCTTCCTTTCCTTGCTTTGTATGTTTGGTGTTCCAGGATACGGTCTTGCGTTCTTTCTTCGTCCCTTATTCCCTCTTGAGCTGGCTTGCCAGGTGGTGGTCTTGCTCTTACCAGCTGACACCTGTTACGGAGGTCTCTATCACAACAACCGAAAGGCGGTATTCATAATTTGTATGGCTTCATGTGGACTATTTGCACTCAGTGTGCTTTTTATTCTCTTCCATACAGCTGCATGTGGGAGACCTAAACTGGTCTCTTCACAAGGGATGGAGATTCTGGGACCGAGCATGCGGGTGAAATCGGAAACTTTTGGAGATAGCAAAACACAGTTTATGGCCAACATGAGGTGAATAGACATTTCAATGGTTCATGGTTGGTACTGATTAGGAGTGGTTGAGACCCCAGCGTATGTTTTGTATCTTGGAAATTCCATGATGTATAGCGGAAACTCAGAGTGAAATGTTGAAAGTAACAAAAATGCCTCATTGGAGGTATTTTTGAGGCATATTGGAGTGATGACGGGCTTTTTACGGTTCTGTACATTATCCTCAATCATTGTTCTGATGTTTGTCTAGCAAATGTTTGAGTTACTTGTGACCTTTAAAACTGCTGTCTACTGTCCACAGTATTCAAATGGACCATACACACTTTAGGTCTGATTTTTTGCAATGTTGCATAGAAATTAGTCTGCGTGTCACTGGTTATAAATTCTAAAATTTGCGTGCAAAACATTATTTGGACGTCTCGTTTTCCCACCGATGCGAGTTAATTTCTCCACACTAATTATTGTGGAAGTTGTGGTTTGCAGTCATGAGCTAAGGACACCAATGGCTGGAATCATTGGTCTCATGGACATTCTACAGTGTGACCAAACTTTGACACCAGACCAAGTGGAGATTGTTTCACAAATCCGACGATGTGCCATGGCCTTATTGGGCATCTTGAACAACCTATTGGATTTAAGCAAGGTATGGCAGTATAGCACATTGGACAGTTTTTTCACGAGAATGCTGTGAACTGATTAATTTTTCTTCTTGTTGGGCCCTTGGTTTTTCTTATGATTATTTTTGTTGAGTGTAGCGCGCTTGTTTCACACTTGCTGACTAAAGAAGGAAGCAACCATGGGTACTGGCAGGTAGAAGAGGGCAAATTGGAATTGAAACGAGAGGCATTTGATCCAACAAGTGAGCTGGAATCATTGGTGGAGATGTTTGCGGTTCACTGCACTACAGCTGGAGTGGATGTGGGACTTGATTTGTCAGGTACTAAAAATTAACGAGACAAACATAAACATAAACATTGTCAGACATACGGATAACGAACTTAATTCACACTTTGTATCAATTTGTCGCAAATGTGTCACTTGGAAGCATGTGTTCCTGGGCACTTTGAAAGTTTAACATTCACTAAGTCAGGACTTCGCCTATAAGAAGCTTAAATGTTCCTTCCCTGGTGCAGATGACATGCCCAAGGAAGTCCTTGGAGATTGTGCTCGTTTCCGACAAATATTTGCAAACTTGCTCTCAAATTCTATCAAATTTACTTCCAATGGCTGGATATGGATACGTGGTTGGGTCCTTCGTCAAGGTCACACAGAACCTAAGTCACTGGAGCATTTCCATCAAACTCGTAGTGATGTCACGGTATACTTTGAAATTGAAGACACGGGTCTTGGTAAGCTCCGAGAACCTCCTGATGGGACAGCGGTGGACCAAATGAGTAATAGTATCGGGATACAAGAGATTATAGATTCCACTTCTACAATCAAAACATTGCTTTCTACGTTTCAAAATACCGTTTGTCTATTAGTGGATTTACAAAGCTGTTTTACTTGCGGATATTATGTCTTTCGGCTGTTTGGCAACAGGATGGGCATCCCATGGTGTAATTTGCAGGGATGCGAGGAGTAAACTTTTGCCTTTTTTGAAAAAGTAGCTTCAGTGTTGTACATCGGAGGCCCTCAGCCAATAACTGATGTGTACCCTTTGGACTTGGGGATAAGGGTATTTTCGCATGTAACCGAAACTTAGTCTTGTTACTTTGTTTTTTAGCGAAGATTCTCCGTACAATTTTCAGAGCATTCGTATGTAAAGAAATGAAATCGTAACTTAAAATTGTGACGGATGTAGACGTGGGTGTAATTTGTGACGATTGTACACGAGTACAAAACTCGCGACAATCGATGACGTTTACAAAATAGAGACGGTTGTAGACGTCTACCTACTTGTGACATTGTAGATGTTTAGGGTTTGTGACATTTTGACGTCACGCGTACTTATGATAGCGTTGACGTCACTAATTCCAAAACATTCCGCCATGGTTTCCCGATTTTGTTTTTTCGTCCGTTCTCACTCTACTTGCCATCAAATTAAGCTAAAAGACAGCCAAAACAAATATTTTTCATAGATCTTTCATTTGATACCTTTCTTGCCTTTTTTCATTGCAAGAATTGAGAGATAGACGCGTTAGGTGGAGAGGGAGAGAAAGAGAGGCGCTTTCACCATCTTCGCTTTTGCGAAATGGCGTCAGTTGGTCGAAACCCCCCTCCACGGGCCCGGTACGGAAAAAAGCGCACGGAAAAAAGTCACGCATAGGTTGGAAACGTGCAGTGGGTTTTTTTTTTGGTACTCCGCGGACAAAAATTGTCAAAAAATATGACACGTGCGACAACATCTTCCTATTCGCTCTCCTTTTTGGACTATATTTAAAATCACCTCGCGAGGTGATTTGACGTAAAGTTTGAACGTGTGATGAAAGGACGCGAAAATGGGTCGAAATGCGCTAAACGACAAATTGCATCGCGCTAGTCGACAAACTTACGTACGTCTAAAGTTTCACTGTAATGTAACTTGTACGGTGCTAATTTCATTTTTTTGGTACGGCTGCGGATTTTCTCGTTTTTTTCTAAGTTATGAAAGAAAACGACACGAAATAACTGTAACTTTATCACATGCGAAAATACCCTAATCGGTGTATCAGAGTACATATCGGTTATCGGACACTTTGGCAACATTAGCATTTTTAGGTTCGCGATATATGTCATCACGATTGCAAGGGTACTTTTTCGGGGATTATCAAAGTAGGACCTTTTTAATGACCATCCCAGGAACGGTCTACGTAGGTTGTGTTGTGTATTTTGCTTTTTTGCGGGTTGCTGGACTTAAAATAGTCTTCTAGCGATCGTAATTTATGAGTATGTTGAGGTTTGGCAAAGCGTGAGATTACATTGTCAGTAATGAGTGTGCTGTGATGTGGGGAGGTGTGACATCGATATCCGTAATGATGTAGGACGATCATATCTCAATAATCCCGAAAATACAGTTTTGTAGTACGTTTTGTAGTATACTTTTAGTACGCTATACATTTGTACTATGTACTATCTTACTATATTATTTAGTTCGACTGATATAAGTTATCCCAATGTTTATTGGTCAGAGAAAAAGTATTGTCAATATTAGGTTAGCTGTTAAAAACCGACAATATTGGTAGCTTGACCTATTAGATTGCAGGTCATGACAACGAAAAATAGAGTCGAAGACAAAAGTAGACAAGAGAATGAAAGCAAGGGATTCCTTAGATTGTTTATCGGTTAGGTACAGACAGTTTGAGTACCGAAGACTGAATAATCCTTTGTGCCCTTAAGGAGTCACTTGATTCTTCTATCAAGGTAAGGACAAAGGACACTAACCAAATTTTACCTCTGACCCTAGCAAAAAGCCGTAGGATGTCAAAGACTATCTAGATAATGAGAATCTAGATACTAAGATAAGTTAAATCATAGACGGAATTCTAGATTCCGATATTTACTAGAGTTCTACGAAAAGACAGAATTCTAGCCTGAAGCTTTTAACAACAACATGGCCAACCGTTAATTCTACATATTGGTTATCCGACATATCGGTTTTGTTTGCCGCCAATGTACAACATTTGTTGTTGCATTCAGTTGTTGTGGTTTCAGCATAAGCGTTTCATGTAACCGTCTCGGCATGTTTTAATGTGCTAATATGTCTTAAATGGAGTGAATAATCGATGTATGGTTAGTTTTCCTTTAAACTAATCGAATTAACATTTGGTTAAAGTTTGATTAAAATATGCTAATTTAGTTATTAAAGTATATGAGTTGCTTCGACATTTCCTATCCTTGACGTGAACATTAGCCTCATGGGTATCCTTTTCATGTTTTCTTCAGTTTAGATTTCCTTTTTGACCTTTAAAGTAGGATTTATTTTTCTCCCACTTTGTGCCAAGATGGATCATCCATCATGAGTTTTTGCAATTACCATCCATTAACAGTGGCATTCACTTTCACATTGGCATTGTCAATTTCATTCTCATTCTCATCTTCATTCTCAGTCTCATCAGTGGTAGTCTACATAAAACAAGAAAATCAATCATTTATCTATCTTCTCTTGGACCATTCTCGCTGTGTATATTCTCTCCGTCATGTATCAGCGATTTCTCTCCCAATAGTTTCTTACTCAAGAAATCACAGGAATGTGTATTGCTGAAATGTTGAAGACATTAGACTATTTGATGTTTTTCAAGGAGTGGTGAAATTATCTACTTTTATGGCAGTTTTAGTGTTTGATAATTTTTTCAAACTTCAAAATTGCACTGCCAAACTGTCCAGAACAAGTATGCCCTGGTACTTCAATTGCCGCATTTGGCTAAAAAGTTCCCTGTGATTTCTCTTTATAACCTTGATCACCTCACTATATAAGGCTTATAAACACGTTATTGAGAGTTTCAAAAGTTTATTATAATCAATCTGATACTGTGCAACTGGAAGAATTACATCAAGTGACTCTCCATCTCATATTCGGGAATAATCAGTTTCACATGCTGGCGACACTTTGGTTGGGTTTTTATTGCTGAGGACATGCCTGTCATTTGCCTGAAGGGGCCCTTTTGTAGCTCTGGCTGATAGGGAAATTACAGTATCAAAATTTTACCCTTGTTTTGTGGGTAAGATGTGATTAATCGTACCCTTCAATCCTTTTTTTTCAGACAATTGTATGGTTATACATGGTTTATACAGGAAATAAGGAGTGCAGTTCCTATATGATTGGTCGGTAAAATCTGATATGGGCCCAAGGTTTTATGCAGGTATTGACCCTAGCAAATGGGAGACTGTTTTTGAGCGCTTTGTGCAAGGTGATGGGTCATCAACAAGAACGTGAGTATTCATCTCCATAAAAACTTTGGTACGTCTATTCATAAGAATTCATTTGTGTTTAATATAATTTGGTTTTAAAATCCCTGGGGTATTTATTTTGCTAGTTCCTCGCAGTCACAAAAGAAAAGTCTTCCCCCTTTTTTTTTGGGAAGTTTCCATACAACTGTCATTGAATCTTTAAGTACTGAAGCATTAAATCATGAACTAGTTTTATTGTGGGCATGAAGAGTTAATCTTAGTAAGAGAGATGCAGACATCAATGCACGGTTAACTTTTACTGCTTCGTGCTTCTTCTTACATTCGTTTCTGACGAAATGAACAAATAAATGTTGTCTACCCTTTTTTGTCGCAGTCATGGTGGTTCAGGCTTGGGGCTCAGTCTTGTACGGGCATTTGTGGAAGCCATGGGCGGAGAGATAGCAATTTTGCCAAAGGCAGGTTCTGGTACCCGTATAGGTTTTAATGTAGTTTTAAAACAGTCAGATCCAGCCATTCCTCCTCCTATTGGAAGCAGACCACAAGTATCATCAAGTTTAAATTTCCGGAATCAAATTGTACCCTTGGAACTTCGAAAAACACGGATCCTTTTGAGTATTCCGGCGGGAATTACTCTGAGTATAGTTTCAGATTGGCTGTCAAGGAAAGGACTACAGGCAAGTAGGGCAGCCAGCTGGGCTGACACAGTTCTCTCCGTAGAGGAGTGGGCGAGAGGAAAAAGTGAGAGGGAAAATGTGGATTCACTCAACGACAATAATAGAGGCTCAAGGAATTCATCGTGGGGAACAGAGGTCCTTTTGGTAGTCATAGATGTCAGTTTTATGCCTGGCATGAATAAAAATCCTCCAGATATGGCCGAGGTGAAAGGTTACCTTTCGAGGCTTGATTATTTCCATAAAAGAGGTGCCGAAGTAGCTTGTCTTCTTTCTCCTAGTACTCCCATAGGGATTCGAAATGAACTAAGGGAGTCTATGACGGTTTACATTGCCAACAAGCCTCTCTATGCGAGCAAGTTATGGCGGCTCCTCCTTTGTATGGTGAAAATAGGAGAGGCTGAGGATATTAGTACAGAGACGGATTGGAAAAACCCACTTCAGGAATTGCATCAAGATATGCTTGTTGCAGAAGGAACCGGGGTTCAGTTAGCGGTAGGGTTTGCGGCAGGGGCCTCCAAACTGGACCTGTTAAAAGTGGACATTCCTGAAAGACAAGGGGGAAAGGGAGGGGAAGAAGGTGAGTTAGCGAAAACCCCCAACAAAAGTTACCCTCACTTTTACGCTACTGAGGGGGTAGAGGCCCCAACTGCTCAAAATCGACGATGGTCAGACTCTGACAGACACAGTGGCGACCTCATTTTATTTAGCGGAGAATTAAATGGGAGTAATTCTGTCTCTACTGTTTGGGCAGATAATCAATTGGCAAATACTTGTAGGCTTGAGAGAATGGGATCTTCTAAGCTACAGGATTCCGGTAGGTTTAGTGGCCTCGGAGGTCAGGCCCTTTTAGCAAGTGGGATAGAGATAGGTACTGAAATTGCGAGTATGACCAGTAGAAGTCTACCAGAGAGCCTAGTGGAGCCCTATAGTACTCCAACCAGAAGGGGATCTAATCCTCCTAGAAGGACGAGTTCCATTCCCAGTAGTACCGGAGGTGACAAAATGCAGTTAGAGGCATGGTTACAGGAGGCTAGTGTTAATCAATTCTTTTCAGAGCCGGGATTAAAGCCTCGTCCAGATCTTTTCCCACAACCTGAACTTCTCAAGAGGAAAGATATTGTTGCTCCTACTATAGGCATATCCAACTCTGGAAATTCTCACTATGTTGATGTCTATCCCTCTATAGAGTCACCTCGTCCACACTATTCCCATTCTGCAAGTGCTCCTTCTCTGAATCGTCTGCAGAGAACAAACTCGGGTTCTATGATACCTCCGGCCCCTCTTCTTTCTTCTGCTCTTCTTCAAGATCTGCCGTCTTTTTCCAACATGTCACAAACAGTTTTTAGCGGTCCACCCTCTCCTTCTCCTCCAAGACCAGCCTCTTCTAGCAACCTCTTCTCAGTAACCCCCCATTCTAGGTTGGCTCGAACGAGTAGCGGTTCCAGTGATACCATCACGGATACTCCATCATTGCTTAATCCTGGCCCTCTCTCTCCTTCCCACACACAAACGTCTTCTCACAGTCACTCGTCTCTTAATAGTATCCAAAAGTTGCAACGAACAAGAAGTGGTGGGGCAGATGTGGTTGTGGAAGTCCCAACATTTCCTATCTTTGGGCCACCTTCACCTTCTTCCCATTCAAAAACAACTTTCCAAAACCTTTCGTCTGGAAATGTCAATCCATGGTTGGCACGAGCAAAAAGTGCTGGCACGGAAGTGGTTGTAGAGGTCCCGTTGTTGTCTATCCCACCTGTCCCTACCCCTCTTTCACCTTCTTCCCGCTCTCAAAATTCTCATCATCTTCCTTTGAGTGGCAATTCTCGGTTGGGACGAACAAGGAGTGGTGGCATGGATATTGTTTCAGAAGCTTCTCCTCCTCCTCTTCTCGCTGCGCCTCCTTCACCTTCTTTCCGCACACAAAACTCTCACCCTCTCCCTGTCAATGGAAACTCACGGTTGGCGAGAACGAGGAGTGGTGGCATGGACACAGTTGCAGAATCTCCTCCTTTGCCTCCTCAGTCCTCTGTCGTACCTCAACATTTGAAAATAGAGGCGGAGCCTCTTTTGCCTTCTTCTAAAGATAGAGTGTCATCTGATGTGGAACAAACAACCCTCCCTCTTCATGGAATGCACATTCTGGTTGCAGAAGATACCCCCATTTTGCGTCGTTTGGCCGTCACTTTACTTGAAAAACTTGGAGCTCATGTTGTGGCGGTCAACGACGGTCAAGCGGCAGTGGAAGCAGTATTGGCGACTCACAAAGGAGGAAATCTTGACTCGCCTCCTTTTGACGCAGTGGTCATGGACTGTCAGGTGATTTCTCTATTTCAGATCTCCCTTTGTATAAATCATAGTTCAAGTGTTGGGAAAGGGAACGCTGTATGTGATATTCCCATTATATACGTATATTATTATTGGTATAGGTGTATTATACCCGAAATAGGCATATACGTGTGTAGCACGTGATCATCACAGATAGTATTTCCATCGATTTCCCACACTTGAACTATGATTTAGACCTCTATAGTGAGGAAGAGAGTGGGAGACGAGTTTGATGGGATGTGTTATGGCTGTTGAGGATGAGAAACCCTGTTTGCGAAAAACCACATTCTTGATATCTGGATGTTGATACATGTATGTAACGCTTTTTCTTTTCCTTTTCTTGCACGAGCGTGTTACAGATGTCACGTTCTGATAACTGAATATTTTTTCCTTTTCATTTTTCCTTTTCCCTTTTCCCTTTTTTCTTTTTTCTCTTTTTTGGACGGAGTATGTTACAGATGCCTCGTTTGGATGGTTATTCGGCGACTGAGGCGATTCGGGCAGCGGAAAAACCTTTGGGTTTGCATTTGCCCATTGTGGCGTTGACAGCTCATGCTATGGCGAGTGACGAACAGAGGTGTTTGTTGTGTGGTATGGACGCATATCTTTCGAAACCCGCAAACAAAGTTTCTCTCGTACAAACACTGAAAAAACTTGTGAAATAAACAGTTTTCAAAAATGAAATGCGGGCGAGAGGAAGACGAGAAGAGTGAGAGTGAGATGAAGGAAAAAAAAGAGTGCAATTGCGTGCTTCGAGGATGGAACTGCTCGTTTGACTTTATTTTCTTAGTATCGATTATTATCTTTATTTATATTCCCTTTATTTGCTTATTAACTGGTCAATCCTTGAACTTTTTTCGTCGGCGGTAGTAGCAGCTGGGAGGAAAAGTTCCATACCTTCAATTGTCCTACTTATTCGCGCCTTAAAACTATGTATATGTTCGGCAATTGTTTATTCAATTTGCTCTATATGGATGACCATGTACAATAATGGCCAGGGGCTTAGATATAAGGGCCAGGCAATCTTCGGAGAAGAAACAAAATGTGGGAGATTCTCCTATCGTTTCTTTCTAGTGACAACTCTTGCGTAGTGTAGTGATATAGGGCTTTCCATCTTTGTTTTTAATTAGAGCATTAGCTATCAAGGTCTTGATTTAAGGTCTTTCTTCACAAAGGTCCTCATTTGTCCCACGGTTATTTATGTAGCCTCATTTTGATCGGCCATGTTGTATTCTGGTAGACCTACCTCCATCCTGCCTTAGAATTCGTGTCGGGTTATTTTTCCGATTGTTAATTTTAATTTCTGGGAATAATCTTTGCCTTCGCTATTTTTTAATTCTAATTTTTACACAAGCGAATCAGCTTCGCATAGAAAATTGAATCTCGTTATGATGAATTTGTGAAACTATTACTAATGTCAATTTCTGGTTCGAGAAGTAACATCCCATTCAACCCTAGGAGTTCTATAACACTGCTGGATATGAAAGTAGCTGTTTCCATCATTCTTTAACCTAACAAATTATTACAGAATGTGTTCATTTTTCTGTAAAATAGAGATTCATTTGGTGATTGAATGGGAATAATTATCTGGTAAATACTACAATTGATTCGATTCGTTCATGTATAACCAAAAGACCGTGGGAAACCATATGAGTATATGGCAACGAAGGAATCCATAAGCTAGAATGAAACTGAAACTGAATGACACAGAAAGGGGCACACTAACAAAGACGTGGAAATAAACAAGCAGTAAACAAACACTGTAAGGACGTGCTCTAGCTAAACCTACCCTACTGATCACTACTAGGACCAAAGTTCACTAAAATTAGCCTTGCAAATCCACCAAGGTCATCAGAGCACGTTTAAAAAATTGACGATCTGCTATCTCAAAGGCAGATTGAAGGAGAAAAAAATTCTGCTCACGTTATCAACTAAAACTTATAAACTAGTTACTTGTTTCTTGTAACGCCACAAGTAGACGTACATGATAGAACAATGTGAGGACTGAAAGGGAGGGTTCCTATGGCCCCTCCTCTAGAAAGAAATAAAGGAACGGTATTTGCGAGTATGGAGGAAGTCCTCCAGAGCAACGCCCTGACAACCAAAGATCCCGACTGCCATTGGGATAAAATCGTATCATAGCATCACGATCCATAATCACCATCTTTCTTCACAGTAAAGTCATGGCGTCCACTCCAACAAGCTAAGCCACATGAGTCACGACAGAAAGAAATGCAAAGCTCCAGAAACCAATACTCTCCAAAACAATTTGGCACCGTTGAGCAAAACACCTCTCCTCCCTCTCCCCCTCCAGCGCTCGAAACGCAATCTTCGCTATGGTGTTGCAAGCATTGTCTTGCACCCGAATGAACTCGCCCCCATGGGAGCATTGGAGCAAATGGACGCCATTGAGCTCAAGAAAAAGGTCTCACGAGCAAACAAGAGTCCCCAAAAAAAAAGCGAAGGGAAAAAAAAGGCAGATGAGGGAAGCTAAGTTGAAAGCAGAGGGTGATGTAGAACTGAGAACGCGTAAAAACGAGGAGAGGAAAGAATAGAAGTAATCAGTAACTAAGCTCAGAAGTGACGGTCGTCACACGAGAGAAATCGGGCAAGCGCAAAATTGAAAGGAAGGTCCTCAAGAATCTCGAATGGAGTGGTGCGACAATTAATTCTCAGCAATTATAATTCTTGGATATGCATAACTGGCTCCATGATGAGGGTGGAGAAAACGGGCATAATCCTCCAAAAAAAAGGGAGGAGGAGTTTGAGGGCTTTGTTTACGATGATTCCCTTCAAATATTTAAATTTTCAATTTTTTGTGGACAAATAAGACGCCATCCGCAACACGAGGGATGATGGGAGAAAGGACAGGAGTACCCCCAACCAAGAAATAAGTGACAAGTGTAGAATGCAATCAGAAACAAACTCCCCAAATAGGTCACTGGCGTCATTTGCACCGTAGGTATTAGAAACCTAACCCTCTCGCAGAGACCGAAAGTGAAAAAAAAAAGTGAAAAAAAAAGTGAAAAAAAAAAGAAAGGGAAACAAAAAAACTGCAGATCCGATATCGAAAACCGGAGACCTAAAAAACTGTGGAGGATTTCCATGAGGCGATCATCGAAGGAGGACGGAAATGAGACAAAGATAGGTAGTGAGAGGGGAAGTGTCTGAGAGGTAGGAAGGGAGATTGGGGAAATTCTTGGTGAAAGAATTAACAGCTACTAGAGAGTAAAAGGAGCTTAAGGAGGTCATTCACGAAACAGTGGACAAAAGAGTAAAATTGGTCTTAAGAGTAAAATCAAAAGACTAAGTCATAAAATAATTAAACCCGGTGGAAACCCTAACACATGCCCTAACAAGGATTAAAAAAAAAAAAAAAAAAAAAAAAGGTTTAAGGGTGTAAAAATCGTCAGAGGGATGAATGAAGGGAGGAAACCACAAGGTGACCAAGCAACATACTTGCATTGTTGATGAAATGATCATAACAACATTTTATTAAAACAAAAAAAGGGAAAGGTTTAAATTTACCACGACTCCTTCAAAAATGTAAGGAGGCACCACACATTCTATAGAAAAAGAAAACACACACACAAAAGAAAACACACACACAGACACACATATATATACATCAGATTCCCCTGTGTGTGTGTGTGTGTGTATATATATATATATATATATATATATATATATATATATATATATATATATATATATATATATATATATATATATATATATATATATATATATATATATATATATATATATATATATATATATATATATATATATATCGGATTTCGATGGCTGTGCGAATTATCGTACAAGACGCCCTCCACCTTCCTTTGTCCCGTATTTATTCGGATCTCGCGGATGTTGGACCTTGGCACCTCCTTTTCATGTTCTCACTTTGGGTTCTAGTCTTACCTGGCTGTGGCGGTGGTAGCGCGGCCCGAGAAACTATGGCATATGTTGACGATTCCTTCGAGGCGATTGGCGAGCCCTTCATGCCGAGCACGAGGATCGAGTTGCGAGTGTTACTTTCACACCACGTCGTACATCTCGGACTTCAGATGTGCCATCCTCCTATCGTCGTGCGGTACATTTGGGCCGAGTTAGTGGGCTCTCTCGAGCGGTTCGGGCCCTCCAGCCATTTTATCCTGCTCCTCGGTCTGCTACGAGTGTTGAGATTCTCCCAGCTATTCATCCGCCAGCTCCTACCCCTGAGTCCCGCTTTATTCACAACTTCAAGCCGACAAAGTGTTTTCTCTTGGATCGAGACTCTTTAATTAAAGCCCTTACGACTTCTCCACATCTTTCAGTAGGGGTCCTTCGGGCACTGTTTATGAGTTATTTCGCGACGTTTTGCCTCTGGAATCTGGTGCTCGGGGCTTTGATATGTTTTTTCTAGTATGTTCCTTTATTGCGGCTGGCACTGTCCCTTCTCGTGTTTGCTATCTCCTCACAGCCTCCCGCCTCGTGGCTGTCACCAAACCCAATAAGGGAATATGTCTTATTGCAGTGGGCGAGGTATTGTACCGATTGGTGGCCCGTGCAATCTGCATCCAGCTCCATCCCGCTTTCTATGATTATTTCTCTCCTCATTTGTAAGGAGTGGCAACCCGAGGTGGTTGTGAGGCCGTGGTCCACGAGATCTGGGCTTTGTTAGATGCCCATCCGGATTGGTTAGTCCTCTCGGTGGATGTTTCTAATGCCTTTAATACAGTGGATCAGAATGCCATTTTTTCGGAGCTTATGGCTCCACCTTCCCCGATTGTCCAGATATTTCCTTTTGTGAGAACTTTAGCCTCTCTTTCTCCACTGATGATGATTTGGGTCCACTTTCCTCCACGACTGGCACTCGTCAGGGCGATCCTTTTAGGGGCCCTTTGTTTGCCCTAGCCCATTACCGCGCTCTCCGAGCTTCCGCAAGTGCTTACCCTTCTTGCCTTTTCCCTTTTGTTGCGGATGACACACACATTATTGGTCCTATAACATCAAGTTATACCGGCCTACAACTTTTTCAAGGCTCGCTGGGCAGAACTCAATCTTCCGGTCCAGCCCTCTAAGTGTGTTGTTTGGTCCATATGTCCTATTCCCCCACCTTTCTCTCCCCCTCCTGGTTTGCAGGCTCCTTTTTCCGAAGGCATTCGTGTGTGGGTTGCCTGCTTGGTTCTGATCCATATGTCACGAAATTCCTCGATTTCGCTCTTTAGACAAATTTGTCCCACGTGGAGGACCTTCCTCACCTTTCTGATCCCCAGGTGACTTGAGCTCTTTTGACTCGGTGTTTCCCCCACCGGCCCTCCAACCTTACACACACTTCCCCTCCCACCCCATCCTTTGTGTCCTCGATTTTTGCTTTCGATGATCGCTTTATGGATGTCCTCCACACTTTATTGGGCCGTGGAACTTTTGATCGCGAGTCTAAGCCCGCGACACGCATCTAAGCCTCTCTCTTCCTGTCTTGGCTGGTGGTTTCGGTTTACTGTCGACGGCGCATGTTGCTCCCGCCTATTTGGGAAGTTGGTGCCTTGTTGCTTCCACTATTGTCTCTGGTTTTCTGGCCGGGGACATTCCTATTCTTGCGGTCGTGGTTCCGCGTGTTTCAGATGGTGAGCTCGCCTTCCAATGGTCCTTTTTGGATGTATCACGTTCTCTTAATCCGGTTGCTATCAAGGACATGCCGGTTTTTTCCACTCTTGTTACGACATCAGTTGTGCGTGTTCAGGAATCCATTTGTGATCGGGTTGTTGCCGCTATTAAATCCAAGTTTCTCGAGGCACTTCCTTGTGATTCTTCGCGTGCACGCTTCATGTCGTGTGGCGGACCTAGCTCTGGAGCTTGGCTATTGGCTATCCCTATCTTATCCACTCTTTGTTTCAACCCGACTCATTTCCAACGACCCTTATGTTTCGGCTTGGCCTCCCTCGCCCACCTTTGCTTGGCTCACTTGTTAGCTCCTGTGGCCACGTTCTTGGGCCCGACAGGGTCCATTTACTTCGTTGCTCCCACGGGGGCGAGCTGATTAAGGCGCACGACACGATTCAAGACACCATCGCTACAACGCTTCAGAGGGGGGATTTTTGTGTTCGTTGTGAGGTCTATCACATTATTCCTTCGCATCGGATTGACCTTGTATTACTTGATGGTGCTTGTCGTACATTTGCTGACATTGTTTTGGTGAACCCTACCTCAACTTCAGTCGTCAACCAAACAGCTCGACATGTGGAAGTGGCCGCCTGTGACGCGGTAAAAAATAAGGAGCGTGATTATGCCTGTTGCGACGTTATGGATGGCTTCATTTTGATGGGGGTCAAGATATTTGGTTGTTTGGGTGTGGCTTTGGATGAGTTTTTCCGTACTTGTGGTCGGTGCTTGTTCGAGAGGCGGGGACTTAGGAGCCCATCTGTTTCAGTCCTTACTTCATTTTTTCGTCAACGTGTGCCCGTGGCCCCACAACGCGTGTTCGCTTCTATATTAGTTCAATCATCTATTGCCGTTATAGATCAACGGCGTGTTTCGAAACTTCCTCCTCATGCTCCTCCAGGATTCAAGGTCTTATGTGGTTGCTTTCCATAGATTTTTAGATATGTTGGGGGTTTGTTTTGTTGCGTGTTAGTTTTTTCCTTTGATGTTTTCTTTGCGGGGTTTTGCTTTTTTGGCTGTTTTCGCTTTCCTTGCCATTCTTTTGTATTTTCATCGGTTTTGCCTTGATTTTCCTTTTTGTTTATTCCCTCGTCCTGTGGTTTTTTTCAGTTTTAGCAATGCTACTTCCTTTTGTTCCTATGGTTCAGATGGTTTACTATCGCGCTTTTAAAATAAATTCGGCCCCTTTTTTTATATATATATACACACACATATATACACCCATATATATACACACATAAACATTCACACATATGTATACACACATATATATATACACACGCATACATATATACATATACAGAAACATATACACATACATATACACATACATATACATATACATATACATATACATATACACATACACATACATATACATATACATATACATATGCATATACATATATACATATATACATATACATATACTGAAACTCTGTGTGCTCCATTGCCCACAGAAATTGCAGTTCCAAAAGAAGCTTATCTAGATAGTGCCAACTCCAAGTTGATATAAACCCAAATGACTGACTCCTTGACAATCACAAACCCATTATAGCTTCACCCCTGTGAAATAAGACTTTCTGTGTGCTCAGTTCCACCAAAGAATGTAAAGTTAGAATATGAGTTTTGGACACATTCACCCACTTTGACTTTCCCTTAGAAATGCAGCCACCATGGCAGGCAAAAACTCTGACCAACTACACCCCTGTGTAGCCTGGACTCCTTTGAGTTGGCAGCAAAAAGAATCACTGAAAATGGTCAAGTAAATTGATTGTTATGAATGGTCAAAGATGACCTTTTGTAAAGAAGCTCTCTCACCGAGAGGGTCCTATCTACCAATTTTTTCTAAGTCCTATCTCCCTCTAAAACTCTATCTACTGAACTACGGCACCAATTAAAATACTGTGTTGTACAAAAAAGTACAGGTGCTGGTGTACTTTATGTACGGCCATCGTACGACATGGCCAAAATGTTGACACATGTCATATCCGGATTCGTTTCCGTAATCCCCGGAGTTTCCGCAATCCAATGTGGTTTTTCCACGTGTCATTCGATGTGGCGGTGATCGCAAACCGCCAAAATCCTATTCCACGATCTCGGCATCCTTCGTGGCCGTCCGATCAAATCCGGATTTCAATCGTAGCCGTCATAAATACTTGCGCGGTATTTTTTCCGATGTCAATCAAAATGCGTGGTATTTATTTCGTAACCGTACCGTACCTTGTACTTTACACAACTGTTTCTATGCATTATGTATATAGTTCCCGTTAAATGAATTAGTGTAAATGTAACTATTTATATAACTATCATTCCCCATATACTCCAACGCTTGACCTAGACTATTAAGATAAGGTAACCGGCTACTGCGAAATTGACGTACAGTAGTTACCAAGATCAAATCCTGGCTTCGTCAAGCTCCCTTTAAGAAAACCCAATGAAACTACAGCCTGTCTCTCTTTGGAAAGCACAGGCAGCCATGGCTAACTCCTCCTCCAGTCTTCATGACTTCGTCAAGCTCCCTTTTAGAAAACACAATGAAACTACTGCCTGTCTCTCTTTGGACAGCACATCCAGCCATAACTAACTCCTCCTCCAATCTTCAGTGACTGCGACAAGTGTGGGGACTTGAGTGAGGAGTTAGAGGCATGCTGTCAATATCTTCTATTTGCTTTTGATTTTGCAATCTCTAGACCAAGAAAATACTTGAATTCCAACATAAACATATACATATATACATATACATACTCATATACATATACATACTTATATACATATGCATATACATATATACACACTCATATACATATATATAAACATACACATACTCATATACATATACATATACATATACATATACATATACATATTGATATACATATACATATACATATACATACTCATGTACATATACATATACATACACATATACATATACATATTCATATACATACACACATATACATATTGTTCTACAACCACTGTTGCAGGCGGAGAACCAGCAGCAGTAGTGGAAGTAGACATGAAAAACAACAGAAACTATCAAAGTACCTACTCAACAGCCAACTTAGAACTGACACAAAATATGACTCGTTAATCCAATATGCTTCAAATTAGCCACATTGATACAAAATACAATAAACTGACAATTTTTAAAATTCAGCACAAATGACTGAGTAAACCATAAGATATGATGTCTAGAAGTTTCCCAAAAACTGCCCATAGAAAATCATATTCCCAAAACTGGATACTACAAAATTGGCTCAGTCCTAAGTTATATACTCACAGTGTGTATCTACTTATCTACACTAGTTTGGGTAACCGTTACTACGGTTATTATATTGACTAACGACAAAGCATCCTACGCGTACGTTACTGTACCTCAAAAACCCTAATTACTATTTTCTGAAAACCTGATTAATGGAACACTATCTTTTTATCACACTAAACTACAAACTAAAGTTATTCAGATATTTGCAGACATTAAACCGTACACAAAACGTTCTAACCGTACACAAAACGTTCCAAATGCTTAGTCAGCGGTAACCGTTAAAGTCCTGCCGAATGTGGTCGTGTAGTACGAAGTACCTGAGTGCTTCGTCACTTGTTGTCCCACGCGAATCATGCTTGTGGTCTCTCGTGAATCATGCTTGTGGTCCCAGGTGAATCGCGTCCGTTGGAACAAATTCGATCGACGATTGTACCGTCGAGCTGTACCATATGTTTTCGGAATACTCGGGACAGATCATGTTCGTCCGATCATGTGAATCGCATCGTCAACTTTTTGACATGTATGGCTGAATGTCGGCGCTACTCCGAAAAACCTGCATACGTTATTTCGCCAACACGTGTCCCTGCAAAAGTACGATACACTCTACTGTACCTTTTGCTACTGTAACACTAATTAAGGTAAGTATTACAGTAGACTACTAGGAAAAATATCCTAAGTTATTTTTACCCCTATTGACTGAAATAAAGATTTATAAATTACAACACTCCCGTAAATATTTAGACTCAGTTACTCACTTAGTCCAATAACATCTCTGCAAAACTGTAACTTAAGAGCAAGAAGGGATTTTGTTAACATGTTAGCCACCATCTTCTCATCTGGTAAATAACACAATTTAACGACTTTTACAAGTATTTTTTCTCTAACAAAGTGAAGTCTAACATCCATGTGTTTTCTCTTAAAGTGATGGCTGGGGTTAAAGGTAATTGTTATGGCAGCTTAGTTGTCACGCCAGATAGCTTGAGGGCCATTTTGCATATACCCAAGTTCGTGTAAAATGGACTTGACCCATAGGAGCTCTTTGAGGGCGAAAGTTGCTGCCATATATTCTGACTCCATTGTGGATTGAGCTGTAACCTTTTGAAATTTGCTACTCTAACAGCAAGTTCCATCTCCAATCTTCAGAACGAAGCCTATCGTAGATTTCCGGCTTGGCATGTCCCCATAGCCTAGCATCGCTCCACGTCTGGATTTTCACCTCTCCTCCTCCGAGAACAAGCTTGAGATTTCGAGTACCTGCAAGATATCTCAACACCCTTTTTGTTGGTTCCCAGTCTGCCCTTTTAGGATTTTGCATAATTCTACTCAAGACTCCCACAGCTGCTGCAATGTCGGGTCTCGTACAATTTATAAAATATATAAGACTTCTAACTACTTGTCTATATGGCTTTGAAGCCATAAACTCTTCCTCCCCTGTCTCTAGACTCTCACCAACAATTATGCCTGAATCTGTATCAATTCCTTCCAATTTCTGCCTGAATTCCATGGGAGTTACGGATCCTTTCACATCTTTCATTTCAAATCTTTCTAGCATGTTACCTATTGCTTCTTTATGAGTCAACATAATCAGCCTCTTGTTTCTGTCTCTTTCTACCTGTATTCCTTGGATGTATTTGGCCTCACCGAGGTCCTTCATCACAAACCTAGACCTTAAAGTCGCTTTGATGCGGTTTATTTCATCCATTGATTTACTTATTAATAATAGATCATCCACATATACAGCAATGTAAATTACCCCATCCTCTCCTTGTAGAACATATATAGAATGATCTGCGCTAATTCTTTTAAAACCAAGCCCAGTGAAAAACTCATCTAACTTCAGATTTCACTGACGCGGTGCTTGTTTTAGCCCATACAAAGATTTCATCAATTTACACACTAATTCTTCCTTTCCCTTTTCAACGTACATTTCAAGTTGTTTCATATAAATGGTTTCTTCTAACTCTCCATGCAAGAAAGTAGTTTTAACATCCATTTGTTGTATTTCCATATTCTCTATAGCCGCTAGACTTAGCAAAATTCTGACAGTGGGAAATCTGAAAACAGGGGAGAAGGTTTCTTCAAAGTCAATACCTTCTTTTTGATAATATCCCTTGGCCACTAGTCTGGCCTTATACCTTTCGATGGTGTTGTCCGTGTTCAGCTTCACCTTGAATACCCATTTGCTACCGATAGCTTTCCTACCCGGAGGAAGATCCACCAGCTCCCATGTCTGTGCCTCCATAATGGACTTCATTTCATCGTTTGCCGCCTCGATCCACTGATTTCTCTCAGGTAATGAGAAGGCCTCTTGGATCGTTAGAGGCTCATTTGTAGCTGCAGAAAAAACAAAGTGAGAGCTTGCTTGTAAACGGCTGCTAGATCTCTTTCCCCCCGGAAATTATGAGGCTAAGATTGTCGGCAACCTCTGATTTCGTTGTTTAGTTTGAACCGTAACTTGATTTGGTACAGAATGTGTAGTAGTTCCTTCCACCTGAGGTGTAGCTTGTGGTGAAGCATCCTGTAAAGGTACCATAGAAACTTGTTGGATTGGCACGTGAACCCGGTCCAATACGGGGTAGAATATGGAAATATCCATACTTGAGCCGCCCGTAAGAAATGGGTACGGACCCGCCAGTCTCAACATCGAGCTGGTGGCATAGTGGTAGTGCGTTCGCAGCTGAAGTGAAAGGTCCCAAGGTCGAACCCTGGCCGGCTCAATTTTCCCAAGTGTGGGACATGCCAAATCCTGGATTTCAAGGAAATATAACAGAACTTGATGGAAGAGGTGTCCCACTTGCCGGTGGAAATGAGACTCGCTGCGTATGGTGAAAAATGACATATTGTTGATTTTTTTTTGTCGGTTGATCGGGCACTTTAAACAGGTCAACCGAATCCTTTTCATCTTTAATTTGGATATTTCTAGAAGCAATCACTTTTTGTTCCTCAAGTACAAAAACTCTATATCCTTTCGCATTATCATCATACCCCATGAAAATCCCAGGTAAGCCTTTAGGCTCCATTTTCCATCTATCCTGTGAAGTATCTAAAATAAAACACTTGCTGCCAAAGATCTTAAAGTGACTAACATCAAGTTTTTCCCCTGTCCAAAGTTCATAAGGTGTAGTGCTAACTGACCTAGAAGTAATTCTATTTTTAATATAAACAACACAGTTAAGTGCTTTAGCCCAGAATTTCAAATCTAGCCCTTTATCTACAAGCATGGACCGGGCACTCTCTGTCACTGTCCTATTTAATCTCTTAGAAACACCATTTTGTTGCGGTGTATATGGAACTGTAAGATTTTGAATGATACCTTCCTGAAGGATAAATTCTTCGAATTCCTTCGATATGTATTCTCCCCCGTTGTCCGATCTTAGCGCCAATATTGGAACTCCATGAAGCTTTTCCGCCCACGCTTTGTAGTGTTTCAAGTGAGTAAACACTTCACTTTTATCTTGCATGAAGTAAACTTTGGTGTAGCTTGAGTAGTCATTTGTAAATGTGACAATATAGTGGACCCCACCTGCCGAAGCCACTTGTGAATGACCAAGAACATCAGAATGGATGAGCTGCAAAACTTTTTCCGATCTATGGTCTATTTCCTGTGGAAATGGCAATTTGTGGATCTTGCCAAGTGAACAACCATCACATGTTTTTATAGGATGAGATGTGAGAGAAACCCCATCAACTTTTCCCGAATTCACCATGTTCTTTAGACTATCATAATTCATGTGTCCTAATCTCTTATGCCACAACTCATTATCAAATTCGACACTAGAGTAGAGAACATCATTTTCCTTATATTCAGCCATGTCCATCCGGTACATTTTGCTGGCATCTCTAGTTCATGTTACTGCGACTTTCCCTTTCTTGCTAACAACCTGTCTTCCTCCTTTCAGAACAACTTCTAAACCTTTGCTCTCCAATAATGATGTAGAAAAAAGATTTTTCTTAAAATCTGGAACATACAAAACATTGTGAAGGGTTCTCTATACAGACTTTCCCCCCACATCTACCATCAATGATACATCACCGTGAGCTGAGGTTTGAACACTCATGCCGCAAGCATAGAAAATACTCTTTGCAGATATTTGCTGCAGATTCGTAAAAGTCGCCTTGTTCGAACACATGTGGGCAGACGCTCCCGTGTCCATGATCTATCCTGCATCCTTTGGACCCTCCATGGCAGCCGCCATAGCAAATAAATCCGCCTCCTCTTGCTCATTGAAGCTGGGAGACTCGTCTGTACCAGTTGCAACAGATGAAAAAAGAGCATTTCCACGGGAAGGATTTCCAGAAAAACCTCTGTGATACTGGCTCTGATGCCAACCTGGCGTGTATAAACCTGTCTCATTAGCCTTCTTCAATTTAGGACAGTACTTGTATCCATGACCCTTCTCAGAACAATAGAAAGAAGTAGTAGTAGATGGCCTATTCTGCCTTTGATTAAACTAATTCTGATTCTGGTTAAACTGATTCCTATTCTGATTAAACTGATTTCTTTTGTCAAAGTCTGTTGCAAATGCTTCAACCTTTCCTTCTCCCTCAAGGATTTTAGTATTTCTTTCTTCCTCCAATATAAGATTATACGCTAACTGAAATGACCAGCTAGCTTTATCATGACTCTTTAATTGAACAGACACACCCTTCATGTTACTAGAGAGACCTCTAATAAGCAAAGCTGCTTGTTGAAACTCAGTAAATGACCCCCCAGTAGAAGAGTGAGCATCAATAAGCAGGCGAAAATTGTCACAATACTCAACCATAGTTCCCCCCGTGTATTTGTATCCCCAAATTTTTCATCCACCAATAGCTCCTCTTGAACATTCGCTATCTCAAAAGCAGATTTGAGGGGTGTCCAAATCTCCCTCGCCTTCTTCATTTTTAGTCGAGACATGACCAAATTTTTTGAAATACAAAGAATTAGATTGTTCTTTGCCATTGAATTCTTCTTCGCCCAAGTTGCATCTATTTCATCTAGGGAGCCATCCAAGACCCCCAATAAGTCAACAGTTTCAAACGACGATTCAACCATCGCCGCCCAGTACGCATACTTTTGGCCATTGAAGATAGATATTATTGTTAAAAGGCCCATAACCCGTTGTTCTACAACCACCGTTGCAGGCGGAGAACCAGCAGTAGTAGTGGAAGTAGACATGAAAAACAGCAGAAACTATCAAAGTACTTACTCAACAGCCAACTTAGAACTGACACAAAATATGACTCATAAATCCAATATATTTCAAATTTGCCACAGTGTCACACAATAACGTTAACTAACAAATCCCAAAATTGCAGCCTAAATGACCAAGTAAACCATAAGATATGATGTCTGGAGGTTTCCCAAAAACTGCCCTTAGAAAATCGTATTCCCAAAACTGGATACTACAAAATTGGCTAAGTACTAAGTTATATACTCACAATGTGAATCTATTGATCTACACTAATTCGGGTAACTGTTAGTGAGGTTATTATCCTGACTAACAACAAAGCATCCTACCCGTACGTTACTGTACCTCAAAACCCTAATTACTATTTTCTAAAAACCTAATTAATGAAACACTATTTTTTTATCACACTAAACTACAAACTAATGTTATTCAGATATTTACAGATATTGAACCGTAAACAAAACGTTCTAACCGTACACAAAACGTTCCAAATGCTTAACCAGCGATAACCGCTAAAGTCCAGCCGAATGTGGTCGTGTAGTACAAAGTACCTGAGTGCTTCGTCACTTGTTGTCCCACGCGAATCATGCTTGTGGTCCCTCGTGAATCACTCTTGTGGTCCCAGGTGAATCGCATCCGTTGGAACAAATTCGATCGACGATTGTACCGTCGAGATGTACCATATATTTTTGGAATACTCGGGACAGATCATGTTCGTCCGATCATGTGAATCGCATCGTCAACTTTTTGACATGTATGGCTGAATGTCGGCGCTACTCCGAAAAACCTGCATACGTTATTTCGCCAACACGTGTCCC
>JBBHKE010000745.1:111487-205747 GCA_037447655.1 Zygnema cylindricum | reverse complement strand
AAGGAGAAGGAGAGGGAGAGGGAGAGGGAGAGGGTGAGTGAAAAGTATGAGAGCTCCAAACTTCCTCTCTTTAAACCAGTTTCACTTGCAATCATCCTATCCTTTCATATGTAAATTCTCGAGATGACAAATTTTTTGAGTTAAATTCACCTCACACATGTTCTAGAAATAATAGAGGCACCTATAAGATAAAATCTGGAATGTCCAATATAACTCTTTACCACAAATAGTCTAAACCAAACTAATTTCAAGGCGACAATTTGTTGAGGTATATACTTAAACAAGAGGACTAAAAATACATATATCTATTATAGATATACACATGAACCATAGAAAATCCAGATATTAATTTATTTTTGTACTGTATGTAGAATACAAAGTATGTATTCTGTTTTAATTGAATTACCAATTTTGGCACAACAGAATTTACTAACTGTTTCTAGTCACCATGGCTCAGTAGTCGCTATTTTTTTTTCTGTGTCCCATCCAAACGCCTCTTCCAAAACGGACATCACATAGAACGTCCCTAAACTTTGTAATTTTGTGACATGCGTCAGTGCCACGGTAGGACAGGGTTTTTTGTTCGCACGTCATTTCGAAGTGCGTAGTTTAAAAGTACGTATGTACTAAGTCAACGAACATACTTTTAAAGTACGTATGCATTGAGTGAACAGTTTGTACCGCGTATGTACAGTACGATTAGTATTTTAGGATTTTTTTAGGGTTTTTTCTATGGTTCTGACATGTGAATCTAACCTGCCCGTCGCCAATAGAGATCATATACTAATTTAGTCGCAACATTTGCTGGGCAAAAAGCATAAAATAGTGTCAATAAAAGGATTAAGGGGAGTGGCCCACAATTTGCCACGTCACCCTACACTAAATTAGTGTTTAATTATACTATTTTCTTTATTTTTACAAATTCTTTTTGCAGTTCACAAATCGTCCACGTCATTTGGACCGGAAGTAGAATTATGGACACTAAAAAAGTCCTCATACTAATTATTTCCCAACACTGGTAGCAATTCACAGTGTAGTTGAAATTTTCAGTAACAGGCAACGGAAACATAACGGAAACATAGGAACTTTGTGAGCTTTACCTGCATGGCGGTTCGGAGATATTGTCCACAAATCGCTTTCCTCCACGTGTTAACGGGTACAAATTCGCAGAAAATCTGCATTGAGGACAAAAAACCAAAGTCAAGCACCGTCATATTTTCAACTCTTTGTTAAATTTAAAAGAAGAACAGCGGAAAGCACTTATAAGACGACCATAAATAAACCTAAAAAACCCCTAAACACGCTAAAGGATTGAGAGACGAACAACAGAAACGCAATTGTGAAAAAAAAGCCTTAAAGAACCCTAAAAGAACCCTAAGAACTCTAAAAAAATTAAAGAAGAATAACAGTAAAGCACTTGTGAAGCTACGAAGGTACCAAAGGTTTTTAGTATGGTACCAAAGGTACATGTTTATTATTGTACCTTTGTACTATATCATTAGGTTTATCATCTAAATTTGAACTACTGATATCTTCCGATTCGCTTTCATCGAACGGTACACCATGAATAGCTATTAACGCTAATCTTTTTTGCCAATTAAATCAACTTTTCTCTGTACAAACGTACCCGAGACCACACCTTCCATCGCAACTGTGAGAAAAAGAATCCCATATGTGTACACGGAAAAAAGCTGATTAAAGTGGGGAGAAAAGTTGATTAAAGTGGGAAAAAAGGTTGATTAAGGCAGGGAGAAAAGTTGATTAAAGTGGGGAGAAAGTTGATTAAAGTGGTGAAAAAAAATTCAAGCTAATGACGAAACACGGTGTAGTTTCGGAAACTGTTCACTTTGATCGAAATGGCAGGTAAACAAGAGATAAGAAGAACAAAGATGCTCCTTGAAATGTTTTACTTAGCTCTTTTCTTTAACAGAAGCTCCTAGCAACTTTCTTCATATCTCAGGCAGCCATTGTCAAGGCATAAATAATTGATCCATATCTTACATACATAAGAAGGAAAAATCCTAACCCTACAATATTGCCGCCAAATGTAGGAAACAAATTGGGTTATAGATTTCATAATATTCTCGTATGAATAGGTTATTTTGGAGGTAATACTCACCTATTTCTGTAGGGTTCTGTACCGTTTTCTGGTTTTTCAGGAGATTTCACGTTTTTTAAGAGTTTAAACGTTTTGTACTGTGATACACACCTGTTTCGAAGCAAAAAAACCTCCATGCATGGCTGTATATGAGTCCACCGCTTAGGAATTTAGCGATTTTTCTTCGGCAATATTCACCTGCTATAGGGCTTTCTACCGTTTCCTGGTTTTTCAGGAGTTTCGGCGATACTTAGGAGTTTTAGCGCTTTTTAGGAGTTTAAACGTTTTGAATGGTAATACACACCTGTTTTGAAGCAAAAAAACGTCCATGCATGGCTGTATATGCGTCCACCGCCGAGTTTTCGTGACGGAAATGAACATAAAGATTGCCACAAAGATGAGGAGAGAGATTACGACACACCTGCAAAAAACTCAAAAAACATCCTCCCTCAACAACACACAAAAAGATCGATATTGACAAAAAAAACACACCAATTTCGCCCGTTTTTTAGTATCTTCTTCAATTTCACTCACTCTTCTCAGTGCTAATGCTGCCGCTGTATCAACAAAATTTCAACAACAAGTAGATTGTTTATCATACATTGGGATTAGAGTTAATCAGTCTAATTTGGGTTCGATTTTTTTTTTTCACCCGATCATAAAATAGCCTTAATCACACTATTTAGTTAAGTGGCACAATGAACCACATGGCAAACCTTAATTTAGTGTAGTTGATTTAATAAACTGTGAAAACTAATAATATACCAACTTTAATAGCGATGAACGGTGTATACAACTGTGGTGTATACATCGCAATTGGACCCTAACATTTTCCGGGCACTCAAAAGAGCGAGGAGGAGGAGGAGGAGGGAGGATTTGCCATTTTCTCAGGGCAGAAATTTCGGATTTTCATAGTGAGACCACAAATCTGACCATAACTTTCGACGTCTTACCTTTCAATTGTGACGGTAGGATAAAAAATAGAATCATTGCATCATAAGATAAACTTCTTTCCTTGTATTTCTTCAACGTATATTGCTTTTAGCTATTAGTGATGATCATTGCAACCTTTTTAACTTTTTTAGCTTTTTTAACTTTATTAATATCAGCCGTTGGATTTTCTTTGAATGCAACCAATCGAAAGGAAAAGGAACATTGGATTTTTCGATTGTGACGTCACACTTGAAAATCAAAAAACTAAAAGAACAAGAGGAAAAGAAACAGAGAAAAGAAAAGGAAAAAGAGAAAAAAAAAGTAATTCTGTGGTGACCTTTGAAAAATGGAAACTAAGATGGGAAGTATATTCAAAACATGACGTAACGTGAGGTGACGTGAAAAAAAAAAAAAAAAAAAAGAATTTAAAACGGACCGACCAAGGATGGAAGGATGGAAGGATGATGGATGATGGATGATGGATGGTTTTATTTTATTTATTTTATTTATTTATTTATTTTACGATGATTTTATTTTGACATGATGATGATGACATTTATTTGATTTATTTTGATGACATGATGATGATGGAAGATGAGATGATGAGATGAGCGGAGGGAGAGGGATATTCAGAGGCAGGGACAGGAGATAGGGATGCAGAAAAGGAGGGAGAGGGAGAGAGGAAGAGAGAGAGGGTCAGGGAATGAGGGAGGGAGGACCAGCCGAGAGGAGGGTTCAATCGAAATGTCCCGGCCCATACTGAACTCTGTATGGACATCCGCATAGAAGTCGCTCAAATTCTCGACCACAGAGGTCTCGTCACACTGCCATTTGATTGGTCCCCATCCCTGACATCAGCTTCTCTGAAAAAGGAGGTCAAGGAACCTCTGCTCTGAAAATTAAACGTTTCTTAACTCGAAAATTTTAAATTTTAAAAATCAAAAATGAAAAAAGTGAAAAATTAAAAATCAAAAATTGAAAATTGAAAATGAAAAAATGGAAATCAAAACAAGGTTACCGACAAGCTCGTTGGTCTTCAGACTTAATCGTACAGGCAGCAGTTAGTGACTTGTAAATTCAAAAATAATGGTATATTGACTTTGACAATAATGTCTATGGTCAGTGATAGTATATTGAATTTGACAATAATGTATATGGTCAATGATAGTATATTGACTTTAACAATAATGTATGTGGTCAATGATAGTCTATTGACTTTAACAATATGGTCAGTGATAGTATATCGACTTTGACAATGATGTATATGGTCAATCATAGTATATTAACTTTAACAATAATGTATATGGTCAATCATAGTAAATTGACTTTAACAATAATACATATGGTCATTAATAATATATTGACTTTAAGAGTAATACATAGTGGTTCATAATAGTAGATTGACTTCAACAATAATAAATAGTGGTGAATGGTAGTACATTGACTTTACAATAATATAAAGTGGTCAATGATAGTATATTGAAAATATAATGGTAAATAATAGCATATTGACTTTAACAGAGTGAACGGTATAGATCAATGGAGAATAGTGATGGATTTAAATCTGTCCGTCCATCACTTCGTCATATTTATATGGCTATTGACAATTCTTGTGATGCGACAAGTATATCCACTTTATTTATATGGCTGTCAACAGCTCTTGTGATGTGACGATTATATCGACTTCATTTACATGACCGGTGTATACATTTTATTCATAAAGGCTGTAGACAGATCTTGTGATGTGACATATATCGACATTATTTATAAGGCTATTGACAGGCGTGATAATTATATCAACGTTATTCATATGGCTGTCGACAGACCTCCAAGCCCTCATCTTCAGGGTCATGAGGGAGGGAAGCTTTCCCAGGAACAGGGAACATATGGCGAATGAGAATAGTGGGAGAGGTTTTCGGATACACATGAGCTCGACTGCAGGAATTCCCAAACTGACAGGCACCCGTCTTCAGAAAGAAGGGACAGTGGACACGATCCTGCGAGAGGGATAGGGAGAGGGAGAGGGAGAGGGGGAGAGAGAGAGGGAGAGAGAGAGAAGAAAAAAGAGAATATGTCACATTAAATAGGAGTCTTGGATGGATCTACGAAGTAGGAATAAAGGGGGAAGAGAGAGAGCACCTGATACTGATTTAAGACTTTTACAAGGACACAATAATGCACTTTATGAAATTTTTAAATTAACAAAATTCATTAAAAGGAAGGTTACAAATTAACAAAATTCATTAAAGGAATGTTACCTGCTCTGTTCCAAACTTTTCGTGACTGCCTCGTTCGGTTCTCCCCGGAGAGGATCGATCCTCTGTATTTCCGGTATTGCCGGGAGATATTAAGTTACTTAAAAGTAAAGGGTTATTAAGGGTTGGTGGAGGAGGGTTCCACGGAGGCTCGGCAGAATCCTGCAATGCCTGATGTTATTCTCACAGTGAGAAACCTTGTTAACTAAACCATAGTCACCAGTTCTCTTTTATTTTATTCTCATAGTGAGAAACCTTGTTAAATAAAACATAGTCACCAGTACTCCTTTTTTTTATTCTCACAGTGAGAAACCTTGTTAAAAATACCATAGTCACCAGTACTCCTTTTCTTTATTCTCACAGTGAGAAACCTTGTTAAATAAACCATAGTCACCAGTACTCCTTTTCTTTATTCTCACAGTGAGAAACCTTGTTAAATAAACCATAGTCACAGTATTCCTTCTTTTATTTTTTCTAATAAATACGCCAAACGTTCACACACGTCCAAGTATCGTTCCTAAAATGACAAATATTCTTGTAACTTTGTTGGGTTTTGGTTTGAGGAAAATAACTTCAAATTATAATTCTGTTATGACTTAATAGCGTTGGACAGTGTACCTTTACATAGAACTGATGTGGAAGTAAACAAATGGACAAGAGCCATAAATAACAAAGGGTAAATGAATAAACTGCCCATCAATACTAGAGTCAATAACTCTAATTCAAGAGCTTGCTTAACCCAAAAACTTAAATTAGTGTTAATAACACCATTAGTGGTCCATAAAGAACCACGTGTCAAAACATGATTCAGTTAATACTAAATTGGCCTTAATGCTCATAGCGATGTAAGGTGTACCACACTGAATATAATTGGATGGTTAAGAGTCTGTAACTAATTTTTTTACCAAGTTCTACAAAGTAGACTGGAAAAACTTCATGGGTCCACTTTAGTCCTATATGAATTCCATCCATTAAGACAAAAAAAGATTTTAAAGAAAAAATCAGAGTAAAGCATAGCGATAACTACACCTTATAAGCGAATTATAAGCGTTAAAGCAAATTTAGTCACTAAATGTGTTTTGCCACATGCCTCATTATGGGCCATCAAACTAATCTACAATTTTTGGTCAAAGAAACACGCACTAGATTTAGAGTTATTCACTCTACCGCCCATCGTTATTAGAGTAAAGGAACTACTAGTGTAAATGCGAAATTCTAAGGTATAACACTGAGGGAGATTGAGGTCCACTCCCTTAAATAGCGTTATTAACACTATTTTACGATTTTTGGCCAAAAATCGCGACTGAATTAGAGCAAGAAATATTCCAAAAGAAATGCTACTAGAAATATTATTTTTTATTAGAATGTCAAGCCTTAAAAGCAATGTCCTAGACTTCCGTACTATCTACAAAAAGGTTTGGAGACACCTCACTTTGATAATTATACAACCAAAGTTTCCTCA
This sequence comes from Zygnema cylindricum, assembly GCA_037447655.1. Lineage (NCBI taxonomy): Eukaryota > Viridiplantae > Streptophyta > Zygnematophyceae > Zygnematales > Zygnemataceae > Zygnema > Zygnema cylindricum. The sequence continues at coordinate 198,999 of JBBHKE010000745.1, read as the reverse complement.
TCAAAATGAGATAAGTTTTCACCTAAATTAATCCCGTTCTGTAAGTGGGTGTAAGTGGTTCCAGAATCACTAAATTAGTTTATTTCAAGCCAGACCTTTCAATCAAGAGGAGAGGAGAGAGTTGAGAAAATCGAGGGGACTCGCGGAGGGAAGGGAGAGAAGAGAGAGAAAATGAGGGGACTGAGGAAAACGGGGACGAGAGGAGAGAGGGGAGAGAGCACACACAAAGAGGAGACAGGAGGTACATAGGAGATAGGAGAGAGGAGAGAGGAAAGAGGAGATCAAACTGAAGCTCACACACTGATCGAGAATCCAACTCTAAAATGAAAGACATTTTCGGAGAAAATAATTCTATCATAAGAAATTAGAGATAGATAGAGGCAACCTTACCGTCGTTTTTGAAACAGTCTGGTTGTCGCCAGCCTTGCCGGTTTTGGCCAATAACTCTCTTTTTTTTCCAGTGCTCTTTTTTTTCACCACAATAATCTCATTTCCTCTCCATATTATCGTTGGTGCTTCTCCCTCTCCTTCTTCCTCTTCCTCTTCGATTTCCTCTTTTTCCTCTATGTCCTGCTTACTATCCAACTGCCACTTCCCTCCCGCCCTAAACTCTCGTCAAATTTTGGCAAAAACGACCTCCATACCTTACTTTTTTTATCTTCAATTTTTTTCACCTTCATAATTTTTACCTTCATTTTTTTCACCAAACCTTCCCTTTTTTTTTTTTGGTTCACCAAATCGAAATATGCGCTTTTCTTCCTAGAAGTTTTAGTATGGGTTGTTTTTGCACGTTCACATCTTTTAAAGCATTTTTTTCCATACACTGCTAATCAATACTGTTGTTTGCATTTACCCGTGCTAATCTATGTTCTTTTCTGAAACAGAAAATGAAATTTCGTGTTTAAAAAAAACTGTCTCTATTACACATCAACTAAAATTGATATAAAGAAGTTTTAGCAGATGAAAATTTTAATGCTTCTCTTCAATTAATATGCTAATAAGCAATGAAAAAAATTCAAAAATAATAAATTAATAAACTCTCTTGAGAAATTTATTAGGGAAAAAATGTCTAAGTCTGACCAGCTTCTGTCGTAGCTTTTGTTCATAGCGTCTTTGAGCCTCTAACTCAAGCTCCTTCTCCCTCTGAAGCCATTTCTCCTCAGCTACCTCTCTCTCCTTCTTTTCCCTTTCAAGAGCTGCCATCTCCTCTGCCTCCTCCCTTTCCCTCCTTGCTTGTTCTGTGACGTCATTTTGTAACTTCCTCTCCTCCTCCTCCCTCTGAACCGCCAATACTTGACGTTGTTGTCTCCTCTTCTGTTTTTTGGTTACTTTCCGCTTTTCACTCCGAGAAAGTGGCTCTACCTGCTTTTCTTTTTCCGTTTCTTTTTCCGTTTCCTTTTCCTTTTCCATATCTTTCTCATTTCCTACCTCCTTTTCTACTTCTATTACATTTTCCTCGTTTCCTATCCCATTTTCTTTTTCCGTTCCTATCTCTATTTCATTTTTGGTTTTATCCTCTCGGTTTTTCTCCTCCTTTTCTTTTTCCGTTTCATTTCCCTTTTCCTTCTCATTAGCTACCGCCGTTTCTATCTCTATTTCATTTTCGTTTTTCTTCTTTTTCTCCTTTTCTTTTCCTGTGACTGTGTCAGTTTCTTGCTCAACATTGCCTTCGGACATAAACTGAACAGAAATATCTGCCAAACATGGTTTCTTGGATTCTTTACAGCCATTTCCCTCAAAACTAGTAACCCTAAAAGTTGTTTTTGTTACCGTATCCTCCATTACAGCCATAGATTGAACAGAGGTACCTTCTAAAATTGCCGCCGTGCATGAAAATAAGAGAATTTCATCCGTTCGTACGGGTGACTTCCGTACCTTCCCTCTGTACGGTCCCAGTAGCCATGGCCGGCAGCCCTGCATCTACAATATAGTTCGCACTCGGCCTGGATTGAAGTGAAACTGAACCAAACTAAACCAAACCGAACTAAACCGAACAGCACCTAGCCGAGCTACTGTACGGTACGTACGGTACGGTAGACCGACTTTTTCACAGTTCGGTTCATTAAAATAATAAAATACTGTACCTTTTCGGTTTGGTTCGGTTCCGGCAATTTAAAAAACCGCAGGGGCATGCTGATTTCTTGCGATCTTCGTACGAAATGTCGCACTTTTAAAGCATAAAGACATAAAGTACAGAATTAAATTAAAAACATTTACAAAATCTAAACGTATCCAACAGTCCAAAACTCCAACACTCTTCATTTCCTTCTCTATCAGCTCTCTCGTTCTTCCGGGAGCCACGTGGCAACATGCCGCGCTACACGACATCGCAGACTTTCACAGATGGCAATACGCAAATCGTGGCATTGCCTGACCCGACTGTCGGTGTCGCTGAAGACTCAAGCAACGTGGCACCTGAACAGGAGGCTTTAGAGGTGAAACTCCAACGAATCACAGAGCAGGTTCCTGTACGGATCAGCAACACGTCAGGAAGTTCAGCTGGATCTGGAAGTGGAGATTTTCATCAGGTGAATCTTCAGATATTGCCACGTGCCAGTCTAGGGCGTAAGAACCATCATCTTACGGAGGTGTATTTTTTTATTTTTTTAGGGTTCCATACTGACGTTTTTAGACTGCCACGTGGCAGCGATGGCGTAGTAATCATCTTAGGGAGGTGTTCCTTAGTGGTTCTTAAGGTTTCTTAATAAGTTTTCTCAATAAATAAGGTTTTTTAATAAAGTTTTCTATATAACTAAGGTTTCTTATCAGGGATTTTTTGACAATTATTTTGGGATGGAGAGATTACTTATGTAATTTGAAAATATTAAGTTGTCTATTTACGAACCTGGCTGGTACATTATTGACATTTTTAGGGTTTGGTAATTGACGTCGAACAAGGTTTTACACAAATTAAGGTTCTCGAACTTTTAACAAGTCTTTCTCCCTCTCAATTATTTAATTCATGATTCCTTAGGTTTTTTTAGGGTCTTTTCAGGGTTTTGTAGGTTTTTTAGAGTTTTTTATGACTTTTTCAGAGTTTTGTGATTGTAAGAGGTTTACCAAAGGATGTCTGCATTTTTTGTTTTTTTATGAAACCTCCTTGTTTTAGAAAACTTGTGACTTTTAATTATTACAAAAAAAATGGACATTCATAAAGAAATGACGTGGGAGACCTCGTAATAAATCTGGAAAATGATACGATTTACACCTCTCACCCCTGAAATTTAGAATTTACCGTTTTTCTTTGTCGTTTTTTTATGCCTGTACATCCGTGTGGACCACACTCCGCGTTATTTTTGTATGTAGATTAGAAACATCGCTATAGTCACATTTTCTCTTTAACGGAATTTCAGGGTTTTAATGTTTTTTAGGGTTTCTGTAGACCACAACCTTTCCATGTGCGCAGTTAGTCCATGCAATGCTAATTTGCAAATTATAAAACCTAATTTCACCTTTTCAACCCACCGTACTCCATTTTTTCTTTAAAAATGACTCCATTTGCCTAAAAAATGTTCATAAAGATAAAATCGCATTCAACTCCTCTAAAATCGCACTTCAAACCTATGTCAAAATCGTGCGAAAATTTTACAAGGAACAGAAATTTTCCGTGGTGTCAAGAAGTTAGTTGCATGAAATTGCAACTATGGGTTTTTTGAAATGTTCACTGCCCTTCGTCATTAGCGTTGAGGATTTATTAGTGTAAATGTGAAATCAGAATATTTGATAGAAATTTAGTCCAAGGAGACGCGGCAGATTGTAGTCAACTCCTTTCATGATTTTTGACCAGAAAAAGTTGCGACCAAATTAGTGTTACTAACTCTAATGGCTTTGGGCAGTGTAGATAACTATAAATTTTCAACTATGGGATTTCTGGATTTTTTTAAATGACAACTATGCCACGTGGACTGTGACACTGCCAATCGATATTAGTGTAAAGGAATTATTAGTATTAGCACAAAATTAGTAACAATAATAGTAGGATAAGAAGATGTGGACTATTTCATCCCACCCCCTTCACACCGTTTCATATTTTTTGGCCAAATAAAGTATGGGACTGAATTAGCGTTATCAACACTAATAAGAATTTATATTCTAGTTTCGTGTGATATACGCACAAAATTACACACTTTAAAACATGGATTCAAACAAGCAAAATCTTCAAATAAGCCTCTGCGAAGCTGACAGCTGGCAGCCAGGAGGGCGATTAACAATTCAAAATTCTCGCACGAAATTTCCTCACGAAATTCTCACACTTTTAGAACATAGATTCAAACTGAGGGTGACCAAAGGGTGACAAATGGGGCTTTTCTGAATGCAGTGATGGTCGTGATGGGGGGGCGAACAGTATCGGCAAATGAGACGACATGAACAGGATCGATTGATGCGAATGGATGTCGACTTCAAAAGACGAAAAGAAATCTCCGATTTTGAGGCAAGAAGGTAGGTCGTCCGCTCTTTTCATTGGTGGTCCCAATAGGACGGTTGGTAATGGGTCGTTTGTTTTGGTTCTAGGTTTTTTTTTTGAATTGAAAGGAAGAGGTTTATGTCTCTCGACAATTCGAGAAACTAGAATAGAACGTTCAGAATGAGAAGCAAAGATGATTGAGCGATTTGAGGTGTTTGGGTGTAATTCACAGTTTACCGTAAATAGTGTGGGTAATATGTGTAAGTGTGTCGATTGATTCTAAAAGTCCATGAATAATATTGTAATTAGTATTCTAATTCTATATTATAAAAATTATAAAATAACCATTCATGTAGGTTGAAATCACCATTTTTTCCTGTTCAAAAAACAAATGTTGTGGTTTTTTACTTTAAAAAGTATGTACAAATTTTAAAGAAATTTTACGCAAATTTGTATGATTTCTGTTTTGCAGGGAAAAAAGAAAAAGGCAAAACAAACTAGAAATTGCAAACTTGGTAAACTAAATAAATAAATAAAAAATTATAAAAAGGATCATTCTAAAAACTAGTTTGATTTATAGTACGAGAACACGGTAGCATAAATCAAACTTGGTAACATGTTTTTTTGTTTTTGTTTCTGTTTTTTTTTTTTTGGGTATGTCAAAAGATGAGAGGAAATTGAGCAAGTTGTGGAACTGTAAAGATAATATATATAAAGGAAGTAAAGGATTGATCAATATTTGGGTTTTTTTCTTGCTCTTCTTTCTGTCCATAATCGTTTTTTTCTTTCTTTCCCTTCTACAAACCAGTTTTTACTTTCTAAAATCGTTTTTTCTTTCTAAAACTGGTTTTTTCTATCTTAAATCCTTTTTTTTTACTAAAATCCTTTATTCTTTCTAAAATCGTTTCTTCTGCCTAAATCGTTTTTTCTTTTTGTATGTGTTTTTGGTTTTTTGCAGAGAGGCTAGAATAAAGACAGCAGAAGAAAGGACGGCAAAAAAACGTGCAAAAAGACAAAAGAAAAAAGAAAAAAAAAAACCTAAAGTGAAAGATGGGTCTAAAGGACCAGAGAGTGGGGGAGTCGAATCTCAAGAAGATAGTGAGGAAGAGAAGGAGGAGGCGGCCCCACAAGAAGATCTCGACTAAATGGTGGTAGTGAGTGATAGACATTTTTAGAGTTGGGAATTTCTTCTTTTTTTTTGGTTTTTTTTTTCTTTTTTTTGGTTTTTTTTTTCTTTAACATTAAGTTGTGTCCATATGAAGCAATAAGGTGTATGGAAAAGAAAAGAAAAGTACACAAATGTGCTGAAACGTTCAGGAACGTACAGAATGTAGTGAAAAATTCAAAAAAGCACAGGAAAAAAAAGGAAAAAGGTGCAGAAAAGTTTCGTTTCTTATTTTTTTTGTCGTGAATGTGTTGTATGTATATCACTTTTTCTATATTTCTTATAGAAAATGGGTATTAAAAGGTAAAGTTTTTGGCATAGTTGGATGGTCTGGTTGCAACTGTGTGGAGGTTTGTCATTTTTGAGAGAGAGAGAGAGAGGAAGGAGTATGAGTGGAGGAGAGAGGAGAGAGGAGAGAGGAGAGAGGATAGAGGAGAGAAGAGAGAGGAGAGAGGAGGAGGAGACAGGGGAGAGGGGAGAGGAACGAGGAGAGAGGAGAGGAGACAGGAGAGAGGACCCATGAAGGAAAGTGGAGGTCCGAGACCCCTGCAAATTTTTTTCCGTACATGTTTGTCATTTTCTTATGTGCATGCGCGTGACGAGCAGTGAAAAAAATAGCGTGTACTTTCTTTCGTGCAATTTTTTTCGAAAACGTTTGACGCGTGCAATCCAGGTTTTCTATTCGTCAATAGGGTATAATTTTGATTAAAATCAGGTCGCGATTTGATTCCAGTGCAAGTGTGAAGATGAGTTGGAAGTGGGTCGAGATGATAATAACGCCAAATTGCCGTACCTTCCAAGTTCCAAGATGACGCAAAATGTAATTGTGTTTTTGCCCATTTTTCGTACGGCGTAATATTTTCTCGTTGGAAGTCCCATTTTCTGTGAAAACGACAGAAAAAAACCCTTACTTGAACACATGGGGACACGCCCTTATATTTAATTATTTTGGGACTGGATATTTATCAGGATTACGCGTAATCTAAAATTTTGACTTTTGCGACCTTTGGCGAGGGCCCTTTGCCGATATTCGATATGTTCCCCCCCCCCTTCCCTCTGTGGCGCGCGCTCAGTGAGTCAGTGACGGGGAGGGGGCAGAGGTCGCAAACGGTTAACCGAAACCGTAATCGTAACCGACCGTTAACCGACCGCCCGCGTCGGATCCGAAACGGATTCGGGTGCCAACTTTGGGGGGTCAGGCGGATTCGGGGGGGTGATTCAAGAAAAAAAAAAAATAGGTCACGGTCGGGTAAGCAAAAAACGAAAAAAAATTAAAGTTTTGTGCTGTCAACACTATCCAACATTATTGTACTTTGTACTCTTGGCATCGTGGAAGTCATTTGGGAGATGTAACACTAAATTTGTACTTATTCGGGTACGGGTAGTCGCGAGAAATCGAGTTTCGGTTAACTTTTTTTTCGTAAACGCGTTTCGGGTAACGGTTAACAATTTTGGAGCGTGACATAACCTGGTCGGGCGTCGGGTACTCAAATTTTGAAAAAAAAAAAAACGGTCGGTTTCGGTTATCTAAAATTTTGACTTTTGCGACCTCTGGGGGAGGGTGTTCCTTACGATTTTCCGTACTTTATCCGTACAGACATCCACGTTTTACCAAATATATTGCGATATAATATGCTGGCCCTGGTGCGAAATATCATGGCCTCCGACCGATCGATAATCGATATATGGAATATCGAAATTATCGAGATATGATTTCACCTGATCTAACGACTAACAACTAACAACCAATTAGTAATCACTAAATACTACTTACAACTAATAACCGATTCATAATAACTTATCACTAGTAACTAGGGAAGAACGCAGGATATATTAAAATGCACGATGGTAAACCATCTGAGTCCGGGGGTACAAAAGGGGTGGCATGGCCGAAACTGAAAAACTACCAGCAGGGGAATAAAATAACAGCATAACAAAAACAAAAAGAAAACAACAAGGAAAATAAAGGCACCCAGACGCAAAATGAAAGGCACGACAATCGACAAAGCCAGAACTACAACCCCAACCCCAACCTGATTAAATAACTACGAAAAGCAACCCCGTAAGTCCCCCCATCCCGGGGGAGCACGTTGAGGGAGTTTCGGAACCCGGCGACGATCCATAGCCGCAACAGCCGATCGGAGGAGAATAGAAGCTTGCACTCGTTGTAAAGCCACAGATAAGCGTTGACGATAAAAAGAAGTAAGGACCGAAGGAGGAGGGCTCCTTGGTCCTCGGCGCTCGAAAGCACGTCGAGCGCAAGTACGGAGAAACTCGTCCATTGCAACACCCAGACAACCAAAGATCTCGACCGCCATCGGAATAAAGTCATCCATATGGTCCCGGTGAGCATAATCACGCTCTTTCGCTTTAGCGGCATGACGAACCGCCACCCCAACATGTCGAGCCGCTTGACCAACAACTGTAGCTGAAGTAGGGTTCGCCAAAACAATATCACCGAAGATGCGACGGGCACCATCAAGCAGAACAACATCGATCCGACGCTTGGGAATAATATGAGAAACTTCCCGACGCACAGAAAAGCCCCCCTCTGAAGCGATAGTCGCAACGACATCGCGAATAGTGTCGTGCGCCTGGATCAAATCTCCCCCATGGGAGCAACGAAGCAAATGGACACCATCGTCCCCCAAGACGCGACCACATGCACAAGCAATAGAGCCAAGTAAAGGAGGATGGGGGAGGCCAAGGTGAAACCGAAGGGCGGTGGTGAATTGAGCCGGTGAGAATCGATGAGTGGACAAAATTGGTGAAGCGAAAAGCCAAGACCCAGAACCAGGTTCGCCATAAGAGAGAAGACGGGCACGAGAAGAATCGGAGGCAAGCGCCTCGAGAAGGTCTGATTTAATGGCGGCGACAACCTATCAGAAATCAATTCCTGGACACGCTCAACAGATTTTGTAACGAGGGTGGAGAAAATTGGCACATCCACTAGGGCATGGGGAGGAAGAGAACGTGACGCTTCCAATAGAGATCGCTGGAAGGCGAACACACCGTCTGAAACCCGGGGGATAACAGTAGCTAGAACTAGGGTGTCCCTAGCCAAGAAACGGGAAACAAGAGTGGAGGCAATAAGACACCAACTTCCCAAATAGGCAACGGGAGCAACACGAGCAGTGGATAGTAGACCCAGCCCCCCAGTAGAGACAGGGAGGGATGCCTGAATGCGGGCGGATGGCCCAGACTTGCGATCAAATGCCCCCCGACCTAATAGAGTGTGGAGGACTTCCATCAGGCGATCGTCAAAAGCCGAGAGAGAGGAGATAAATGTCGGAGTAGGAGGGGATGTACGAGTAAGATAAGAAGGGCGGTGGGGAAAACACCAAGTTAACATAGCAAAAGCAACTTGGGGATCGGAAAGGTGAGGAAGATCGTCCACTTGGGCTAGATCTGTCAGTAAAGCATCATGAAGGAATTGGGTCACGATACTATCCGAACCAAGGGGGCAACCAAGCACTCGAATGCCATCGGAGGGAGAAGGGGCTTGAAAACCAAGAGGTGGAGTAAACGAAAGTGGAATATCCTAAGGAGACCAAATAACACACTTCGATGCTGGACTGAAAGGTTGAGTTCGGCTAAACGTTCCTTGAAAAAATCATATGCCAACACAACTTATTCTCTGGGCCCAATAAAGTGCGTATCATCTGCGACCGAAGGGAAAAGGCAAGAAGGGAAGGCGGCTGCGGAGGCACGAAGGGCCCGGTAATGGGCGAGGGCGAACAAAGGTCCGCCGAAAGGGTCGCCTTGGCGAGTGCGAGTAGCAGAGGAGAGAGGAATGAGATCACCATCGGCCGAGAAGGAAAGGCTGCTTGTCAAAGAATAGAAAGCCCTCAAAAAAGGGAAATAATTGGAGAATCAGAGATGGAGCCGCCATAAGCTCCAAAAAAATCACGCTCCGATCCTCCGTATTAAAAGCATTGGAAACATCGACCAGGAGGACCAACCAATCCGGATGTACATCCAACAAAGCTCGAATCCCGTGGACCACGGCCTCACAACCCCCTCTCGTGGCCACTCCAAACTGATGGGGAGAAAAATAATCATGGAAAGCTGGTTGGAGCTGGAGGCATATCGCACGCGCCACCAATCTATATAAAACCTCTCCCACAACGATAGGGGGAATCCCACCATTAGGTTTGGCGACAGGCACAAGACGGGACGCTGTGAGAAGATCACAAATCCGAGGGGGAACATCCCCACTAGCAATAAGGGAACATACTCGAAAAAACACATCAAACCCCCGGGCACCCGATTCAGGGGGCAAAACGTCGCGAAACAACTCATACACTGTGCCCAGGGGGCTAGTTACTGATACTATTTAAATTGTTAATTACTAATAAGTAAGCATACTTCTCAATACTTACTAATATTGCAACCACTTCCACTAATGCAAATATAATGAATACTTAAACTAATCATTTTTTACTAATAAACACTTGTTTTTTACAAAATTCTAGTTCCTCACTATTAACTATGAAAAGAAAAATACTGATTACCAGGTAGTACCCACCAGAATTTAATAACAACTAATTACTTGTTCTGAAAGACCAATCTCTATTAATTAGTTACTAATGCTATTGAAATTGTTATATACTAAAAAGTAAGCATCTTCTTAGGACTAATGACTATTGCTCCCATTGTCGCTCTACAATTGTAATGAATATTTGAAACCAACCAGTTTTACCTCATATATATTCCTATTTGTTGATTTCGATGTAATCAATATTAACTACGATCGACTAACTACTAACTATTGAAAAGTAAATCCTAGTTTGTTATTTTTGCATATGTTTAGACTTTAGGAGCACTGGAGAGAGAGTTAGACAAAGGCAACCGTGGTTGCCTCCTTGGTAGCCAAGGTGACACCCTAAGCTAGGAGAGAGAGAGAGAAGCATTCTTTGACAAAAAGGTGACAAAATGGTGTTGGACTGACCAGGATCTGATCTTGGCCCTAGAAAGTCCCCACTAGTCGTCGTTCATTTTCATTTGTTGAATAAGATGTCGACACCCACATGGAGTGTTATTTGAAAATAAACATGTCACAGCGGAAAATGTCATCTAACGGATTCAAACAGACTAACATGACATAGAACTACAGCGAACGCACGAAATGTCTTACGCGTCGCATAGTCGAACGGACGGAAATAAAAAAAATATTAAATCGGACGGCTCACATCAACGTCGGAAGCTCGGAATGGCTCTTTTGGCAAATTACGCCAAATACACCATAGATTGACATGTGGCAACATTTAAGAGGACGCCCGAGAAGAAAGGAACAAAAATATGGCGTCGTTTGTGCAAAGGTGGACTTCCATTAGCAAAAAAGTGGGGTTTTTTACAAACGGCCGTACCGTTTCGTATAAGTTCGTACAGATAGTTTTTTTTTCAACGAAAACAACATTACATAAAATTGTCCAAAGTTGTAGGCGTAAATTCGGACCGTCGGATTCAATTACACTTTTTATCCGTGACGCCACGTCACCAACCCTACAGTTTTCTAAGACAGTGCACAATGAGGACAGTTCTCGAATACAAAACGTGTAAAAATAGGCCGCGTGAAAAAGATAAAAAGAATCCAGGATGAGCGCACGCGTATGTGCGTACACGTCGCAAGGGCCATGTGCCTTCCGCCAGGGTGGCTGCGAATCCGCCAAAATTATCTCGTCACGCAACCACCATCAAAGTTTGCCACCGCCTTTTTGTCATTGCGTTTTGAAATTTTGGGTAGTACATTTAATGCCCTCTGTACGAGTCATTAATTACCTCCGCTGGTATAAATATTATCTCTGCTGGCACAGATATTACCTCCGCCCGTACAGATATTGCGTTTTGACATTGCATTCGAAGATTCTTTCAAGATTTTAATCATCGAATATTATTCTACGTGTTACCAACCAGAATGAGCCACGCAGGTTGTAATACGATCTCCTACCTCTCAGAAAATCCCATTACTTCAATCAATTTCAACCACACATTCCACACATTGGAAAATACACATCCACATTGGAAAGCACTCACATAAGGATAAACTTTAAATTAGAAGAAGCTTCTGTCCACATAACATTAGCTTGGTCTCTTGCACTCGTGGCTCAACCCTTCTTATTAAAGTGTTTTCCTCTACTCTCCACTCTTAATAATTCTTTCTCTTAACAACTAAAACACTACTTAGTTTGTAAGAGATTTCAATGCCAGCTTATGCTCCAATTTGATTTTAATCGCTCAGGACCAAGATCAGTCAGAATTTCCACAAAATTTCCAAAAGAAAAGATGTTTACTCTCCTGTTAGACTTCACTATTTATCCATCATCGCCCTGGACTCGCGAGGCCAGAGTCAACGCTCCATTGAACAGGTTTTACCTGGGCGAATCATTGATCAGCAAGGACTCAAACTGACCAATGCAAAAACGTGCGAAATCTCTTACTAACTACGTAGCATTTCTAACCAATCAAACGCTACGTTTCACTACGTAACATTTACGTGAAAAAGTGCACGCCAAACGAAACGCGACTTCGCACGAACGTGCGTCGCAAATTTCGCACGCGGAACTTCCTACGAAATTCCATAAATTGAAAGTGACGTTTCGTACTAAAAATTGTACGAAACGAACCATTGTGCGTACCAAACAAAATACTGATTTCGTTTAATACTTTATAAACATACGCCTTAAATTCCGCGGATAGTTTGACCCTTAACCCGTAACAATGAACACCGAATCGTTATTTTGTCCTCGCGCTGTAGCCTAAATACACCAATCACTATATCTTTTAAAATACAACCCCAAATCGTGCGATTCTTTCGCGGACGTCTATCAATTTAAAAACTATATTTTCGTTATACTTAAATACCCATTTACGAACAAGTTCGATTCAGTATTACTGTTACATCATCCCCTCCTTATATTTAACCGACCTTAGTTAAAACACATTTTATTCTCTAGACGGGACTTCTATATTTTTATCCCTCCAATACCTTTGTAAAAACTCAGAATTTTTATCTTCTAAAGTAAACTCATCTTCTAGCCTTCCTAAATAATGCACTTGCCAGAATATAGTATTGTCGTCCTTAAACCGTTGACCAACCCAATCTATTACCCATTTGTGAACCTCAGGTTCTATAATTATTGAGGGATCCAATTCCTATTCTCTTTGAGTTGGTCGAAGATTTGTTGGATTTAACTGGCTGATGTGTATTACTGGATGAATTTTTGTTGAAGGCGAAAAGTCCAATTTGGCAGCAACTGACGATATCATCTCGATTAGAGTAAATGGTCCGATGTACTTAGGAGCAAATTTCCCAGTAAGATCCGCTTGTCCCTCGATCTTGCACGTGTAATGAGTTGTTGAAAGCCAAACCTTGTCACTTGTGCTTACCATCCAATCACCCCGTTTGCGGTCAGCATTTTGTTCTTGCCTTCTTTATGCCTCCACTAATGTATCCCGGACTGTTTTCCAGACCGTTTGAATGTATTCCCAAAATTCCGTTCTAGACCCCTATTCTCTAAAGTGACCCCTATTATTAAGTCTAATGCTTCTCACAGTTGGTATCCGTATGCAACTTCAAACGGTGAGAATCTTGTACTAGTATTTTTACAGGAATTTTTTGCAAATTCCATTAATGGCAGTTTAGATTCCCATGTGTTCTAAACTCCACTGCAAACAGTCCTAAGCATTTCTTCCAGTGAACGGTTGATCGTTTCTGTTTGTCCATCTGTCTTAGGATGATAAGAGGTACTCATTTTTAATTCAGTGCCTAAATTTTGCTGCAATTCTTTCCAAAATGCAGACGTCAATTTAGAATCCCTATCACTAACTATAGACAGGGGAACTCCATGATGTCTGACCATGTTGTCAAAATATAACTATGCAATATCTACAACTGAATGAGTAGTATTGCAAGGGATAAAGATTGCCATTTTACTGAACCTATCAACTACGACTATGATATTGTCATTTGTTCTAGATGTAGCTGGTAACCAGACAATAAAATCCATACTGACAGATTCCCATGGTCTTTTGGGGGTAAAGGTTTTAAGAGACCTTTAGGTTTGTGGTTACTAGGTTTACTCTTATAGCAAGGGACACCAGAGTTTTATCTCGACCTAGATGTCCTAAATGCTCATGAGCTTCCTGTAAAAAGTTGTTTTCTTACGTCTCCCATTTCAGGAATGCATAATCTATCCCCTCTTAGCAAATACAGTTAACCGTCTTCTATTCTAAAGTTTTTGACATGCCTCTCATTCAATGGGACACAATTCCCTCCCGAAATATTCTTGCAAATCACACCAAAATAAGGATCTTTATCATAACCATTTCTAACAGCATCTAAATACAATTCATCCCGAGCCGTCACACTTATTTCAAAACATCTACTTAAAGGATCCGCGACTACATTTGTCTTTCCAATAATATGTTTGACATTAAATTTGAAATATGCTAATTTTTGCATCCACCTAACCTGTCTACCAGTCATAATCTGTGCATCACTTAATCTCCGTAGATAGCAGAGTGCCTTATTATCACAGTGAACTATAAATTCTTTATTATGCAAATAACAACGCCATTTCACCAATGCATGAACAATTGCAAGTAATTCTTTCTCCTGTGCTGGATAATTTTTTTCAGCATCATTAAATTTCCTGGACTCAAAAGCAATAGGATGAAAATGTTTGCCGACTTTTGGACTTATGACTGCACCTAGACCTTTATCAAATACATCAGTAGTGATCAGAATTTCAAATTCCCCAGCAGGATCAAGATACACAGTGTACGGGCAGGGGTCAATTTCCCTTTTAATTCCTCAAAAGCTCTCTCTTGATCGGCTCCCCACACAAACGTCTCCTTCTCCCGAAGTAAATCCGATAATGGTGCGGCGATCATACTGAAGTTCTTGATAAATTTCCTGTAATAAGTGGCCAATCCCAAAAATGATTTAACTTTTGTGACATTAGTGGGTTGCTTCCAATTTTGTATTGCAGTAATTTTGGATGGATCTGTTTTAACACCTTCCCCACTAACTATATGTCCCAAAAATAATTGTTCACTTTTAAGAAAGCTGAATTTTGACAATTTTCCATATAACTTTCTTTTTTTTAACCTTTCCTACACTTTCTTTAGATGAATTACATGTTGTTCTTTAGATTCACTGTAAATTAAAATATCATCTATAAACACCTGAACAAACTCATCTATATAATCTGAAAATGTTTGGTTCATTAATCTTTGATAAGTAGGTGGTGCATTCGTCAAACCAAATGGCATCACTATCCATTCAAAATGACCGACTCTAGTTCTAAAAGCAGTTTTATCAACATCTTCAATTCTAATTGGCACCTGATTAAAGCCACTACGCAGATCAATCAAAGAAAATAATTTAGCACCTTTCAAACGATCTATCAAATCAGAAATTAAAGGTAACAGAAACTTATCTTTCACCGTAATCTTGTCCAGACTACGATAGTTGACACACATCCTCAACGTTCCGTCCTTCTTTTTGACAAAAAGAAAAGAAGCTGCGTACGGTGATTTGCTCGGCTGAATATGTCCCTTCTCCAAAAGCTCTTTGATCTGTTTTTTTAACTCCTCTTGCTCAAAGAAGCTATGCTTATAAATTCCTGTGGTATGAGGATTACATCCAAGTTCAAGGTTAATAACATGTTCCACATCTCGAGAAGGTGGCCTCCCTGAGGGTAAGTCACTAAGGAAAACATCTCTAAATTCAGAAATCAAATCTTTAACAGTAGCATCAAATGTATTAATGTCAGTTACAAAATCAAATTTTTGTTTTTCAAGAGTTTTAGTGGTGTCTGATTTAGGAATGACATCAATGTTAGTGTTTTCTCCCCCCCCCTTCATCAGTAACAGCCTCAGTTACTACTAACAAGAAAGAATGCTTTGTTTTATACTTTAAATGCTTTTTAAATTGTTTAGTGGAAATCAAACCTTCCACTCCCAACTTGGTTATAATATTTATATGATTTCTGTGCAACTTCTTCGAAGATAATGCTTGTAAAACCTTCCAACCGTTTTCAGACTTGACTCTCAAGGTGTTAGTTTCCTAATTAATTTGATGGTTATGTTCTGTTAACCAAAGCTTTCCCAGTATTAGCTCCTCACTACCCAAATTCATTATTTCACCCACAATTTCATTTTATGACCCTGGATATCAACTTCTATTGTGTCAATTTGTAAATCTAATGTGGACTTATTACTATTTGCCACTTGAACATTTAACGGTTTTCCCTTATGACTATAGGAATTTTATTTTCCTCAACAAAGTTATGTGAAATAAAATTATGTGTTGCACCTAAATCTACCATAACTCTCAATGGTTTTCCTTCCACTAAAGACTCAAATCTGATCAAACTGTGTCTGGTGTTATCGTTACTTAACTGTCCTAACATAGGTCTATTGTTAAGAGTTTCATCATAAAGATTGTTCAAACTATTGAGTGTAGTTAGCATCATAATACATTCAGCTATCCTAGCCTTTCCATCCCTTAGCTTGCCCTCCAAAGTTAACTCCTTAACCTTTGGATCTGATCGACTCAACTAAGGACTTTTAGCTAGTCCTTTCCGTTTCCCACCTCCTGGGCTTTCTGCTCAGCTAAGTATAATGCAATATCTTTTTGAAGACCTTCATTAGCATCAACTATTTTAAGAGATCCCTTATTTGTACAGTTCTTAGCGTAATGATCTGGACCTCCGCATTTAAAACAAGTGAATTTCTTTTTCGGTTTTGTGCACTCTATGCTGAAATGTCTCTCCTCTCCACAGTTATAACAGTTAATTTTCTTCAGTTGTGCACACTCAAATGCACTATGACCTCTTTTCAAACAGATAGTGCATGTGGGAATGCTAAGATTAGGTTTTTGAGCATTAATACTTGGTTTAAGACTCTTAATGTATCCCCCTCTATTGTTAAATTTGTTTCTTGCATGAACACTCTGTCCACCTCTGTGATTTTCTTTGAAGATATTCTGCCTATTCACCAGATCTGCATTCCGACCCTCTTCCACAAATTCCTCCTCACCCCACTATGATACTTCATTCAAATTACCCCTTAGTGATCGAGTTTCCCGATTATACCCCAATAGATCCTCTAATTCCAATGACTTATCTTGTCATTCTTTCAAATTAATAAATTTTTGATGTTTGAACTCTGATTTGAGTATAAGATTCAGATAGTTCAAGAAATGCAACTTAGCCATTTCATCAGTCAAACTTATGACATGAATGCTAGATGAGTCAAATTCCACAATATAATCTTTCACAAATCCAGTCTGCTTACATTTCAGCCACTTTTCTTCCATTCTGGATTTATAAGTGACAGACAAGAAACGCGATTTGATCGCGGTTTTAAAAGTTTCCCAATCATCATTATCAAAAATTAAATTAGACCTTGTCTGAGTGTAATACCAAATCTGAGCATCACCTTTCAGACAGCTTACAGCAAAAGAAGTGTAATCATCACGATCACAGTTCCTAGATTCCAAATAATACTCCATATGAAAAATCTAAGCATCCAACTCATTAATCTTCTTACCATCAAAGGATGGTGCCTTTCTAATAGACAATTTCATATCTCTTATCTTTTTAGGTCTATCATGATCATCCTCCCTAAAACTGGCATTCCGTTTACTACTCTCCACCATTTTGGTCATTAACATCATTCTTGGTCTGAATTGAGTTAATGAGCTCATCCAATTTCTCATTTGAAACATTCCCATTTTCTTTAACAACTTTCAATTCACTTTTCAATTCGGAAATTGTTTCATCCACAACAGCAGCATGATTATTAAATCTTTTTACCAATTTCACAATAGATTTCTTCAAAACATTCAAAGCATTTTCCATTTCACGTTTCCATGCAGAATTTGTCATTATCAAAAAAATGAAATCGAGTAAAAAGAAAGATAGAATATAATTTCCAAAAAAAAATTGCTGCAGGTTTGGAGTCCTCTGATTACTCCAATCCAAGACTTCTTCTCCTTAACAAATCCTTTGAAAAAGATCAAAATATGAGAAATCAATAAGACATTGAAAGTAAGTTAGTGAAAATTCGATTCTTCAATTTCCCAAACATTGATACAAAAGGTAAGAATTTCCCCACAAATTTTGCAACTGCAAAATTGAAAGCTCTTAAAGGTAAGGTTCAACCATAAATTTTGCAACAACAAAATTGAAAAGCTCTCAAAGGTAACAATTTAGGGTTTGAAAAGTTTAAAGACATTTTTGGACTCCTTTGCTCTTGAAGAAGTAAAGTGCTCCACATTCCTTCTCCACCATTAGCAAATTTCCCATTTCCCACTACCTCAAGATCTTTAGTTTCATAATCCTCACATCCTCACCCTTCATGGCTTCAAGCCCTCCCTCTCCACATGAATTATTGCTAGGAGAAAGCAAGTTTGTTTTGCCTCTAGGTAATTGGAGTGAGCTTCAGCGGTGGCTACACTGCCCACCCCGCCTTAGTCATTAGGACCTGAGCACGCCACACATCTAACCACCGGCCGCTGGCAATGTGATCACTAAGTTTCTCTCCAATCCCCTACCACTTCACATTGTGGTTCTACCGACACAGGTTAGAGCACCCTCACCGATCACGGCAGTCGATATTCGAGTGAGCAAACTGCTCCTCAGTTTCTAACCAAAGCTTTGATACCATATGTAATAGGATCTCCTACCTCTCAGAAAATCCCATTACTTCAATCAATTTCAACCACACATTCCACACGTTGGAAAATACACATCCACATTGGAAAGCACTCACATAAGGATAAACTTTAAATTAGAAAAAGCTTCTGTCCACATAACATTAGCTTGGTCTCTTGCCCTCGTGGCTCAACTCTTCTTATTAAAGTGTTTTCCTCTACTCTCCACTCTTAATAATCCTTTCTCTTAACTACTAAAACACTACTTAGTTTGTAAGAGATTTCAATGCTAGCCAATGCTCCAATTTGGTTTTAATCGCTCAGGACCAAGATCAGTCAGAATTTCCACAAACGTTTCCAAAGGAAAAGATGTTTACTTTCCTCTTAGACTTCACTATTTATCGATCATCGCCCTAGACTCGCCAGGCCAGAGTCAACGCTCCGTTGAACAGGTTTTACCTGGGCCAATCATTGATCAGCAAGGACTCAAACTGACCAATGCAAAAACGTGAGAAATCTCTTACTAACTACGTAGCATTTCTAACCAATCAAACGCTACATTTCACTACGTAACATTTACGTGAAAAAGTGCACCCCAAACGAAACGCGACTTCGCACGAACGTGCGTCGCAAATTTCGCACGCGAAACTTCTTACGAAATTCCATAAACTGAAAGTGACGTTTCGTACTAAAAATTGTACGAAACGAACCATCGTGCATACCAAACGAAATATTCATTCCGTTTAGTACTTTATAAACGTACGCCTTAAATTCCGCGGATAGTTTGACCGTTAACCCGTAATAATGAACACCGAATCATTATTTTGACCTCGCGCTGTTTGCTAAATACACCAATCACTATATCTTTTAAAATACAACCCCAGATCGTGCGATTCTTTCGCGGACGTCTATCAATTTCAAAACTCTATTTTCGTAATACTTAAATACTCATTTACGAACAAGTTTGATCCACTATTACTGTTACACATTTTTCTAAGACCGTGCACAATGAGGAAATTTCTCGAATACAAAACGTGTAAACATAGGCCACGTGGAAAAGATAAAAAGAATCCACGTGTGTACAAGTTGCAAGGGCGATGTGACTTCCACCAAGGTGGCTGCGAATCCGTCGAAATTATCCTGTCACGCTCCCACCATCAAAGTTTGCCACCGCCTTTTTGTCGTTGGGTTTTGAAATTTTGGGTAGTACATTTAATGCCCTATGTACGAGTCATTAATTACCTCCGCTGGTACAAATATTATCTCCGCTGTTACAAATATTACCTCTGCCCGTACAGATATTGCGTTTTGACATTGCATTCAAAGATTCTTTCAAGATTTTAAGCATCGTATATTAGCCTACGTGTTAATAACCAGAAGGAGCCACGCAGGTTTACAGACGCGACCTAATGGAAGGCACGCCCTTCAGGAAAATTTTCCTTACAATTACTAGGACGCCTAATGGAAGTCCACCCTAAGGTACACAAATTCTATTGGTGTTGTATAGAAGCCGCACATAAGGTATGACGGCTTGTGTACTTTAGTGTACATAATTGTGTAGTGTACAATCCTCCTATTGGCGGATGGTTTAGTAGATAGGGTCTGTGAGTAGGTAGTCAAAGACTTAGGCGGGTTTAGGAGGTTTAGGGTTTGCTTCTCTCGCAGAGTGCACTTGTATAAAACTGCTGACTTTGATCAGTGATAACTACCTGCTCACTTGAGCAATTTCATTAAAACTTTTTGCCGACGACTCAACGGAGTCTAGTCTTCACAAGGGTGAAGTTGATTTGTGGCGGTGCCTGCCAAGGTGGCAGTTATTCTTTTGTAAACTAGTGGGTCGAGAGTATCCTAGAGGCTTAATTTGAGTTGTGTATTCTGTGTGATTATGGATTCCACATACCATGTCCCACGCAACAAGGTCTAGATTCAGAGGGGAAAAGGTGGTCGTTTTTCAGGATCGTCTGGACTCGCCAAAGGAAAAACGAGGGTGTCAAATGAGACTTACGATGATGGAGAGACAATCAACGCAAAGGGTGGTAATGGAAAGGGAAAGCAATAATAGTCGCAACAAGGGCCACAATAACTCCAAGTGAACCAAAAAGAAAAGAAAACGATACCACAATATGGAATTACAAAAATAGTGTAGCCAAACACTTAATCCTTAGGAGTGAAATTACTTACGCCAAACTAGCCACGAATTAACACGTGGTAAGTCACCAAAGGTCGATGAATGAGGACGGGACAAATCCATGGCGTCACACATGGAAGGTACACCGTCTTCATTGGTGTCGTACAAAAGCCGTATAGAACGTATAGCGGCTAGTGTGCCTTCCCTTGTACAAATTGTACTTTACGGTGTTATGATTGGTAGATAACTCACTAGATAGGGGTTGTGAGCAAGGCTTTTAAGACATAGGTATTTTTCTTGTCCCTCTCTCCTATAGTTCTTTCTTTATATATTTGCGATCTTTGGTCAGCCATAATTATCTCCTTTGTGGAGAGTTTTCAATGATTTTTTGTGCGGCGGACTCAAGGGAGTCTTGCCTTCACTGCGGTGAAGTCGGAAGTCGGTCAAAGTCTTTGCCTGTCACGATGGCAGTTATTGTTGTGGAAACCAAAGTGGGTTGAGGCTATCTTAGAGACTTAGTTTGATCTGTGCATTCTGTGGGGCTGTGGAGTCACATAATTTCGATTAGTCACAAGTATGTTTTTATAGTTTCTAACTTTCAATCCTCACATGTACATTATTATGTTCTCTACCTTTTAATAACTCCAACCGCCTATTTGGGAAGTTGGTGCCTTGTTGCTTCCACTATTATCTCTCGTTTTGTGGCTGGGGACACTCCTATTCTTGCGGCCGTGGTTCCTCGTGTTTCAGATGGTGAGCTCGCCTTCCAATGGTCCCTTTTGGATGCATCACGTTCTTTTAATCCGGTTGCTATCGAGGACATGCTGATTTTTTCCACTCTTGTTACAACATCAGTTGCGCGTGTTCAGGAATCCATTTCTGATCAGGTTGTCGCCACTATTAAATCCGAGCTTCTCAAGTCGCTTCCTTCCGATTCTTCGCGTGCACGCTTCCTGTCTTGTGGTGGACATGGAGCTTGGCTATTGGCTGTCCCTATCTTATCTACTCTTCGTTTCACCCCGGCTCAGTTCACGACGGCCCTTAGGTTCCGGCTTGGCCTCCCTCACCCACCTTTGCTTGGCTCACTCGTTTTCTCCAATGGCCACGTTCTCGAGCCCGACGGGGTCCATTTGCTTCGTTGCTCCCACGGGGGCTAGTTGATTCGGGCGCACGACACGATTTGAGACACCATTGCTACTATCGCTTCTGAGGGGGGATTTTCTATTCGTCGCGAGGTCTCTCACATTATTCCTTCGCGTCGGATTGACCTTGTATTACTTGATGGTGCGCGTCGTATATTTGGTGATATTGTTTTGGCGAACCCTACCTCAACTACAGTCGTCACCCAAGCGGCTCGGCATGTGGGAGTGGCCGCCCGTGACGCGGCAAAAAAGAAGGAGCGTGATTATGCCTGTTGCGCTGCTATAGATGGCTTCATTCCGATGGCGGTCGAGATATTTGGTTGTGTGGGTGTGGCTTTGGACGAGTTTTTCCGTACTTGTGGTCGACGCTCGTTCGAGAGGCGCGGACCTGGGAGCCCTTCTATTTCAATCCTTACTTCCTTTTTTCGTCAACGTTTTTCCGTGGCTCTACAACGGGTGTTGGCTTCTATATTACTTCGATCGTCTATTGCCGTTATGGATCGACAGCGCGCCCGGAACTTCCTCCTCATGCTCCTCCAAGATTCGGGGACTTACGTGGTTGTTTTCCGTATATTTTTAGTTATGTTGGTGTTTGTTTTTTCCTTCGATGTTTTGTTTGCGGGGTTTTGCTTTTTAGGGTGTTTTCCATTTCCCTGCCATTCTTTCGTATTTTCGTCGGCTTTGCCTTGATTTTCCTTTTTGTTTGTTCTGTAGTCATGTGGTTTTTTCAGTTTTAGCAATGCTACTTCCTTTTGTTCCTATGGACTTAGATGGTTTACCATCACGCTTTTTAATAAAGTCGGCCCTTATTATATTTTAATGGTCAAACTAGGAGACTCTTTGATGTATCACTTTGATGTTTAAACTGTTGTTTAAATAATGTAGTTCATGTATGAGCTGAATTATAGATCGTTAATCATGCAGAAACACAATTACGTGTGGATATATACACTAAACATAACCAAACCATATCTCAACATCCTGATGTAAACAATACGAACACCAGAAATATAGTGGAATCTTTTTGGACATGACATCAAAATTCAAGTCTTCCACAAACAACATCCAGTGGAAATCACAAACCATAATTATCCACACAAAATCTGTACCACTTGATTTATTGATGATATTCAAAGCCAATTTCTCGAAAAACCATCTAACATTGTAATTATAAGAGCACTAATTGCGGTGTTACTCACCATGAATCAGCGTAGCTGTACAAAACACAATACCAATCATACACATTTATATACAATTACTATGACTACATGCCGCAAAACTATTGAATAAAAAATTTGTTAAAGACAAAATTGTCGAGTAGAGTTGAAAACCATTGAGCAAATCACCATCAAGTACAAAACTATATCAAGTACCAAACACTATCAAGCACAAAACTATTGAGTACAAACCTTTTCAGTACAAAAGTATCGAGTACAAAATACAGCAAAACAAATCCGGTGCTTTCAAGTTTGTATGAACAATTTAGCACCCTCCTCAACGACTATATGAACCACCAAATTCTCTACTAAATTCTCGTAACTGTAAGCAAAAATAATCGGCAAAAATAATCGGCAGGATGAGAGAAGTTAGCGATGGGATCAAGATCAACGATCGATGAGCGATGGGCATAATAGGGAGAGGAGATTCCTCTTTGATGACTCAGTCTGCCAAAGTAAATTTAACCACATTTGGATACATGTCTTCAATTCCTCTCAATTCGGTGACATAATCTATGTACTCTACGGACATTTCATCCTCCTCTTCTTGACCAAGGAAGAAAACACATCTAAGCACACCGGGAAACAATTCTAAAAGTCTTTTTATATTTTTGTAAAACGCTTTGTCTAAATCGAAGAGAAGACATGAAAGGTGAATGTCCTTCACTTTTAATTTCCGAAGATTAGGACAATCACTCAACCACTGCCGTATCATAAAGACTCTATCCGCCTGATGACGACGGAATATGAAACTGATGGACTTCATATGAGCCATTGGCCCGGGACACAGAACAATACCACAACATTTAATTTTAGTGAGAGAGGAAGAGTTATACCTCATCAAATCGTGCAAGATTTCTTTATTCCGTCCCTCATACAATCCCTTTTCCGTGAATACTAGTTTCTTCAACTTCAATGGTAATGAAAGAGTAAAAGCGACTGTTGGTATGTAAACATTTGATTGTTCGTAGTCAAAATAGAACTCGGATAAGTCACTATCCTCGCCAACGACTATATGAACCTTCAAATTCTCGAGTGAATTCTCGTAACTGTAAGCAAAATAATCAGCAGGATAAGGGTAGTCAGGGATAACTAATTGAAAAGATTTCAAATTGGGACAATTAATGTAAAGCTCACTGAAATTCGCATAAATATCTATGTGTGTCAAAGATTCTGTTTGAATGGACAAACAGCGACGATTAGAATATCTATCATCTTCATAGGCAAAATTCTTCAGTCTTGGAAAAAAATTCAAAAGAGTTTGAAGGTCTTCTGGTTCATCAGACTCAAACTGGTCCAAATAAATGTCTCTCACACTTTCAATAGTAGAATTCAAAAGTATTCCTGAATTTTTCTCATTCGACGAAAATTTGCAACCACACAAATTCAATGTCTTTAATGCTTCCATTTCCCTGAAAACGTTGAAATGAGTGGATGTCAAATTGCAATTGAAAACATCGAGACGTTCGAGGCTTGCGCTTATCACTTTCGACCAATAGAGAAAAATTTCCACTGGAATATCACGCATGTAACCTCTACGAAAAGACAAAACTTTGACGTTGGGAGTGAAGTTAACAGCCATGGTTATGACTTTTTCTCGGTTTTTCAAATCCGTATTTTTTATATCGTGTTCGGAAACTTCCAGCCTGGAGACCTGTTGGACTCCATCCCTAAAGGCTCTGGAGACAGTGGATAGGAGGATGAGATTGCGAAGCTGGCCATCCTGAGAAGACCGGAGGAGGATATCGGACAAAATAGGAGTAGGCACAAGGTTCCAGAATGTTCGTTCCATAGAGAATAAACAGATACAAAAGACACGTAACGTGACAAGCGACGTGACTGCAGCAAAATAACAACTTGAAAAATCCTAACAGTTTCAGAATAATAGTCTGCAGGAGACTTTTTCCAAACCAAAATAGCCTACAAGAGAACCTTTTTTCATTAGAGCTTGCAGCTAGAGGTGCAGTGAGAAAACAGATACAGAAGAAACGTGACGCGACAAGTGACGTGACAGTAGCAAAGGATACACAAAGTTTTGACCTAATCCAACAGAACTCGATAAAATAACAGCTTGAAAAAACCTAACAGTTTCAAAATAATAACCTAACAGTTTCAAAATAATAACCTAACAGTTTCAAAATAATAACCTAACAGTTTCAGAATTATAGAATTATAACCTAACAGTTTCAAAGTACTAGTCTATAGGAGAACCTTTCTTCATTACAGCTTGCAGCTAGAGGTGCAGTGAGAAAAAACAAAAAGTCTGTTATGGTTTACTCCAAAAGACGTAACTTGTAGGAAGGATTGACTGCTGCAGAGAAGCTGCAAATGACAGGCTGAAGAACTTTTATTTTCTTTTTATACATATTGATCGGATATCTAAGAAGACTACGCGTTGACATTGACCGTCGGATGAACGTGTACGATTTCATTTAAGCATTTTGGCTGGATATATATCAAGACTACGCGGAAACATTGACTGCCAGATCTAAGTGTGTAATTGGTAGTGTTGTGTATCGGTAAAAAACTTATCGCGATAACACCGATACCGATAGTTATCGGTTATCGAACGGTCAGAGATTCCGACATATCGGTCTGGGACCAACAAATTCCATATCGGCGATAACTTAAAAAATATATAGTATGCATACAATAGAACTTTATAACATACTGTATTATTTTATTGATTTTATATAGCGTGGCATGCCACGTATAAAAATCTGTTTCGTTACCGTTTAGCTGCAATTTACTACGGACAGCGCAGCATATAAACGTTGGCCGGTTAACTAAACAAATATTTTACGGCGACGTACGTAATTTTACCAAAAACTGGTGAACATGAAACTGTAAAAGGACGGCGGACACAAAAGTACAACGGACGCAAAATAACATTCTGCGCGCCACCGGAATCGAACGGACGACTTGGAATGAGAAAACACGAGCGGACGGGCCAGCGTGAGCGCCGGCATCTCGGAATGGCTCTTTTGGCAGCTTATGCCAAAAAAGTCGACAGTTTGACACGTGGCAGGTCCCCAGTGGATCTCAAGGAATAAAGGGACAAAGCCATGGCGTCGGATGTGAAAGGTACATCGTTTTTACTGGATCCGTATCAAAACCGTACAGATCTCATGGCGGCTACTGACTTTTTGTGCTTATACACGTCCGGGGAATAAGACGTACAGTTGAGTGTACAGGCCATACATTTATCTGTACAGCCCGTACAGTTATCGCCGATAATTATCGTTATCGGCATTATCGCCGATAAGTACCCGATATTATTGGCTACTTATCGGCGATAAGACCGATGTCGATATATCGTACCTATATATCGATTATCGGATACCCGAAAAAAGGCCCATATCGGTTATCGGCAAATCCTTACCGATACACAACATTAGTAATTGGTAGTGTTGTGTATCGGTAAAGATTTGCCGATAACCGATATGGGCCTTTTTTCGTGTAGCCGATAATCGATATATTGGTACGATATATCGTTATCGGTGTTATCGCTGATAAATACCCGATATTTATCGGTTATTATCGGCGATAACACCGATATCGATAACTATCAAAGATATATGTACTGATCGTACAGATAAACGTACGGCCAATAATAAACGTAAATCATAAACAAAAATAAACGTACTGAGGTGCCTACCAATCATATCATTTGTACAGGCTGAAAGTACAGTAGCCGGCATAAGATATGTACGGATGTAGTACGGCTCCGGTTAAAAGATGTACATCTCACATCCGACGTTATGGTTTGTCCCTTTCTTCCTTGGGATCCACTGGAAACCTGCCACGTGTACTACCGACAGAAATTACAGAAAGTACAAATATATCGGTAACTTTGACCGTTCGATAACCGATAACTATCGGTATCGGTGTTATCGCGATAGCTTTTTTACCGATACACAACACTAGTAATTGGTCACCTGAAAACGTTTGTTACAGCTGACGATGAACGGGAGATGAAAACCTTACACGTAGCATAGGCTATGTACATTTCGACAAGGTGGGCATATCCACCAAAAGTCGCAAGAAAATCTTTGCCGTAAGGATGAAATCCATTGACCTTCTGTACAGTACACCTTGAATTGTTAATAGCGTAGAAGTGTATTTAGCTTATAGGAATAATTACCGATAAACGCTAAGGGTGAAGTTCCATCATACGTTTCTGTAATCGTACGGCCAACTCTACACCACGAATCGTAATTAGAGTAAATTGTTCTAATTCGGTCGCTCGAAATTTTGACTTTAGAGTAAATTATTCTAATTTTTTCATTATGCTATTTAAGGTAAGGTTTAATTAGCGTTTTTAATTCTAATATATGTTCGTTTTAAATAGTGTGGAAAACGGACGACGTCCGACCGTGCAAAACTGTACTTTTATAAGTAAAAAAGTACAAATAATGATTTAATCCAGGCCATTATCATGTAACTGCGTTTTAACAAACCGCGTAGTGCAAACGTCATAGTGACGTTAAACTGTACGTTTTGTCAGATTCTGTACGAATACCTTATTTACAGTCGAGGATATTAGCTTACCAAATTGAAGTACACCGCATAAATGAGAGTAAATTCCTTTTTGAAACAGTTCTATCATATAAATTAGAGTAAATTACTCTAATTTTTTTTTTTTCTCTTTTTACTCTAATTTTTTCATTACTCTAATTACGATGCGCGGTGTACAGACCGGGTCGATTGAGGGTGGACTTCCATTACGCGTCTCAGTAATTGTACTGAAAATTTGACTGAAGGGCGTGCCTTCCATTAGGTCGCGTTTGTAAACCACTTTTTTTTTGCGTGGCTTATTCTGGATGGAAACACGTAAGTTGACATTAGATTCTTAAAATCTTGAAAGAATCTTAAAATGCAAAGTTTGAACGAAATATATGTACAAGCGGAGGTAATATCTGTACTACCGGGAGGAAATATCTACACTAACAGACGTAATTAATGACTCGTACAGAGGGCATTAACTGAACCACCCAAAATTTCAAAATGCAACGACAAAAAGGCAACGGCAAAGTTTGATGGTGGGAGCGTGACGGGACAATCTACGCAGATTCGCAACCACCCTGGCGGAAGGCACGTGACCCTTGCGACCTGTACGCACATAAGCGTGCGGTTATCGTGGATTTTTTTTCACTTTTCCACGCGGCCCATCTTTACTCGTTCTATTTTCGAGAACTGTCTTCCCCGTGCAGGGTCTTAACAAACTTTAGGGCTAGTGACGTGGCGTCTCGGATAAAAAGTGTAATAGCATCCGATGGTCTGCATTTTCGCCTACAACCTTGGAAATTTTTTTGTAAAGATGTTTTCTTGGAAAACAAAAATTTATGTACAAACTTGTACGAAACGGTACAGCCGTCAGTAAATAACCCCACTTTTTCGCTAATGGAAGCCCACCCTGAGGGTGAACCTCCATCAGGCGAAAAATGGGGTTGTTTACCAGAAAGAGTGCATTTTCGTACACATCTTGCTCATTGCAGTACAGTGCCGTACTTTTTTTTTTTTTTTACAAACATGATTACTGTCCGCGCGTCAAGATTCTCCAAACTTTTGGGCGATAACATCAACCGTCCGATTATGACTTTTCGAAGCAAGAGGTCACGTCGTCCAGTGATTAATTACTCTCCTCAGGAGGAGAGTAGCCAATCACCGGACGTGTAAAATGTTTACGCGTGGAAATGTCACGTACGAGCCGCGCGCCTTCGTACAAGCGGGAATCAACTCCAACGAAAACCACCAAAAAAAACAATGGTTGAAGAATTGTCGTGACGCCTCCTCCACGATCCACTGACATCCGGAATTTATGGCGCCACGTCGAAACACGAACGACAAAACAGTTACAAAAAATACAAAACACGAGCGTACAAATTGTACATTCATGTAATTTAATTTTGCGGCTGGATGTACGGATACCATTTCAGATATTTTGCTTTTGGAATCTTTGACTGCTCGTCGTCAGATCATGAACCTACGTGCGTCCAATCGAAAGAAAGCACGTACGCGATAGCTTTTATTGCTGACACGACAAGATGGAGAAGTGAACGAAGTATTACTAGCAGTAAACGTTTCCGTACGATTACTGTCGGCGCCTGATGGAGAAGCAGCCTGAGGACAAGGTTCCATTAGGGGAAAAATGACGTTGTTTACAGAAAGCCGTACTGCTTCGTACAGTGTCGTACCAAAAATAAAAAAAATGTCAGAAAAACAAGGCTACTGAATAAGGGATTTGATTCTCCACGTTTATGGGCGTAAACGTGGACCGTCGGATGCATAATCAGATACGACGTCATCTGACACTTTCAGTTCGCAACAAGTGACCCGGAGTAGGTCAATTCTCAGTGCCTGAACGAATACCGTCGTGCCTCGTGGAAAAGTGAACAAATATCCACGACGACCGCTCTACAAGATGGGTACACGTCGCATATGACATGTGCCTTCCGCCAGGGAGGATGCGAGGCCACCGGAAGCCGCAAGAAAATCTTTGACGGAAGATATTGTTTCACGCTTTTGTTGGTATCCACCAACCATTCTGACATTTTCGTACGCTTTTACATATCTTACGTTTCGTCCGCTCGTACAGATTTCATTCAATACGTCGTACGAGTCAATTTTTACCTTTCGCTGGTACAAATATGTGGTTACAATTTGCTCTCAGAGATTCTTTGAAGATTAACAGAATCTTATTCATATATTACGTGGACCAATCAACGTGTGCCATGGAAAACAAATGTCGGTTACTGACCCGACACAATGGAACGATCGCTTCAGTAAACGAATTTTGACGTTTACTGAGAGCGCCTAATGGAACAACGCTCTGAGTCGAAGTTCCATTAAGTAGAGTCTGTAATACACGTGCTATACATTGACTGGCCCACGCAAGTTATAACCCGAGAGTGAAAATCTTTCAGATTTTAAGCACCGACAAAGTTTACATCAACTCTTCATTTTCGTACCATGCACCAGCGTACTTCGACAAAACTTTTATACTTTTTGCAGACGCCAATCTGTACGCCAACTTATTTTTTAGGGTTTCTTTTTTCGAACATAACGAAAATCCTTTGAGAGAAATAGTGTGTCGAACAAAAGTTACTGAAAATAGCGTGACGAAGGAATGTTACGAAATTTCGGTTGTATTTTGGAAAGCGCGTGTCATGTCCAAATCTTAAGATTTTTCGTTGGTTTTTCAGCATGACACGTAGCTTAATCGTCCAGCGTGTCACGGTTTTTTTTTTTCTGTATTTATCAACCCACCTCCTCGAGGTGGGTTGACAGTTACAGAGAAAATTGAAGCGAACTCGAACTCTTCAGAGATGAACATCCGACGGCCATTATTACCACCAAGAACTTTGGAGATTATTGGCGAGATTCTCTGTAATGTTATTTTTCGTATAAAAACAAAATGGGCGGTACAATTTGGTACGGAGAGTCGCTGATTTCTGTAAACTACGCCACTGTTCGCTTGATGGAACTTCACCCCGGGCTGGGGGGACTTACGGGGTTGTTTTTCGTAGATATTTAATTGAGTTAGGGTTGGGGTTGGGGTTTGTATTTTTGTTTTTGTGAGTTGCTGTGCTTTTCATTTTGAGTTAGGGTGCTTTTATTTTCCTTGTTGTTGCTTCCTTTTTTTAGGGTGGGTTCTTGTCGCTCTTTTTGTTTTTTATTGTTGTTTTTCAGTGTTGGTTATGCCACCCCTTTTGTACCCCAAGACTCAGATGGTTTACCATCGTGCTTTTTAATTTATCCTGCAAAGTAATTGGGAATTTGGAAATTTTCAAAGAAATAGTTTACTCTAATTAGGAATTAGGGTTTTTTTTAAATAGCATGGATAATTACATTTGAGAATTTTTGAAAAATTTGGGGGAACCGAATTAGCGTTCAATACGCTAATAAGTAATAACGATTCACGGTGTACACTACACCACGAATTGTAATTCGAGTTGTGTACGGTAATTCCGTTACCCCAAATTTTGACTCTATCACTATAAATAGAGTACACTATTCTAAATTATTCTTTACATTGTTTAAGGTACTTTTTGAATGAGCGTTAATAACTCTAATACAGTGCCATTTTAAATAGTATTGCGTAAGGTCGGTGTCTAACCATGCAGAATTGTACTTAAAAAAGTACAAATAATGATTTAGTACAGGCCGTTTTCATGTAACTGACTTTAACAAACTGCATAATGCAAACGTCATAATGACGTGAAACTGTACGTTTTGTCAGATTCTGTACTTATACTTAATTTAAAGTGGATATATTCAACGCCCAAATTTACGCCCAAATTAGAGTTACTAATAAATTAGAGTAAAATTCATTTTTGAAAAAGCTATATCACACAAATTAGAGTTCATAACTTAAAAACTTTTTCTTCCCTTTTTTACTCTAATTTTTTCTTTACTATAAATATGATTCGCAATGTAGTGTTGCGATCGAGAGCGTTTGTAGTTTTATGTATCGAGTGCCTTTTGCCAATATCCAATATATGTCTTTATTTTGACCTACAAATAATCGATCTATTTCTTTGGAAATAAAACTGCACCATAAGAGATATGAGATGAGTTATCAGATCGATAACCATCGCTACAGTATACCTCTGCACGTTGATTGACGATTTTTTTTTGCAAAAGTGGACAATGACTCACAAACAACCAAAAATGGACCGTCTCACGAATTGACAGTGAACACATGGAGCTTTGTTTTTTGTTCATGGATGACGAAATTCATGGAAGGAGGGTACAAGAAGCCATTATACGTGAGTTCAATCATGACTTGCCGTATCAACCGATGTAGGTTTTTGAGCGTGGTTTTAATTTCAATGCAAGTGAGAAATCCTTCAGAATTAGGGTTTTCTTTTGCCTCTTGCCATGGAAACGTTATCTAGTTGAGAAATGTTTGAAAATTAGGGCTTTTTTTTATCCAATTTTAGTACAACTTCAATGGAGTGGAAGAAGAGTAATGAAATGGCGAAGGTTGTGGAGTTTAGGAACTAAAAAAGAGCCTTGAGTGATAGGTTATGTTGACCTTTTTTTGAAAAACCTGGTTTTTATTTATGTTATTAAGGTATAGGAGAAATTTACAACGCCGTTTACATTAATTATCCGCTTGTTCTGATTGAAACTGGAGTTACAAATCTTGTTTTGCGTTATCTTGACATTATAGTTGTATCACTAAACTACAATGCGGGGTTTTGATATGGGGAAAGGTAGCACTTAAATGATGAGCGGATCATTATCTTTCGGATGGTTAAACTAATGGTCAAACTAGGTTTTTATAAGTATCAATTTGATAATTAAATTAGGTAGTTGGTGGTAAACTGATGGTTTATGTAGGCATTACATGTATCACGTGGATGGTCAAACTGCTTGTTAAACTAGGTATTATATGCTTCAGTTTGATGGGGCAACTAGGTAGAACATGTATTAGTTCGATGGCGAAACTGATGGTTGAACTGCTGGTTAAAATAGGTAGTACACATACCATTTTAATGGTCAAACTACATGACACATATATCACTTTAATGTTTAAACTGATGTTTAAGTAGCGTAGTACATGTATCAGTTGAGTTATAGACCGTTGATCATCCATAAACACAATGATGCAGACGTGCGAGTGTACTTCCCATACAAAATTCCATTATTTCATTTAAAATACGACATCCCTGCATAACACTTAAATTCACTGTTGTTCAAATCGTGCGATTTTTTTCAATTTTTACGATTGAAACGTATAATTCGTGACTGTTGAAAAATCGCAAAAAAACGCGCTG
The DNA here is from genome assembly GCA_037447655.1 of Zygnema cylindricum. Taxonomy (NCBI): domain Eukaryota; kingdom Viridiplantae; phylum Streptophyta; class Zygnematophyceae; order Zygnematales; family Zygnemataceae; genus Zygnema; species Zygnema cylindricum. The sequence continues at coordinate 166,493 of JBBHKE010000745.1, read as the reverse complement.
TACTTTCTGTCCGGTAAACTGAACGGTAAGTTTACGGGGAAAGTACAATATCTCCCGTAAAATGTACCTTTTTTACGGAAATGTACGGAATTCGAGGAAAAGATACATCGCATTTATTAGTACTTTGTGTCCAGTGAACTGAACAGGAATATCATGGAACTTGTACGACATTTCATCAAAAATGTACGAAAAGTTTCGAAAAGAGACGTTGAAACGTCACAATAATTTCTCGCGGTAAGTTTGAAAAATGTACAGGCGTGTTCTTCAGTTTTTTTTTGAAAGAAGCCGCCATGGAATCTTGAAACAAAATCGCAAGGAAGGCTCCTCCCTATATCCTACCTACTTTATAATTTTGCAGTCGTGTGATGTCTGAGAGATAGAGAGAGAAGGCGGCCATGGCTGTTTGTCAGATAGCATCAGCCAGACGGACTTTGACAAAAATTGCTCCTACCAACTTTTGAACCCAGGTCTTCTATGTGTAGATGTAAACCATTCTCGCATTCGCCGTTACCAGTTGATGAAAGAATTGCGATACACACGTGGAGTGTGATACATATATAGATATTATATGTTGTTTAACCCTCAAAAAACTTACTAACTGCGCTATATGTATTTTTTTTTTTGTTTTATATGTACGGAAGTGTACGGGTGAAAATTCATTAACGATTTTTAACGATTTGTTCAAAACGTTCAATGCGTTCGTTACGTATAATTCGTCGGGATTGAATCGTTCGCGCTAAACGGTGTGAACAACTATGCTTAAATTACAACTCATTCCCCCACCATATAAAAACACAATACACATTACTGCATAGAGGCAAATTATAGAATTCACATCAAGGGAAAATTTCCGATAATAGACAATCTGAAATAGAAATGCACATAATTCCAGTTCCTTAGCACGTATATGACGCTCATTACTGAGCGAAAAGGACAAATTTAGGGTAAAATTAGTGAGCCGGTAAAGGAAACGCAATACATGAATGCCGACCCTCGACCAACAGTATATTTAAAGGTTCCATTTTTTGTCAACATATTGGTTTAAAAAAAAAAAAAAGATTTGTAGATAAACTCACTAAATAGAACCAATGCATATCTCAACATACTGACGTGAACAATACATACACCATAAATATTGTGGAATCTTTACAGACATGACATCAAAATTGAAGCCTTTCACAAGCGTCATCCAGTAGAAAACACAGACCATAATTTTTCACACTAAATCTGCACCAATTGATTTATTGATGCTTTTTAAAGCCATTTTTTCGGAAACATTGTAACCTTTTAACATCATTATTATAAGAGCACTAATTCCGGTGTTACTGGACATGAATCATCGTAATCGTACAAAATACTGTACGAATCATACACATTTTCATACAATTACTATGACTACTTGCCGCAAAACTATGGAGTAAAAAAACTGCTAACTACAAAACTGTTGAGTAGAGTTCAAAACCATTGAGAAAAACCCTATCAAGTACAAAACCCTATGAAGTACAAAACAATATCAAGCACAAAACTACTCAGTACAAACCTTTGCAGTACAAAAGTATCGAGCACAAAAAACAGCAAATCAAATCCGGAGCTTTCAAGTTTATATGAACAATTTAGCACCCTCCTCAACGACTATATGAACCACCAAATTCTCTAATCTCTACTAAATTCTCGTAACTGTAAGCGAAATACTCGGCACTTGGCAGGATGAGGGAAGTCAGCAATTTCATAATTGGCATAATTGGGAGAGAAAATTCCACTTAGACTACTCAGTCTGCCGAAGTAATTTAACCACATTTGGATACATGTCTTGAATTCCTCTCAATTCGTTGACATACTCTATGTACTCTTCAGAGATGTCATCCTCGTAGTCATAAAGCATGAAAACACATCTAACCACATCGGGAAACAATTGTAAAAGTCCTTTTAGATTTTTGTAATACGCTTTGTCCGAAACGAATTGAAGACGTGAAAGGTAAATGTCCTTCACTTTTAATTTCCGTAAATTAGGACAATCTCTCAGCCATTGTCGTATCATGGAGACTCTATCCGCCTGAAGAAGACGGCTTATGAAAGTGATGGACTTCAAATTAGCCATTGGCCCCGGGCATGGAACAATACCACAACATTTAATTTTTGTGAGAGAGGAAGAGTTGTACCTCATCAAATCGTGCAAGATTTCTTTATTCTGTCCCTTGTCCAATCCCCTTTCCGTGAACACTAGTTCCTTCAGCTTCGATGGTAACGAAGGAGTAAAAGTGACTGTTGGCATATAAATATTTGATTGGTCGTAGTCAAAATAGAACTCGGATAAGTCACTATCCTCGCCAACGACTATATGAACCTTCAAATTCTCATCTGAATTCTCGTTCCTGCCTTCGGGAGACTCGGCAGGATGAGGGTTGAAAGTGATACCCAATTCAAAAGATTCCAAATTGGGACAATTGATGTAAATCTCACTGAAATTCCCATAAATATCTATGTGCGTCAAAGATTCTGCTTGAATGGACAAAGGGAGACGTTTATAATGTCTATCATGTTCATAGCCAAAGTTCTTTAGTCTTGGAAAAAAATTCAAAAGAGTTTGAAGGTCGTCTGGTTTGTCGTACCCAAAATAATCCACATAGATGTCTCTCACTCTTTCAAGAGTAGAATTCGAAAGAATTCCTGAAATTTTCTCGTTCGACGAAAACTTGCAACCAGTCAAACGCATTGTCGTTAAAGCTTCCATTTTCCTTAAAACACTGAAATGAGTGGATGTCAAATTGCAATTGTAAACAATAAAACACTCGAGGCTTGCGCTTATCACTTTCGACCAATAGAGAAAAACTGCCACTGGAATATCACGCGGGTACCTTTTATGAAAAGTCAAAACTTTGACGTGGGGAGTGAAGTTAACAGCCGTGGTTATGATTTTTTCTATGTTTTCTCTACTCGTATTTTTTATATCGTTTTCGGAAACTTCCAGCTTGGAGACATGTTTGACTCCATCCCTAAAGGCTTTGGAGACAGTGGATAGGAGGATGAGATTGCGAAGCTGGCCACCGTCAGAAGACCGGAAGAGGATATCGGACAAAATAGGAGTAGGCACAAGGTTCCAGAATGTTCCTTCCATGAGGAAAATACAGATACAGAAGACAAGTGACGTGACAGTAGCAAAGGATACACAAAACTCTAACCTGTCAGACAAACTCGACAAAAAAATTGCTTAAAAAAACCTAACAGTTTCGAAATAACAGTCAACAAGAGAACCTTTTTTCACTAGAGCTTGCAGTTGGAGGTGCAGTGAAAAAGGAAAAGAAAATTGTAATAGATTACTCTAAAAGATAAAGTACTAAGAAGGAACTGACTGCTGCAGACATTTTTAGGGTTTGTTAGGGCTTGTTAGGGTTTGTGAGGGTTTGGGGAGCTGCGAATAACACTCTGAAAAATATTTCATTTTTTGTTTATACATTTTGACTAGATATCTAACAAAACAACGCGCTTACATTGACCGTCGGATGGACGTGCACACCGCGAATCCTTATTAGCGTCAAAGTTTTTTTCGCCACTTCATACATTTTTTCTCCGTACACACCTGTCGGATTTTGGATCCGACGGTTGCGATTGAAGGGTAACATTCTTAGCTTCCAATTGGCGGTCTCAAATTGAAAATCCAACAGGTGTGTACGGAGAAAATATGTTTTAAGTGGCGAAAAAAACCTTAGACGCTTAAAACGATTCGCGGTGTACTATTAAAACATTTTGAACCGGGATATTTATCGAGATTACGCGTAAATATTGACTGCCAGATGGAAGTGTTTGATTCATTGTGAAACGACGTCTCCGTTATGTTGAGCGCCGTAATTTAAAATGTAAGTTAGCATGTTTTATGATCCCTGTTATTGTTATAGTTTAGTTCGATTTTGGTTTGCAGGCATTATATTTTGAATTTGTACGGCTTAGAACCGCGTACATTACGTAGTTTCGTGTATACTTTTATGTGATTGGTTCGTGCGCCTTCTTTTGTAACATCGTCTCCTTAACGTACTTGTTGGGTACTTGTTGGTTCGCGTGTGTGAGGGTATTTAGCAGAGGTCGCAATCGGGTACCCGAATCCGTACCCGATCCGTCCTCACCCGCCCGCGTCGGATTAGGAACGGATTCCAAAAAAAAAAAAAAAACAAATCGGGTATGGCCGGGTAAGCAAAAAACGAAAATAATTGAAGGTTTCGCAGGTACATCCATACTATACAACATTATTGTACTTTATACTCTTGGTATTGTGGAAGGTATGTGGGAGATGTACCATTAATTTTTTACATATTTTCGGGTACGGGCGGGTACGGGTAGTCGGGAGAAAGTGAGTTTTGGTTGACTTTTTTTTTCGTAAACGCTTATCGGGTACCCGGTAACAATTTAGTATTGTGCAACAACGCAGTCGGATTTAGGGTGTTCAAATTTTGAAAAAAACAAAATGTAGGATTCGGGTCTCTTAAATTTTGACATTTGCGACCTCTGGTTTTTAGGGCTGTGTATCGAAGGCTCCATGCCGATATTCGATATGTACTTAATTTTGATTTCCCGGTAATCGATATATCGCTTCGATATATCGAGAAGCTCAGCATTGTGATATTTAAGCGATATATTAGCCAATAATTCGATATATTTTTACTGCGATATATTGAAGTTGACGTTAGGTCAAAAAAAATTATGAAGCCCCCCCCCCTGGTGGCCGGTGGGGGTGGCTATTAGGATTCATGTTATAAAGTTTGAGGAGAAACCTACAATGGCGTTTACCTTATTTATAAGTTTGTACTGATTGAAATTGGAGTCAAAACGAATCTTCATAATCGTTAATCATGTATAGCAATCGAGAACCCGAAGAGTTTCTCAAGGACTAAAAACACTTGTGAAATTCATATAGTGGCTCGAAAGATTCTTTATGGACGTTGCTATTCTAGTTTTAAACAAGTTATATGTACAAGTATATCCCACATGCTCTCTTACTTCCAATATATATAAAGTTGTCGATAATCAGTTATGTTCGTCTCACTTCTCACCTCTCCTTCTCTCCATCAAGCTCACCTATTCCTTGTCCTTTTCTCTTGCTTTTGCTTCTTTACTACACCGTTAATCGTTATTAGCATTGAAGCTTTTTTCGCCACTTAAAACATCTTTTCTCCGTGCACACTTCTTTATTGTCGATCCGATGGTTGTTATTGGAAGGCAAGATTCTTATTTTCCTACTGGGGGCCTCCAATTGACAATCCAATAAATTGTGCACGGAAAAAAGATGTTTTAAGAGGCGAAAAAAAGCACAACCTAATAACGACTAGCGGTGTAGTGTATGTTGAACTCCTTCCCTTGTGAATTGTCCCAAGAGGACGAAAGCCCGTGTAGCAAAGGAGTCTTCTATGAAATCCTTTGAAAAGGATCAATGTTGAGCAACGAGTATTTATATCCGAGATATCACAAAGACGTATCCTATGAAATTCTTTAAGAAAGAGGTTAAAGCTCAAGATGTTGCCCATCGATTCCAATTCTAATTGTACCAATCCAAATGCAATATAGTCGTCATTATCTTAACATCATATTTCCCAAACAAACAAATCCTCCATGATGATATCATTACATTCAAGCACTTGCGATACATCGTTTTTGTCCTACATGCAAAACATCCCTAATGCACAATCCTGAAAGTCACCACCTAGATCCGAAAATCTTGCAAAGATTTCAAAGAATCTAACACACAAATCTAAACATTCATACACTCAATTATTGACATCATGATTGACATATCCTCGCATTAAAACATAAACATCCTCACATTGAAACATCGCCACATTAAAACAAGAGAAATACGATAGCATGTTGTTTGAAGTTTGTGGAACCATCATTTTCGCTTAAAAACAATGGACATAAACCATAACATCATTACTACAATTTCACATTTTTCTACATGAAGAACGAGGTATATATGGCATATATTGGAAAAGAGACTTTACCATTGTCACAAACAGCAATCAATAAACAACAGTTTTTGTCGAAACTTGCATTAATAAAAAATTACTTAGTACAAGCTCAATTGCCAATGAATACCTACAAAACATCATGTCTATTTCTCTCCAATCTTGTTTAAGTCTTCCTCCTTAAGGATCGGGTCTTTTGTCTCCTTCACTTATATCTTACATGACAATGAAAACAAATGCACTGAATTCTTCTATAAATAAATGGTAAACGGTTTTGCCAAGTTAAAAAAAAACAGAAGAGCAGTCTAATAATAACATTGCCAGATTAATGCAATTCCGGTAGAAAAATAGAGAAACAACAAAAAAATACACTAAACACATAGTGAGAGGATTTACAACACAAGGGAAGTCCTATCTTAAAACATCTCCGGTTCCGACGATCCTTCTTTTTTCTCCTCAGTCCGCGAAAAACATTTAATCACATTTGGATACATGTCTCGGAATCGTTTCAATTCATCGATATACTCTTTGTACTCTTCATACTTTTCATCCTCTTCATCCTCTTCGCGATCAAGAATGAAAACACATCTAACTACACTTGGAAACAATTCTTGAAATTCTTTTAGACCTTCAAAATACTGTCTGTTCACTCCAAAGAAAGTAGGTGACAGGTAAATGTCCTTCAATTTTAATTTCCGTAAATTAGGACAATCTCTCAACCATTGCCGTACCATGGGGACGATATCCCTCTGAAAAGGACGATAATTGAAACTGGCGGACTTCAGATTAGCCATTGGCACCGGACATGGAACAATTCCAAAGCATTTAATTTTTGTGAGAGAGGAAGAGTTGTACCTCATTAAATCGTGCAAGGTTTCTTTATTCCGTCCCTCATCCTCTCCCCTTTCCATGAATATGAGTTTCTTCAACTTCGATGGAAACGAAGGACTAAAAGTGAATGTTGGTACATGAATATTTGTAAGATCGTCGTCAAAATAGAACTCGGATAAGTCACTATCCTCGCCAACGACTATATGAACCTTCAAATTCTCGACTAAATTCTCGTAACTGTAAGCAAAATACTGGGCAGGATGAGGGTAGTCAGCGATAACCAATTTAAAAGATTCCAAATTGGGACAATTAATGTAAAGCTCACTAAAAATCGCATAAATATCTATGTGTGTCAAAGATTCTGTTTGAATGGACAAAGGGAGACGTTTAGAAAATCTATCATCTTCATAGACAAATTTCTTCAGTCTTGGAAAAAAATTCACAAGAGTTTGAAGGTCTTCTGGTTTGTCATACTCAAACTTGTCCAAATATATGTCTCTAACTCTTTCAAGAGTAGAATTCGAAAGTATTTTCTCGTTCGGCGAAAATTTGCAACCATACAAATTCAGTGTCGTTAAGGCTTCCATTTTCCTTAAAACATTGAAATGAGTGGATGTCAAATTGCAATTGAAAACGTCGAAACGCTCGAGGCTTGCGCTTACCACTTTCGACCAATAGAGAAAAACTGCCACTGGAATATCACGCATGTAACCTCTATGAAAAGACAAAACTTTGACGTGGGGAGTGAAGTTAACAGCCATGGTTATGACCTTTTCGCGGTTTTTCCTACCCGTTCTTTTAATATCGGATTCGATAATTTCCAGCTTGGAGACCTGTTTGACTCCATCCCTAAAGGTTTTGGAAACAGCGGATAGGAGGATGAGATTGCGAAGCTGACCATCCTGAGAAGACCGGAGGAGGATATCGGAAAAAATCGGAGTAGGTAGATAGTCCCAGAGTGTTCCCTCCATGAAGAAAAAATAGATACAGGAGACACGTGACGTGACAAGTGACGTGACAGTCGCAAAGGATACAAAAGACTTTGCCCTAATCAAACAGAAATCGATAAAATAACAGCTTGAAAAAACCTAACAATTTCAGAATAATAACCATGGAGAAAAAACAGAAATAGCAGACAAGTGACAGTGACAAACGATGCACAAAAAATTGACCTAATCAAACAAAATTCAACAAAATTACAGCTTGTAAAAACCTAACAGTTACAAAAAAAATCTCCACAGAAAAACCTTTTCTTATAAGATCTTGCAGTTATAGATGTATTGAAAAAAGAAAGAAAGAAAGACACCGAAAAGGATTACTCTAACAGACAAACTGTCAGGAAGGAAGTGACTGCTACAGACTGCTGCAAATAACACTCTGGAAAAAGCTAATAACTACAGTACAGTTAAAAAACTCTACATCGAATTTTGGCACAAGAGCAACACTATGTCTGATTATGCTTTACGAACTGAAAAAAAGAAAGGCTACAGATCTGAAGAGCGTGGTGTTAAAAACTATTAAAAGGGTAAAATGAGAAATAAGTAGACTGACAGGATGTCCACCCTGGTTAAAATACAGATGGCGCCGTACAGGACAATTGTACGTGTACGAAAAATCGTTCGTTAGCGCAAGTACAGTACTCTAATGTACTCAGTACTGTGCCTTTCGTTGATGCAGTTGCGGTACAGTACTACAGTACTGTAAGTACTGTACCTTCCATAGGCACAACAATTTTCAAGTTTTTTGTGTTTTTCCACAATACCAAGAGTACAGCCAATAATGCTGGATAGTATCGAAAGTACAAAACCTTCATTTTTTTCCGTTTTTTGCTTAACCGACCGTACCAGTTTTTTTTCCTTTTTGTGAATCACCCGCCCGAATCCGACCGACCTCCAAAACTTGGCACCCGAATGCGTTCCGGATCAGACGCGGGCGGTGGGGTAACGGTCGTGTACGGATTCGGGAATCCGATTGCGTCCTCTGTACCAATGCAATATATCGATTAATTTGTTGGTCAAACTAAAGACACATATCGGATATCGGAAAAAGGCACTCGATACACAAAACTACAAAGGCTCTCGATAGACATTAGACAACACTACAAAAATGAAAAATCCCTTCCACGAAGGTCGATGGATCTCGAAGGGAGCGTCAAAGATTATCTTACGTGGAAGATTTTCTCCTCGCTTTTGGTGGATTTTGCATCCACCTCGTCCGAAGGCACGTGGCCTTTGCCACGTGTACATCATCGACTGTAACGAGCTTTTTCATGTGAACCAATGCACACTTCCACCTGGCGGTCAATGCATACGCATAGTCTTAATAAATATCCAGTCAAAATGCTTAAGTTAAATCGTGCACGTCCATCCGACGGTCAATGTCACGCGTTGCTTTTGTTAGAAATATTGTCAAAATGTATAAATAATAAAAAAAAAAAGATTCTCCAGTGTGTCATTTGCAGCTCTTTGCAGTTGCAGCAGTCACTTCCTTCCTTACATTTCGTCTTTTTGAGTAATCTAGAACATTTTTTTTTTCCTTCCTCACTTCACCTCTAGCTGCAAGCTCTAATGAGAAAAGGTTCTCTTGTAGACCATTATTTTGAAACTATTAGGTTTTTTCAAGCTGTCTTTTTGTCGAGTTTCGTTTGATTAGGTCAAATTTTTGTGTATCGTTTGTCACTTGTCACGTCACGTGGCTTCTGTATCTATATTTTTCCCATAGAGGGAACATTCTGGAACCTTGTGCCTACTCCTATTTTGTCCTTCATCCTCTTCCGGTCTTCTCAGGATGGCCAGCTTTGCAATCTCATCCTCCTATCCGCTGTCTCCAGAGCTTTTAGGGATGGAGTCAAACAGGTCTACATGCTGGAAATTATCGAATCCGATATAAAAAATACGAGTAGATAAACCCTAGAAAAAGTCATCACCAAGGCTGTTAATTTCACTCCTCATGTCAAAGTTTTGTTATTTCATAGAGGTGACATGCGTGAACTTCCGGTAGAAATTTTTCTCTATTGGTCAAAAGTGATAAGCACAAGCCTCGAGTATTTTGCTGTTTTCAATTGCAATTTGACATCCACTCATTTCAATGTTTTAAGGAAAATGGAAGCTTTAACGATAATGAATTTGTATGGTTGCAAATTTTCGTCGATATGATTCAGGAATACTTTCGAATTCTACTTTTGAAAGAGTGAGTGGCATCTGTTTGGACAAGTGTGAGTATGGTGAACCGGAAGACCTTCAAACTCTTCTGAATTTCTTTCCAAGACTGGAGTTTCTTTTTTATAAAGATCTCGGACATCCCGGACGTCTCCCTTTGTCCATGCAAACGGAATCTTTGACACGCATACATATTAATGCGAATTTTAGGGATCTCTGCATCAATTGTCCCAAGTTGGAATCTTTTCGCTTGGTTTTCTCTAACCGCCCTCATGTTGGGATGGAGAATTTGAAGGTTCACATAGTCGTTGGCGATGATAGTGACTTATCCGAGTTCTATTTTGACGACCATCTTAATATTCGTGTACCGACATTCACTTTTAGTCCTTCGTTTCCATCGAAGCTGAAGAAACTAGTGTTCATGGAAAGGGCATTGAATGAGGGACGGAAAAAAGAAATGTTGCACGATCTGATGAGGTACAACTCATCCTCTCTCACAAAAATTAAATGTTATGGTATTGTTCCGTGCCCGGGGCCAATGGCTAATCTGAAGTCCATCACTTTCAATTATCGTCCTTTACAGGGGGGTGTAGTTCCCATGTTACGGCAATGGTTGAGAGATTGTCCTAATTTACGGAAATTAAGATTGAAGTACATTTTAATTTCACGTCATCTCTTCGATTTGGACAAAACGTTTTACAAAAATCTAAAGGGAATTTTAGAATTGTTTCCCGATGTGGTTAGATGTGTTTTCTTTCTTGGTCACGAAGAGGAGGATGAAATGTCTGAAGAGTACATAGAGTATGTTACCGAATTGAGAGGAATTGAAGACATCTATCCAAATGTGATTAATTTTTTTTGGTAGGGTGATTCGTCATTGAGGAATCCTCTATTAGGAAATCGTTGACTTCCCTCATCCTGCCGAGAATGCCGAGAATTTTGCTCAATGGTTTTGAGCTCTACTCGTCAAAATTAAATGTTAAATTGTTCATACAAACTTGAAAGCACCGGAATTTATTTGTTGTTTTGCTCAATGGTTTTGAACTCTACTCGACAGTTTTGTATTTAGCAGTTTTTTTACTCCATAGTTTTGCGGCAAGTAGTCATGGAGTATTTTGTACACATACGATTGGCCAGTAACACCGGAATTAGTGCTCTTATAGTAACGATGTTAAAAGGTTAAAAAGTTTTCGAAAAATTGGCATCAATAAAAAAGCATCAAGAAATCTATTGGTACAGATTTAGTGGTATTAATTATTGTTTGTGTTTTCCACTGGATGACGTTTGTGAAAGGCTTCAATGTTGATGTCATGTCCATAAAGATTCCACAAAATTTATGGTGTATGTATTGTTCACGTCAGTATGATGACATATGAATTGGTTCTATTTAGTGAATTACCTTCATTTTTTTTTTTTTGAAACCAATTTACAGACAGAAAATGGAACCTCCAAGTATGCTGTAGGTCATGTATTGCATTTCCTTTACCGGTTCACTAATTTTACCCTAAATTTGTCCACTTTCGCTCGGTAATGAGCGTCATATACAAGTTAAGAAATTGGAATTATGTGCATTTCTATTTCAGATTGTCTATTATCGGAAATTTTCCCTAGATGTGAATTCTATAATTTGCCTTTATGCAAAGATATATGTGTTGTGTTTTTATATGGTGGAGAAACAACTTTTAAGTGTTATGCAGGAATGTCGTAATTTAAATGAATTAAATGAACTTCTGTATGGGAAGTACACTCGCACGTCTGCATCATTGTGTTTATGGATGATCAACGGTCTATAACTCAACTGATACATGTACTACGCTGTTGAAACATCAGTTTAAACATTAAAGTGATACATGTGTCACGTAGTTTGACCATGTTAATGGTACATGTGCTACCTATTTTAACTATCAGTTTAACCATTAGTTTAACCATCAGTTTGTTTATCAAACTGATACATGTTCTACGTAGTTTAAGCATCGAACCGACACATATAACCATCTTTTTAACGATCAATCTGGTATTTGTTACTTCCTAGTTTCACCATAAAACTGAAGCATATGATGCTCATTTTAACCAGCAGCCTAACCATCCAAATGGTTAATGTAGTACCTACATAAGCCATAAGTTTAACCACCAAACTAATACATCTACTACCTGGCTTGACCATTAAGCTGGAAAAGCCTAATTTAAACTACAAGTTTAACTGTCCAAAAGATACTGATACCCTTAACATTATGCGCCACCTTTAACCATATCAACAACCTGCATTGCATTTTAGTGCTAATACTAAATGCCAAGATACCACAAATAAGATTTATAACTTCAATTTAATCAGGACAAAGTTATAACTAACGTAAACGGCCTTGTAACTTTATTAAAAAGCGCGATGGTAAGCCATCTGAGTTCATGGGAACAAAAGGAAGTAGCAATGCCAAAACTGAAAAACTATAAACAAAAAAGAAAAGCAAGGCAAAAGCACGAAAATACAGAATGATGGCAGGTGAAACCCAAACCACCCAAAGAAGAAAAAAAAATCAAACGAAACATCTAAGGAAAGATCCAACGTTTAAATATAACCCCAACATAACTGATAATCTACAAAAAGTGAACTACAGTGAAGTCCCGGAGTGTTCCCTCCATGGAGAAAAATACAGAAATAGCAAACATGTCACAATTACAAACGATGCACAAAAATTTGACCTTACCAAACAAAACGTGACAAAAAAACAACTTGAAAAAACCTAACAGTTACAAAAATATGTTCTCTACAGAACAACCTAATTTCTTTCGATCTTGCACTTATATGTGTATTTTTGCTTTCTTTCTTTTTCTATTGTTGTTGCTGTTGTTGGCGTTGTTGTCCTTCCCTTTCTTACCCCGTTTTTACCTTTTTTTCTGTTTTCTCCGGTTATGTTTTTTTTTTAAGCGGGAATAATAATGATTCGGTTTTTTATGTATTTTGATTTTCAACAAAATGACTATCTTTTGTGGAAAGTGGAGTGGTCCTTCAAAGCTTTTTTGTATCAAAAGATTGATAAGAAGAATGTTTTGTAATTTTACTGTTTCAAGTTATCGGTCAATGCACAAATGATTCTGTATTTTTTTTATAGTGTTGCCTATCTGGGGCCTTGTTAAGGTCAACAAATTGCAATTATCCTAAGATCATGTGTGTTAAAAACAGTTCTTTGGTTTAATTGATTCACCCCTGTTGATATTTTTTCTCCATATAGTTAGCTACACCGCCTATTGTTATTAGCATCCACGTCCCTTTAGCAACTTAACCAACTTTTCTTTATACACTAGTGTTCAGTTTTCTTTTGGAGACCTCCAATCTTACCTTTACATCCCAGTTGTCAGTTTAAATGTCCAGGCAAGAGTGCACGCTAAAAATTCACTCACTTTGATAACAATAAAAGGTGTAATTTGTCTCAAAATCCCACCAAGTAAAAAAAGTAAAGAGATGTTGGGAAAGGCAAATTGATGGTCAACCTGTATTCAAAATGGAAAGTATAAAGACATATTTTCGAGTGTATGTTAGATTTGAAAGTTTTAACGTCATGATGAATTTCAAACGTCTTTTGGGCCCAATTGTTAGTTTCTGATACAATCTTATTGTGTATACATTGTCTTCTTTTGGATAGTTATTTTTATTGAAAGGATCTTACACAAAAAATCAGACTGCAAGATTACAGCGGAAGCATTCAAAAAAAAAATTCAGACAAGAGAAAACTGTCCACGAAAGCCAATATATTTCACGGACATTTTCTCCCATATAAGATTAACTTCCTACTCCCTCTAATCTGCAGTATATAGTACAGTTACTGTGACGTCACTACTTCAAACTACAAATAAACCCAAATCATATAGTGCGCACTAAGTGCGTACAAGTCAAAACGTGTCAACAGCGAAACACAAATAACTGCCGGCACAACTCACACGTACGACCAAAACTAACTAAAGACAAAACATACATACTAACCGTACACACCAAACGAAACATAACCTGGTCATAGTCAAACTGAATCTCCAAGAATCCAAGAAAACTACAATCCACTACACGACTAAATAAAACCACTCGTGACCACTAACTTAGCGTAATGACAAATTAATCAGCCGCGCGACAGACCGCGACGGCCGACTACAACTTAGACTGAAAAAGACAGAATAGTCGGCCGCGCGACAGACCGCGACGGCCGATTACAAATTTTGACTTAACAATCCCCCTCTCAAACTTGTAATCATCACATCAAACCTAATTTAGGTCTCCCCCTCAAAAGTACATCATGGGCCGCGGCTTTTGTCAACATATCCGCGGCTTCCTCCAACGTCGAAACATATAAAAATTCAACTTCCTTTGCCGTGACCAAATCGCGTACGAAATGCCACTGAATCCTAATATGTTTTGTCCTCTTGTGAAAGACAGGATTCTTCACCAATGCCATCGAACTCATGCTGTCAGAAAATATTTTCATACAGCCTATTGAAATCCCCAATTCGCCAAGTAGTTCCTTGATCCAAATCGACGCCTTAGATGTGTGACACGCCGCCATGTATTCTGCTTCGGTTGAACTTAAAGCAACAGTTGGTTGGAGTCGCGAACTCCAAGAAACTGCCGCGCCGCCAAAAACAAAAGCATATCCAGACGTTGACTTTCCTGTGTCAAAATCTCCACCCCAATCTGCGTCACAATATCCCACGCACTCCAAAGATGTCCGTCCAGATCGGAACAATAAACCAATCTCGATTGTACCTGCAAGGTAACGAAATATCCTCTTCACGGCCTCCCAATGAATCTTTTTAGGAGCCTGACAAAATCGGCTCACGACAGAAACTGCGGCTGAAATATCCGGTCGCGTGGCCACACTTAAATACATTAAACTTCCAACGGCCTCACGATAGGGCACGTGGACAGTTTCCTCCTCCTCAAATTTGCGATATTGTAGTTTGGAATCTAGTGGTGTCAAAACCGGCTTAGAATCCAACATAGCAAATTTTGTTAGTACTTCTTTACAATATTGCGCTTGCGACAATTTAATACCTCCATTATCGTACCTCAAAACTTCCACTCCAAGAATATATCGTACGTCCCCCAAATCTGTGACCTTAAAATGTAGACGTAGGTACTCCTTCAATTCCGCGATTTGCGTCAACTTGTCACATATCATCAAAAAATCATCCACGTAGACAGGAAATATGATTTGATCCTCCCCCTCACCTTTTACGTAAACTCCAGAGTCTGAAACTCTTCTTACGAATCCAAATTCGGTAAGGACCTTGTGTAATCGTAAATACCAAGTCCTTGGTGCTTGCTTAAGTCCGTACAAGGACTTTCGCAACCGCCATACCTTCCCCTCCTTCGACACTACTCCCTTCGGACCTTTCATATAAACCTCCTCCTCTAAGTCACCATTCAGGAACGCCGTCTCTACGTCCATTTGGTGAATGTGCTTTTTGCCGGCAGCGGCAATAGCAATAATCATCCTCAAAGAATCAAACTTTACTATCGGTGCATATATCTCCGTATAATCTACTCCTTCCCTTTGTTGAAAGCCCTTACAAACTAGCCGAGCCTTGTCTTTTACTATTTACCCCGATGCACCAGTTTTAGTTTTGAAAAGCCACTTCGCATCAATAGCCTTTTAACCCTCCGGTAAGCTTACCTCCTCAAATGTTCGGTTGTCGATAATAGATTGAAGTTCTCTTTCCCACGCCGGTTTCGAATGCTTCTGTTGAAATTTATGTATTTTCTAGGTTTGTATTGAAAAAATAAATAGAGTGTTGAAAAGAGGTGATTAATAGTTCACTTCTATATTTTAGTTAGAATGTAAAGAGAGAGAAAGAGAGGACCAAAGGCACGCCATGGTTGCCGCATCATTTAGAAGGAGGCAGAATGAATTAGAAGGTATTTTACTAGTTTTAGCAAAAAACTGCCACTAGCCGGATTTGACCTGGGGTCTGTAGACAACTATACTGACCAACGTCTTAACCATTAAGTCACTAACAAAACGATTGACGTGGCACGTTTCACGCATATTTACCTATTGATTCAAAGGACTAATTTGCAGCAGACTAAGGAAAACGAGCATTAATCAATTCATGCTTGGAAGCGAATCGAAGCCGTATAAATACAACTGATCGGACGGCCACCATTACAGCCGACACCCGCAATAAGCTTTCGGCGGCCTTTGGGGATAGCGTCACGCGGTGCCACGTGGCGCCACATTATTTGACACCGGAGAAGATGGGAGGAGGAACCATGGCTCCCGATTCGGCAGATGTCACCTTGTAGACCATGTCGTACAATGGTCGTACAATAAGTACATCGCCAATCGTACCTTCTTGTACTATATAGTGTTCCTATTGGACTAGGGTTTAGTAGTAGGTAGTCATGAGTAGGCAGAATAAGACTTAGTGATATTTCGGTACCTCTCTAAGAGAGCTTGTAACTATAAACGTCACCTTTGACCAGCCATAACTTAATGCTCGGGTGAGCAAACTCAGTGATTCTTTTTGCTGCCGACTCAGAGGAGTCCAAGCTACACAGGGGTGGAGTCCAAGCTACACAGGGGTGTAGCCGGTCAGAGTCTTTGCGTGTCAGGGTGGCACTTATTCAGTGGGAAATTCAAAGTGGGGAATATTGTCCAAAACACATATTCAAGCTTTGCATTCTGTGGTGGAACTGAGCACACAGATGGTCTTCACTTCACAGGGGTGAAGTTGTATTGGGGTTCTGATTGTCAAGGGATCATTCATTTGTGTTTATATCAACTTGGAGTCGGCACTATCTAGATTAGTTTCTTTTGGATCTGCGAATTCTGTGGGCAATGGAGCCCATAGAATTTCAGCTTCTCCCAATCGCATGATTTTCGTGCTTCCATATACGATTGCGGATCGACCGGCATATTATCGCCTAATGATTGCTACAAGAGGAAATCTTCCTCCCTAGCCGCCGAAAAATAATTATAAGAATTTTCAATGCTTCCCTTACCGTCAAATGAAAGACGAGCCGGATTCTTTCCTCTATTTTCTTGCATACTCTTCTTTGGCTCAAATTCTTTCTCCTCCTTTGCCAATTCCTCCTTAAATACATCCGGACCACTCGATTTAGAAGACGAAGATTTCCTCGTGTCCGAAGACATTCGGGAATTTTCGCTTCGTGAATCCCCACCAATGTTATCAAAATTTACATTTTCCACAATTTTACCTTTCCCCCTCTTAACATTGGAGGTGGATTTCGGATCAATTTCCGAATCCGAACCCTCAATGTCATGAAGATCACCAATTTCAAATTCCTCATGAAAATCAAGATTAGATTGTCGCTTAGCCGATCGAGAGATTGTGGATAATAAATCCTCGTGAAAATCCACATTCCTCGATTCCTCAATGACATTCCGAATCGGATCATAAACTCGATAAAGACTCCCCTTAGTGCTATACCCCACAAAATAACCACTCCAACTCCTCGATGCAAATTTACCCTTCCTCTTTTGTGCTTGAATATAAACCGACGCACGGCATCCCCAAATCCGAATGTGGTGTAGAGTAGGTTTTCGCCCATACCACAACTCATACGGAGTTATATCACACGAAACCGATGTAATTCGCCGATTGCAAATATAATTCGCCGTTAAAATTGCATCGCCCCATAAATGAATACTCCTCCCCGATCCGTGTACCATAGATCGTACCATCTCTTGAAGAGTACGATTTTTCCTCTCGGCAACGCCATTAGATTCCGGTGAGTAAGATGCGGTATATTGATGAGAAATTCCCCACTCTTTACAATAAGGATCAAAAGCAAGAAATTCCCCTCCATTATCCGATCTAATAGATTTTAACTTTCTCTCACATTGCCTTTCGGCCATCACATGCCACTCTTGAAAGCGTAAAAATGCTTCGGATTTGTGTTTAAGTAATATTACCCATGTGAAGCGAGAGAAGTCGTCCACCACCACCATAATATATTTGTTTCCACCAATCGTCTCCGGTTTCACGTCCCCACATAAATCAATATGCACAAGATCAAGCGGATGCTTAGATCGATGCATCGGATCCTTAGCCGGATGCGGCTTTCGGATTTGTCTCCCCTTACTACACCCCTCACATCCGTTAATTTTCTCTCCCGACGCCAAGTCTAATCCCCTTACGCTTCCATTTTTAATCATCCGTCGTAAACTCGTCTCCGATGTGTGACACATTCGATGGTGCCACAAGGTTAGATCACCTTTCAATTCGGAAATTTGCGAAATAATGCCATTAGAATTTGGTTGGGATTTCGGCCGACGCCATTTTAGTCGACTATGCATAAAATCCGTGACCTCTCCTTCACCTATTTGTACACCATCAGATCGTACAATTTTTATTGTGGAATCTCCGTACGCAAGTACACTGCCGCCCGCTCGTTGAATCTGCGGTACACTGAGAAGGTTCACTGAACCTTCAGGTAAGTACAAAACATTAGTTAATTGAGTTTGCGTAACTTTTTCTACCCCACGTGAGTCCAAACTTGGTAAATCCAACCGTACAGTACCCACGGTACTTATCGAAATCACTTGTCCACTTGCGACAGTGATTCGTTTTGGTACCGTGAGTTCGCGAAAATCGTCAAAGAGTGAAGCGTCGGTACAAACGTGATGTGACGCTCCTGAGTCAATAATCCACTCTTTTTCGTGTAGCGTAGAACCTGCCAAAAGATCAAGCGATAGGTTAAGGGCGGAAAATATTTGCGCTTCGTCGCCTCCCTCAAAGTAATCGTCACCCATGAAGTGTCCTCCTCCTCTTCCATTGCGGCCTCCACGACCACCGCGGCCGCCAAGGCGACCGCCACCACGTCCACCGTATCGACCGCCGCCGTCTCCTCTACCGCCGCCATTACCTCTACCGCCGCCGCCTCCTCTACCGCCCGCTCCTCCATTTTCAGCCTTTGAATAACATTGGGGGCTAATATGGCCCCATTTCCCGCAAAAATGGCATTGACGCTCCTTGTCCGGGCAAGAAGCCGCCATGTGACCAAGTTTGCCGCACTGAAAGCAAGCAATATTGGTTAGATCTGAATATCCGGGTTGGGAAGGAGATCTCCCGGCCCTTTCGTGTCCTCTTCCCCCTCTTCCTCTCGGATTTCCACCTTTTCTACCTCCTCTTCCCCGAATATAATTTAGATCGGGCGTTTCCGGTGTCGTCGCATTGAGGGAACCGGTCGGTTGGGGTCCCCTCGATGAACTCGGACGATTCGCCTCGGTGGATTTGAGGAAAGTGATAATCGAATCCAAAGTGTTCGAATCCCTCGATAAAAGAATGTCCCTTAAATGTATCATTTTCTCCGGTAAGGCATGGATGAAGACCGATGCCTTATCACTCTCATCGATGAACTTTCCCAAGTTTGCGAGTTGCTCGATAATAATATTGAATCTCTGCGAAACACAAAGAACTGCCGGCACAACTCACACGTACGACCAAAACCAACTAAAGACAAAACATACATACTAACCGTACACACCAAACGAAACATAACCTGGTCATAGTCAAACTGAATCTCCAAGAATACAAGAAAACTACAATCCACTACACGACTAAATAAAACCAATCGTGACCACTAACTTAGCGTAATGACAAATTAATCAGCCGCGCGACAGACCGCGACAGCCGACTACTACTTAGACTGAAAAAGACAGAATAGTCGGCAGCGCGACAGACCGCGACGGCCGATTACAAATTTTGACTTAACATTTATTATATCTGTATATACATGCAAACCTTTTGGATACACAAACAAGATGAACTTACATCCAAGTTAGGAAACTTAAACAGTTTCAAAACACAGTTTTGTTGTGATTCTTAATTGTATTTTATGTCGCTATATAACACTCTCCAGTCAAGCTTTTAAATATGTTAACATACCTTCTTAAACTCTACTGTGAAGTATATTTTGTCAGAAACCATTTATCAACACCTCAAATCTTTTCATGGAATCAGAAATTTGCCAAACGGTAGGATCGATCTCAGAAAGTTATCTGAAAATTTGTTGATGCTTTAAGATATTGATGTTTCACAAGTTATCTTTTACCATTTTCTGTTGTTTTTTTTTGTGTGTTTTCATGTGGTTTGGATGCAGGAAAGATATCCTAACCGACCAATAGAAGAGTTGCAGGTGGCAGCTTCACAACAACAACAGATAACGGAACTCCGTTTAGAGAAACTGTTTTCAGAATCCGTAATTAGCGTGGAGCCTTGTTACGCCACACAAGAACAGAAAGTGGACAGAAATCCCAGTGTTCCAGTTCTAGAGAACACTCCAATTCCCCATTCGCTTTCAGGTAATAATGGTTTCTCATGCATAATTTGTTCCCATTTTTTAGTAATGTTTTTGCAAGAATTTCTTTTTAGTGCAAGTTTTTCTAAGGGGAAAATGTTGGCTCCAGTGTATGTCCAAAGTTTTTTGGTATATCTATTTTAACCGTCTGAGGATTTTTCACTATAATAAAGTATTTATAACTAGGTGAAAGTTTATTTAAGCAGACTGTTCATAGCTTAGATTCAAGGAATTACTGGTATTAGTGCAAAATTAGTGTCTTAACGCTAATTCAGGTCTGAGCCACTCCTTCCCTTGGTGTTTTTAACAATATTTATTATCTTGGGTGAAAGAAAAAAACGTTAAAATAGTGTTGTTAAAGCATCATAGGGATGAAAGCTAATCTTTTAGGAGAAAACCATTATTGCGTGCAACTCTAATTTCAGAGCAAAAAGAAGTTCGGGATAGTAAACTTTGTGTTTGTTTTTCGCAAGAGTACACAAACTGGTGTAGTTATTTTAACAAAGTTGACCGATGGATAACTTCTTTGAAATGTAAATTTGTTCTTTGAAAACCGTCCTGTTAACGATTCCTTTTTATGACTTCCTTGCGTATGACACTCGTTTTTCCTACTTTTCTTTGTTATCTTCTTTTTCTTTATTTTTTCAGTAAGTAAATTTCCTTGCTTTTTTTGGCAGCTTCTTTTTCCGTCCTTGTTAACCTCTCCTTCTTTCTTTCTTTCTTCATCAATTTCTCTTTCCTTCCCTTCTTCATTAACCCTTTTCCTTCCCTTCTTCATTAATCTTTTTCCTTCCTTCCTTCGTTAACTTTTCTTCTTGTTTTTGACTACCTGCAGTGTCTTCCTCCTCTATGGACCGACGAATCGCTTTGCTTGCCTCTCATCTTAAGGAGGAGCCTCACAGTTCTAAAGAGCAAGGTGTTAAAAGCTATTAAAAGCTAAAATGAGAAATGAAGCTAATATGAGAAATGAGGAGCCAGACAAGTTGTCCACCCTGCTTAAAATAGAGATGGCGCCGTACAAAGCAATGTACTTGTACGAAATGTTTTGTACCGTTTCTTACACCGCGAATCGTAATTAGAGATATATACGCTAATTTCGTCAACCCAAATTTGACTCGATCACCATAAATAGAATACATTATTCTAAATTATTCTTTACATTATTTAAGGTACTTTTTGAATGAGCGTTAATAACTCTAATACAGTGCCGTTTTAAATAGTGTGGCGTACGGTCGGTGTTTGACCGTGCAAAATTGTATTTTATTAAGTAAAAAAGTACAAATAATGATTTAATACAGGCCGTTATCATGTGACTGCATGTAGCAAACCTCGTAGTGCAAACGTCATAGTGACAATAAACTGTACGTTTTATCAGATTCTGTACGAATACCTTATTTACAGTAGAGTATTAGCGCGCCAAATTAGAGTACTTAAATAAATTAGAGTAAAATTCCTTTTTGAAAAAGTTCTATCACACAAATTAGAATTCATAACTCTAATAATTTTTTTCTCTTTTTTTACTCTAATTTTTTCATTACTGTAATTACGATTTGTGGTGTAGCGCAAGTACAATACTCTACACCTTGAATCGTTATTAGCGTAGAATTTTTTTAGGGTATAGGAGTTATTAATGCTAATTGGGAATTTAGAAACTTTCAAAGATATCGTTTACTCTAACTAGGAATTAAGGTTTAATTTAAATAGTATAAATAATTCTATTTGAGAATTTGGAAAAATATATAGGGAACCGAATTAGCGTTCAATACGCTAATAACGATTCACGGTCTAATGTACTAGGTACTGTACCCTTCATTGACATAGGTACGGTAAAGTACTAATGTACCTTTCATAAGTATAAGAAGGAGACACTGTACCTTTCATTTTTTGGATATTTTGGAATAAGTACAGTGCACCGGGAGTTACTATTAGTGTAAAGTATAACGCCTAAATACCTAACACCTAATACCTGTGCATGTTCTATTTTCTTTCTTCTTTTCTTGTACCTTTGTACTCAATAATGATCACTCTTCATACACAAATGAAAAGTTATCTTTTTATCTGACTGCATACTCCTAGCACTATCACTCAGTGTTCTATTTAATCTTTCAGCTACACCATTCTGTTCAGGATTTTCAGGAACTGTCTTTTGGTGTTGCACTCCATCTTCTCTCAGAAAATCCTCAAACTGGTTAGAGGTATACTCTCCACCATTGTCAGTCCTTACTCTCTTGATTGAGGTTTCATGGAGTTTTTCACTCCATGCTTTATATTGTTTAAAACATTCCTGAGCCTCTGACTTATTTTTCAAAAAATACACCCTGGAATACCGAGACCAATCATCGGTGATAGTCATCATAAATCTCTTCCCCCCGGGTGATGGCACTTTGGCCGGCCCCCAAATATCTGTGTGTACTAAATCTAGAATCTTTTCTCCTTTATAGGTGGCTGTTTTTGGGAAGGGTAACCTGTGTGCTTTACCTTGAGCACATCCACTACAATCACTTAGATTCTCACTTTCACCGAACTGAATCCCTTCCACTACTCCCATGTTTTACATCTCTCTTAACTTATCTAAATTCACATGCCCAAGCCTCTTATGCCACAACATTATATCATGAACACCAGCATAATAAAGTTTCTTCTTTTCATTGCTTAAAATCAGCCTAAACATCCCTTGGCTACCTTTTTCAGCAGTGAAATAAACTTCCTCCTCAAAACTAGCAGTAAAGACTCCTTTCCTAGTGCTAGTATCAAAACCCTTATCATCTAATACAGATGTAGAGATAAGGTTTTTGTTCAGCTCCGGAATAAACAATACATCGGAGAATGTAACTATGGATGTCTTTCCTTCTACTAACAATTTTAGATCAACCAATCCTACAAGAGTAGTAGTGACTATCCTCCCATCCCCGTTCTCTATCTCGACGGTGGGAATCTTTCTTATCTTAGTGAAAAGGTGTTTATCTTTACACATGTGCATGGATGCACATGAATCTACAATCTAGCCTGGTTCACCTTTCAATCCACCGAAAGCACATTTCTGCTTTCGTGGAATTTCGACCTCGTTTTTCGCTTCCAACTCCTCATCCAATAGGAGTTCATCGTCCTCGTCCTCAAATTCCGCCTCATGTACGTGTGTCACAAGGGCCTTTTTCTTTCCTTTCGGGGGTCCACCGGTCTGCCCCTCCTTTAACCGCAGCTCGGTTAACTTAGTGCATTCAGCCATATAATGCCCGGGTTTCTTACAAAAATGGCACAAACCCTTGGAAGTCCTTGGTCCGAACTCTTCGGTCTGATTTTTTTGCCCCTCCCCTCGATAATTTCCAACTTGTTTTCTGGAATCATTGTTTCTCCAATCGATCCCAGCTGCCAAAGCTTGCCCACTCTTTCTTCCCCTTTGGATCTCAATTGTATTCTCCCGAACGAGAATCATCCCTACCACTGAATTCCAAATCCACCTTGAGTCCGCCAAGTCTTGCACACGGTTGACTATGTTTTCAAACTCATCGGGTAACTTCATCAGTAAACAGTTAACCTTTTCCTTGTCTCTAAATACTTTTCCAGCACTGTCTAGTTCTATGAAAAGTGTAGCAAGCTCATTGCAAAAATCCAACATCTTCCCCCCTTTGTATACATACTTCTTAATTTTCTGATCAGCCAACTGTTGTTGCTGAATCGTACCACTTCGGTACATCTCTATGAGAGCCACCCAAAGATCGGATGCCCTCTCTACATGCAAATGGGGAGATGCAAGTCCTTGAATAAGATGGCAGAGGATGAAGTGCTTAGCCGCCATATTGTTGTAGTCCCAGGTATCGATATCATTCTCCTCGTTCCTTGGAATAGGTGATATGAATGCCGAACCGGTTGCTATTGGCGAGACCGTCTGCTTCTCCTTTCCTTTGTCCACCACTTCTCCTTCCTTTGTCTCCTCCGTTGAAGGTAGATTTGAATCTCTAGTGAATCTGCCTCTTGTAAACCTTGGAGGTATCCCAAGACTGGATGGACGCTTCACCCGTCCACTCACTATTCCCCAAAACCGTTTTTCACATAGAGCTCCTGTCATCATACTTTCCCAGTATATGAAGCCAACTCCATTGAATATGGGTACCCTAGAAGGTGGGCCCATAACCTGCAACTCTGAGACCTCCATAGGACCTCAGAGTAGGCAACTCACTGGAAGCCTCTAGGATACCCCTGACCCCTTTTTGTTTCAGCAAGATTAACTGCCAGTCTGGCAGACAAAAACTCTGACCACCTTTACCACTGTAAAGACAAGGCTCCCCTGAGTCAATAGCAAAAAGAATCTCTCAATTTGCTCAGGGAATCTCTCAATTTGCTCCCCTGAGCAATAAGTTATGAAGGGTCAAAGTTGACCTTTTATATTGAAGCTCTCTGGGAGAGAGGGTCCAATCTATCAAATTTTCTAAGTCCTATCTCTCTCTAAAAATCTATCTACTGAAGTACGGCACCAATAATAATAGTGTATCGTATATAAAGGTACATGTATCGATGTACTTTTTGTACGACCATTGTACGACATGGCCAACAAACCGACACATGTCATTTTTGGATTTGTTCCTGGAATCCCCGGAGATGCCATAATCCAATGTGATTGTGCCATATGGCGATTGATGTGACGTCAACTGCAAACCGCCGAAAACCCATTCCGCGATCTCGGCATGCTTCGTGGCCGTCCGATTAAGCCGGATTAGAATCGTGGCCGTCATAAATACTTGCGTACTATTTGTTTCGCCTTCGAAACAAAATGCGCAATACGCCGTACATTACAAATTGTATCTATGTCTAAGTATCCCGTTGAATGGAAATAGCCTACAGGTTGATATTTAAAATACCTATTAAACTCTACATCATATATCTTTAGTTAGACTAGTTTGCTAAGGCCTCAGGCTACAGGCTATTCTAGCAGACTGCTGGTACCAGGTTCAAATCTTGGATCCGCCAAGTTATTTTGGTAAAATCTACCAATCTAATCTCTATTCCCGTCGAGATAGCATAGGCGGCCATGGCTGTATCTCCCTCTCCAACTTTCAGTGACTGCGACAAGTGTGGGAGCTGGAGAGAGGAGTTAGAGGCAGACTACCTCTACTTCTTTTCTGCATTTTACAAAACCTAGAAAATACTAAAATAACCTTTTATTTCTGCATTACTACAGTTAAACAGCGCCTGGTAAGTGTAAACAACACTTAAACTGCATTATATTGTAGAGTTTGCTAGCTATACTGTAGCTATTAGCTTTTTCCAGAGTGTTATTTGCAGCAGTCTGCAACAGTCACTTCTTTCTTGACAGTTTGTCTTTTAGAGTAATCATTTTCGATGTTTTTCTGTTTTAATTTTTTCAATACACTTGTAACAGCAAGATGTAGAGGTTTTTTTTGTTACTGTTAGGTTTTTTCAAGCTATAATTTTATCGCGTTCTGTTTGATTAAGTCAAAGTTTTGTGTATCCATTGCTATTGTCACGTCACTTGTCACGTCATGTGTCTCCTGTATCTGTTTTTTTCCATGGAGGGAACACTTTGGAACTATCTGCCTACACCAATTTTGTCTGACATCCTCTTCCGGTTTTCTTAGGATGGTCAGCTTCGCAATCTCATCCTCCTATCCATTGTCTCCAGAGCCTTTAGATATGGATTCAAACATGCCTCCAAGCTAGAAGTTTCCGAATACGATATAAAAAATATCAGTAGAGAAAAACCAGAAAAAGTCATAACCATGGCTGTTAACTTCACTCCCCACGTGAAAGTTTTGTCTTTTCATAAAAGGTACCGGAGTGATATTTCAGTGGAATTTTTTCTTTATTGGTCGAAAGTGGTAAGCGCTAGCCTCGAGCACTTCTACTTTTTCAATTGCAATTTGACATCCGCTCATTTTCATGTTTTAAAGAAAATGGAAGCATTAACGATAATGAATTTGTATGGTTGCAAGTTTTTGTCGAACGAGAAAAATTCAGGAATACTTTCGAATTCTAGTTTTGAAAAAGTTAGACGCATCGTTTTGGACAACTTTGAGTACGATGAACCAGAAGACCTTCAAACTCTTTTGAATTTTTTTCCAAGAAATAAAATTTTTGTCTATGCAGATGGTAGACATTCTACACGTCTCCCTTTGTCCATTCAAACAAAATCTTTGACACACATAGATATTCATGCGATTTCCAGTGAGCTCTACGTCAATTGTCCCTATTTGGAATCTTTTAAGTTGGTTATCCCTGACTACCCTCCTCCTGCCCAGTATTTTGCTTAAAATTACGAGAATTTAGTCGAGAATTTGAAGGTTCATATAGTCGTTGGCGAAGATAGTGACTTATCGGAGTTCTATTTTGACGACGATCTTACAAATATTCATGTACCAACATTCTCTTTTAGTCCTTGGTTTCCATCAAAGTTGAACGAACTCATAATCATGGAAAGGGGAGAGGATGAGGGACGGAATAAAGAAACCTTGCACGATTTACTGAGGTACAACTCTTCCTCCCTCACAAAAATTAAATGTTTTGGTATTTTTCCATGTCCAGTGCCAATGGCTAATCTGGAGTCCATCAGTTTCAATTATCGTCCTTTTCAGAGGGATGGAGTCCTAATGATACGGCAATGGTTGAGAGATTGCCCTAATCTACGGAAATTAAACTTCAAGGACATTTACTTTCCACCTATTTTCTTTGGAGTGAACAAACAGTATTTTGAAGGTCTTAAAGAATTTCAAGAATTGTTTCCCAATGTGGTTAGATGTGTTTTCATTTTTGATCGCGAAGAGGATGAAGAGGATGAAGAGTACGAAGAGTACAAAGAGTGTATCGATGAATTGAAACGATTTCGAGACATGTATCCAAATGTTGTTAAATGTTTTTCGCGGACCAATGAGAAGATAGAGGACCGTCGGAACCAGAGATGTTTTAAGATAGGACTTCCCTTGTGTTGTAAATTCTCTCGCTATGTGTTTAGTGTATTTTTTTTGTTGTTTCTCTTTTTTTACTATAATTGCATTAAACCGGCAATGTTATCATTAGACTGCTCTCTTGTTTTTTTTGTAACTTGGCAAAACCGTTCACCATTAATTTATAGAAGAATTGAGTGCATTTTTTTTCATGGTCTTGTACGATATAAGCGAAGGAGACAAAAGACCCGACCCTGAAGGTGGAAGACTTAAACAAGATTTGAGAGAAATAGACACGATATATTGTAGGGATTCACTAGCAATTGAGCTTGTACTAAGTAAATTTTTATTAATGCAAGTTTTGACACCTCTTTTTTCATGTAGAAAAATGTGAAATTGTAGCAATGATGTTATGATTTATGTCCACTTTTTATAGCTAAATGATTGTTCCACAAACTTTAAACTGTATGCTATCGTATTTTATCTCTCTTGTTTTAATGCGGCGATGTTTCAATGTGAGGATGTTTAAATGTGAGGATGTTTATGTTTTAATGCGAGGATGTCAGTCATGATGTTAATAATCAAGTGTATGTATGTTTAGATTTATGTGTTTGATTCTTTGAAATCTTTTCAAGATTTTCAGATCTAGGCGGTGACTTTCAGGATTGTACTTTAGGGTTGTTTTGAATGGAGGACGAAAACGATATATCGCAAGTGCCTGAATGTAATAATATCATCATGAAGGGCTTGTTTGTTTGGGAAAGATAATGTTGAGATAATGACTAGTATATTGCTTTTGGACTGGAACAATTGGACTTGGAATCCGATCGGCAACATTCTGAGCTTTAACCTTTTTCTTGAAAAATTTCATAAAAAACGCCTTTGTGATATCTCATATATAAATACTAGTTGCTCAAGATTGATCTTTTTCAATGAATTTCAAAGGAGACCCCTTCGCTACATAGAGACCCGTCCTCTCGAAAAATTTCACAAGAGAAAGTGTTTATGCTAATTGTTATTAGTGTTAAGTTTTTTTTGGCCATTTATAACATTTTTTTTCTGTTCACATCCTTTTGATTGTCAATAGGAGACCGCCAATAGGAAGTTAAGAATCTTGCCTTCCAATAGCAATCGCCCGATTGATTGTTCGCAAAGTGTTCATGGAGAAAATATGTTTTTAAGTGGCGAAAAAAAGCTTTAACACTAATGACGATTAACGGTGTAGTATAGTTTCAGAAGTTGAGTATGAGGGAGTGAAAGAGAGGTGAGAAGGGAGGCGAACATAACTGATTACCTGCTAGACATGTGGGATATCCCTGTACATGTATTTTGTTTAAAACTAGAATAGAGACACGTCCATAAGTAATCTATTTAGCCACTATATGAATTTCACAAGTGTTTCTAGTTCTTCAAAAATCTTGACTTACTCAATTCCTATATATGATAACCGGAAATGAAGATTCGTTACGACTCCAATTTCAATCAGAACAAACTAATAGCTACGGTAAATCCCATAGTAGGTTTCTCCTCAACCTTTAGAGCATGAATCCTTACCAGGTTTTTCGAAAATATGTAAAAATAACGTGCGCACTACATCATTGTCGGTACTTTGTTGTAATGTTTTAAAACCAATTATTTAATGTTGTGTATCGGAAAAGATTCCACTTCGATAACTTCTACACTCGATATTTAAGGGACCGATATATCGCTCAAAGCTCGATATATTGCTCATAGATTGGAGAAAAAATATCGCAATATATTTTGTTGGTGGTTAGGGTCCGTACAACTTTAGTACGGAAATAATGTACGAGAAATCGTACTAAAGATTTCCTCCCCTTCTGAAAAAAATCCGGCAACCCAATGTACGGTGGCAGAAGTTGCAAACGGTTGCCCGAAACCGTAATCGACAGTTACCCGACCGCCCGCGTCGGATCTGGAACAAATTCGGGTGCCAAATTTGGGGGGCCGGGCGGATTCAAGCGGGTGATTCACAAAAAAATAAAAAAATTGTTTACGGTCGGGTAAGCAAAAAACGAAAAAAATTGAAGGTTGTGTACTGTCCATACTATCTAACATTATTGTACTTTCTACTCTTGGTAACGTCGAAGGTATGAAGGAGATGTACCATTAATTTTGTACATATTCGAGTACGGGCGGGTACGGGTAGTCGCGTAAAATCGAGTTTCGGTTAACCTTTTTTTCGTAAATGCGTATCGGGTAACGGGAAACAATTTGGGAGCGTGACATAACCCAGTCGGGCGTCGGGTACTCAGATTTTGAAAAAGAAAAAATTGTCAATTTCGGTTATCTAAAATTTTGACTTTTGCGACCTAATATAGCGATGGTTATCGATCTGATAACTCATCGCATATATCTCTGTTATATTCCGATATTTGTCTGTTAGATATACCAAGGCAATGTATAAATTATTTGTAGGTAAAAAAAAAGACATATATTGGATATCGTCAAAAGGCACTCAGTACACAAACTACAAAGGCTCTTGATACACGATAATACAAAAATGAAAAATCCCTTCCACGCAGGCAGAGGTCGCAAACGGTCAACCGAAACCGTGACCGACCGTTAACCGACCGCCCGCGTCGGATCCGGAACGGATTGGGGTGCCAAATTTGGAGGGCCGGGCGGACTAGGGCGGTTGATTCACAAAAAAAATAAAAAGAAATCGGTTACGGTCGGGTAAGCAAAAAACGAAAAAAACTGAAAGTTTTGTACTGTCCATAAAATCCAACATTATTGTGCTTTGAACTTGTTGTCGTGGAAGGTATACGGGAGATGTACCACTTATTTTGTCCTTATTGGGGTACGGTCGGGTACGGTTAGTCGCGAGAAGTCGAGTTTCGGTTAACTTTTATTTTCGTAAACGCGTTTCGGGTAAAGGTTAACAATTTAGGAGCGTGACATAACCCGGTCGGGCGTAGGTTACTCAGATTTTGAAAAAAAAAAAACGGTCGGTTTTGGTTATCTAAAATTTTGACTTTTGCGACCTCTGCACGCAGGTCAATGGATTTCATTCGTACGGCAAAGAATTTCTTGCGACTTTTGGTTGATTTGCATCCACCTTGTCTTAGGGTACGTCCCCATGTAAGCGATACTTTGAAAAAGCATTTTGGACTGTAGTGAAGTGCTCCGTACTATGAAAAGCGTCCCTATGTGCGAAGATGAAATCGGAACTTTGAGATGTGACGGTTGTAGACGTAGTTACAGCTTTGTGACGGTTGTCGACAACTGACGAAACTTCCGACAATTGGTGACGCCAAAAAAACAGCGACGGTTGTAGACGTCTAGATTTTTCTAATTTTGTGACATGGCAGACGTTTAGGGTTTTGTGACATTGTGACGCCATGCTCACTTGTGACGACGTCGACGTCACAATGTTCAAAAACTTTCGGCCATGGCTATCCGATTTCGTTTTTCCGACTTTTTTCACTCGACTTGCCATAAAAATATACATAAAGGTATTCAAAAGATTTTTTTTTAAATATCTTTCATTTAATACCAGTAATGTCGTGCCTCATTCTAAGAAGTGAGAGATAAAAGCGATAGTGTGAGAGGGAGAGGGGAGAGGCGACGACGGCGCAAAATTCTGCAAAAGACCCATGAATGAAAGTGGAGGTCCGAGACCCCTGCAGATTTTTTTCCGTACATGCTCGTCTCTTCCGTACATGCACGTGACGGGCAGGGAGAAAAATAGCGAGTGCTCTCCCTCGTCCTAAAATTTTAACACTCTTGTGGCGCATGCGTGGACCGTTTTTCATTCGTTGTTTGGGTGGTACTTTCCTTGAAATCAAGTTGCGAGGTGATTTTTGATGAAGGTTTTTGACGGGCTGGTTTCTCTTGCCGAGGGGGTCGAAAAAAAGAAAACGCCAAAATTCGTTAACTTGACGACAAACATGAAGTACATTCAAGTATCGACTTGACGTTTGTTGTACTTTTCAAGAATTGATTTTCTTGTACGGCTAAAGTTTTTCTCGTACGACACTGCGTTTTGGGTCAAAACGACAGAATAAATTCGATACTTTAATACCTGGGGACGTACCCTTAAATAGGTAGAAGCATAATAGCCTACGCCACGTGCAAGGTTTTCATCTCCCGTTCATCGTTAACAGTGACGAACATTTCCAGGTGACCAATAGCTCACTTCCATCTGGCGGTCAATGTTTGCACGTAGTTTTGCCAAAAATCCAGTCAAAATGCTTAAATGAAATCGTACACGTTCATCCGACGGTCAATGTGAACGCGTAGGCTTGTTAGATATCCAAACAAAACATATAAATAAGATGTAAAAGTTATCCTAGTGTCATTTGCAGCTTCTCTGCAGCAGTCACTTCCTTCCTAAAGGTTAACTCTTTTGGAGTAATCCATTGCATTTTTTTTGTCTTTTTCCAGTGCACCAGTACTGTAGCTGCAAGCTCTAATGAAAAAGGTATATATCTAGTCAAAATGTTATAAATAAAAAAAAAAAGATTTTCCAGTGTGCTATTTGAAGCTCTCTGCAGCTGCAGCAGTCACTTCCTTACAGTTCGTCTTTTGGAGTAATCTTTAGCAGTTTTTTTTTTTTTTCTCACTGCACCTCTAGCTGCAAGCTCTAATGAAAGAAGGTTTGAAAGAAGTCTCCTGCAGACTATTATTCCGAAACAGTTAGGTTTTTTCAAGTTTTTATTTTGCCACTGTCACGTCACTTGTCACGTCAAGTGTCTTCTGTATCTGTTTTTTCTTCATGGAAGGAACATTCTGGAACCTTGTGCCTACTCCTATTTTGTCCGATATGCTCCTCCGGTCTTCTCAGGATGGCCAGCTTCGCAATCTCATCCTCCTATCCACTGTCTCCAAAGCCTTTAGGGATGGAGTCAAACAGGTCTCCAGGCTGGAAATTATCGAATCCGATATAAAAACTACGAGTAGAGAAACCCTAGAAAAAGTCATCACCAAGGCTGTTAATTTCACTCCTCATGTCAAAGTTTTGTTGTTTCATAGAGGTGACATGCGTGAACTTCCGGTAGAATTTTTTCTCTATTGGTCAAGAGTGATAAGCGCAAGCCTCGAGCGTCTCGATGTTTTCAATTGCAATTTGACAGAAACTCATTTCAATGTTTTGAAGGAAATGGAAGCCTTAAAAACAATGAATTTGTATGGTTGCAAATTTTTGTTGAACGAGAAAAATAATCCAGGAACACTTTCGAATTCTACTCTTGAAAGAGTGAGAGCCATTTCATTGGACAACTTTGAGTATGATGAACCAGAAGACCTTCAAACTCTTTTGAATTTCTTCCCAAGACTGAAGATTCTTTTCTATAAAGATCTTGAAAATTCCCAACGTCTCTCCCGTTTGTCCATTCATACAGAATCTTTGACACACATAGATATTTATGCGATTTTCAGTGAGCTTTACATCAATTGTCCCAACTTGGAATCTTTTCAATTGGCTTTCACCAACCACCCTCATCCTGCCGAGTCTCCCGAAGTCATTAACGACAATTTAGTCGCGAATTTGAAGGTTCATATTGTCGTTGGCGAGGATAGTGACTTATCCGAGTTGTATTTTGACTACGAACAATCAAATGCTTATATGCCAAAAGTCGCTTTTACTCCTTCGTTCCCATCAAAGCTGAAGAAACTAGTATTTAAGGAAAGGGGATTGGATGAGGGACGGAATAAAGAAATCTTGCACGACTTGATGAGGTACAACTCTTCCTCTCTTACAAAAATTAAATGTTGTGGTATTGTTCCGTGCCCGGGGCCAATGGCTAATGTTAAGTCCATTACTTTCATAAGTCGTCTTCTTCAGGCGGATATGGTTCACGTGATAGTGGGATGGTTAAGACATTGTCCTAATCTACGGAAATTAAAAGTGAAGGACATTCACCTTTCGCGTTTTCTCTACGAGAAGTACGGAGCGTTTTACGAAAATCTAAAAGGACTTATAGAATTGGTTCCCGATGTGCTTAGATGTGTTTTCATGTTTTATGACGACGAGGAGGAAATTTCTGAAGAGTACGTAGATTATCTCGACGAATTGAGAGGAATTCAAGACATGTATCCAAATGTGGTTGAATTTTATTGGCGGACCGAGGAGAAGGAAGGAGGATTATTGGAACAAGAGACGCTTTAAGATAGGTCTTCCGTTGTGTTATAAATCCTCTCGCTATGTGTTTAGTGTATACTTTTTTTGTTTTTCTCTTTTTTTGCTCGAATTGCATTAAATTGGCAATGCCATAATTAGACTACTCGTGTATTATTTTTGTAACTTAGCAAAACAGTTGACCATTTATTTATTAAAGAATCGAGTCCATTTTTCTTTCATGGTCAAGTAAAGTATGAGCGAAGGAGATAGTAGACCCGAACAAGAATGGAGAGAGATAGACACTATGTTTTGTAGGGATTCACTGGCAATTGAAAAATAGTAGAGTAAATTGCTTATTAAAGTTAATTTTTACTAGTATACTTAGTATTACGTAGTAATTACTTGGTTAATTACTTTGTAAGTAATTTACTTAGTAAATTACTCGTAGAAAATTTGTTACTAATTGCCGTATACAAGTTTCGCTAGTAGAGTTTCTTTTCCAATATGTGCCATATATACCCTGTTGTTCATGTAGAAAAATGTAAAATTGTAACAATGATGTTAGGGTTTATGACCACTTTTCATAAGCTAAAGTAATAAGTTCAAACAATGTGCAATCGTATGTCATCTCTCCTGTTTTAACGCGAGGACGTCATTCATGGTGTATCTTGAGTTCACGTATATTTGGAATTTTTGTTTAGATTCTTTGAAATCTTTGCAAGATTTTCGGATGTAGGTGGTGAACTTTAGGATTGTACTTTGGTGTTGTTTTCAAAGGAGGACAAAAAAGTTAACTTGTCGGTGGTGTTTGTATGCAATCGTATCATCATTATTAACGAATTGTTAGTTTGGGAAATAGAATGTTGAGATAATGGAAAGTACCTTTTTGTCTTTTTGCTTGTTATGTGTTTTTATTCGCTCAATTTTTTGAAGTGGTATTTGTGCCCTATTATTTGCTTATTTTTTGTGTGTGTGTTGTTTGTTCCCAGTTATTTGCAATGCTTTCTTTTCTTTTTGGTTCCTATATAATGTATAACCTCTCTAAAGCAATACTCCCCTCTATCCCTCTCCCTCTCTGCTCCCTCTCTCTCCTCTCATCTCCTCTCCCTCTCTCTTGCCTCTCTCCTCTCCTCTCTTCTCTCTCTCTCTCTCCTCTCTTCTCTCCTCTCTCCCCTCTCCTCTCTCTCCTTTCCCTCTCCTCTCCTCTCGTCTCTCCCCCGCCATCTCCTCTCTTCTCTCTCTCTCTCCTCTCCCCTTTCCCCTTTCACCTCTCTCCTCTTTCCACTCCTTTCTCTCTCCTCACTCCTCTCCTCTCTCCTCTCCTCTCTCTCTCCTCAGTGAGGGTTGGTATTGAATTAGACAGGTTATTGAATTATGCTAAGGGTCATATTTTACTAAGGGACCTCCACCCACCCACCACAGGCCCTCTCCCTCTCCCTCTCCCTCCGCCTCTCCTTATCCCTCTCTCCTTTCCTCTCCCACAAGAGAATCATGGAGGTTTTTGAATTTGGCAGTATTGTTTTGGAGAGGTGCCCAAGTACTTAAAACGCTTATTCAATGGCCGTCGTGCTTTCCTCATAATGAAGTCGTACTTTGTTAATTATAGGCAAAGCATAGGACATTCGTTGACCTTCAAAAAGGATTCACTTCTTATATCAAAATGAGTTCTCGGTTCCTACAATGAAAAGTTCTACAAACGGGTTGAATTGTGTCAACTAATGTATGACGAGGAATTATTTTGAAAACAAAGACTTTTGGAATATTGCAAATTTTTTTGGTTAAGAACACCGAGGAGACATGCGTCATCATAATGACGTCAGTATCATGACATCATCATCATAATGACGTCATCTCATAACGTTATCATCATCATGACGTCAGAGATTTCTTCTTGTGGATCTGCCAAAAGTCCAATGAAATTTTAAGGAATCTGAAGGAGAAACAGAGGCAATTAATTATATGTTGATTTACAGCATGAAATTATAAGCAATAACATGTTAATAACATGTTTATTATTGTTAATTACTTTTATTATGACTGTTATTATTATTTTTGTATTGCATCTCGAATAGATATTTTTTAAGAGTATGGAGAAATATAGTTAAAGATATCCCTTTCAAGAGTTTCTTTGAAACTTCAGATAAAAAAATCATTCCATTGATGTGAATCATGCACAATTGGCACAATCCCCTCTTCTCTCGCATCTCTCCTCTCTCCTCTTTCCTCCCACCTCTCTCGTTACTCCTCTTTCCTCTCTTTTCTTTCCTATTCCCTCACCCCTCTCCTCTCACCCATCTCCTCTTTTCTCAAATCTCCTCTCGCCACTCTCCTCTTCCCTTTCCACTCTCTCCTCTCTCCTGTCTCCTCTCCCCTCTCTCCTCCCTCCTCTCTCCTCTCTCCACCTCCCTCTCCCCTCTCCCCTCTCCTCTGTCCCCTCTCCTCTGTCCCCTCTCCTCTCTCCCCTCTCCAATCTCCTCTCTCCTCTCCCCTCTCTCCTCACTCCTCTTTCCTCTCTCCGCTCTTCTTCCCTATCTCCGCTCCCCTCTCCTTTGTCCTCTGTCCGATCTCCCCTCTCCTATCTCTATCCAATCTCCTCTCCCCTCTCCCCTCTCCCTTCTCTCCTCTCCCCTCTCCCCTCTCCCCTCTCCCCTCTCCCCTCTCCCCTCTCCCCTCTCCCCTCTCCCCTCTCCCCTCTCCCCTCTCCCCTCTCCCCTCGCCCCTCTCCCCTCTCCCCTCTCCCCTCTCCCCTCTCCCCTCTCCCCTCTCCCCTCTCCCCTCTCCCCTCTCCCCTCTCCCCTCTCCCCTCTCCCCTCTCCCCTCTCCATGGAGGGAACATTCTTGGACTATCTACCTACTCCAATTATGTCCGATCAAAAAAAAAAAAAAAAATTGTGGCCGACTTTATTAAAAAGCGCTGTGTCCATAAGAACAAAAGGAAGTAGCATTGCTAAAACTGAAAAACCACATAACAAGGGAATAAACAAAAGGGAAAATCAAGGCAAAAACTACGAAAATACGAAAGGATGGCAAGGAAGTCGAAAACACCCAAAAAAGAAAAATCCAACAAACAAAACATCAAAGGAAAAAGCTAACACGTAGCAAAAAACCCCCAACAGAACTAAAAATTTACGGAAAGCAACCACGTAAGTCCCCGAATCCCGGAGGAGCACGAGGAGGAAGTTCCGGAACACGCCGTCGATCCATAACGACAATAGACGATCGAAGTAATATAGAAGCCAACACCCGTTGTAGGGCCACGGAAAAACGTTGACAATAAAAGGAAGTAAGGACCGAAACAGGAGGGCTCCCAGGTCCTCGCCTCTCGAACGAGCCACAACCACAAGTACGGAAAAACTCGTCCAAAGCCACACCCAAGCAACCAGATATCTCGACTGCCATCGGAATGAAGCCATCCATAGCTTCGCGATGGGCATAATCACGCTCTTTCCTTTTAGCTACGTCACGGGCAGCCACTCCCATATGCCGAGCCGCTTGGTTGACGACTGTAGTTGAGGTTGGGTTCGTCAAAACAATGTCTCCAAATGTACGACGCGCACCATCAAGTAATACAATGTCGATCCGACGCGAAGGAATAATGTGAGAGACCTCGCGACGAACAGAAAATCCCCCTCAACAGCGATAGTAGCTTTGGTGTCTCGAATCGTGTCGTGCGCATGAATCAACTCGCCCCCGTGGGAGCAACGAAGCAAATGGACCCCATCAGGCTCGAAAACGTGGCCACAGGAGCAAACAAGTGAGCCATGTAAAGGTGGGTGAGGAAGGCCAAGTTTGAATCTAAGGGCCGTGGTGAACTCAGCCGGGGTGAAAAAAAGAGTGGATAAGATAGGGACGGCCAATAGTCAAGCTCCAGAGCCAAGTCCGCCACAAGACACAAAACGTGCACGCGAAGAATTGGAAGGAAGCGCCCTGAAGAAGCTCAGATTTAATAGCGGCGACAACCCAATCACAAATGGATTCCTAAACACGTGCAACTAATGTCGTAACGAGAGTGGAAAAAATCGGCATGTCCTCGATAGCAGCCGGATTAAAAGAACGTGATGCATCCAAAAGGGACTGCTGGAAGGCAAGCTCACCATCCGAAACACGGGGAACCACGGCCACAAGAATAGGAGTGTCCCCGGCCAGAGAACGAGAGAACGAGAGACAATAGTGGAAGCAACAAGGCAGCAACTCCCCAAATAGGCGGCAGGAGCAACACGCACCGTCGAGAGTAAACCCAAACCGCCAGCCGAGACAGGAAGAGAGGCTTGGATGCGTGCTACAGGCCCAAACTCGCGATCAAAAGCTCCACGGCCCAACAAATTGTGGAGAACATGCATAAGGCGATCATCGAATGTAGAAAGTGAGGACACAAAGAATGGGATGGGAGGGGAAGTCTGAGTAAGGTAGGAGGGCCGGTAAGGGAAACAACGCGTCAGAAGAGCAAAGGCAACTTGGGGATCAGAAAGGTGAGGAAGGTCGTCCACGTGGGATAAATCTGTTTGAAGAGCGGAATCAAGGAATGTCGTGACGTATGGATCGGAACCAAGCGGGCAACCCAACACACGAATGCCTTCGGAAGGAGGGGGAGTCTGAAAACCAGGAGGGGGAGTGAAAGGAGGGGGAGTGAAAGGAGGAGGAATAGAACGTGGGGACCAGACAACACACTTAGAGGGCTGGACCGAAAGATTGAGTTCGGCTAAGCAAGCCTTGAAAAAGTTATAGGCCGGTATAACTTGGTCCGAAGGACCAATAATGTGTGTGTCATCCGCAACTGAAGGGAAGAGGCAAGAAGGATAAACAGCTGCAAAAGCTCGAAGGGCACGGTAATGGGCTAGGGCAAACAAAGGGCCCCCAAGAGGATCACCCTGACGAGTGCCAGTCGTGGAGGAAAGTGGGACCAAATCATCATCAGTGGAGAAAGAGAGGCTACTGCTCAGAGAATAAAAGCTCTCACAAAAGGAAATATCTCGACAATCGGGGAAGGTGCAGCCATAAGCTCCGAAAAAATGGCATTCCGATCCACTCTGTTAAAGGCATTAGAAACAAGGCATTAAAAACATCCACCTGGAGGACTAACCAATCCGGATGGGCATCTAACAAAGCCCGGATCCCGTGGACCACGGCCTCACAACCCCCCCAGGTTGCCACTCCGAACTGATGAGGAGAGAAATAATCATCGAAAGCGGGCTGGAGCTGGATGCAGATGGCACGAGCCACCAATCGATACAAAACCTCGCCCACTGCAATAGGACGGATTCCCCCATTGGGTTTGGTGACAGCTACGAGGCGGGAGGTCGTGAGGAGATCACAAATACGTGAAGGGACAGTGCCAGCCGCAATAAGGGAACAAACTCGAAAAAACATATCAAAACCCCGAGCACCAGATTTCGGAGGCAAAACGTCGCGAAATAGCTCATAAACATTGCCCGAAAGACCCCCGGAAAGATGTGGAGAAGTCGTAAGGGCTTTAATAAAGGAGTCTTGATCCAAGATAAAACACTCTGGCGGCACGAAGGTGTGAATAGAGGGGGACTGTGGGGTAGGAGCTGGTGGATGAAGAGCCCGGAGAATCTCAACAGTCGCATAAGACGGAGGAGCAGGATTAAATGGCTGGAGGGCCCGAATCGCTCTAGAGAGCTCACCAACTCGACCCAAATGAACCGCACGACGATAAGAAGATGGCACATCTGAAGTCCGAGAGGTACGCCGTGGTGTGAAGAAAGCACTCGCAACTCGATCCTCGTGCTCGGCATGAAGGGCCCTCCAATCATCTCGAAAGAAACGTCGACATCGGGCCATAGTTTCTCGGGCCTCGCTACCACCGCCACGGCTTGGTTAGACTAGAACCCAAAGTGAAAACATGAAAAGGAGGTGCCAAGGTCCAACATCCGCGGGATCCGAATAAATACGGGACAAAGGAAGGTGGAGGGCGTCCTGCACGATAACCCGCACATCCATGGGAATCCGCGTGTATAATCGCGGACGGGGGCCCCCCAAATCATAAGCTCTGAGCACGTCTAAATCGCGTACAAATGCCCAATCTTCGCTCGTAGGTCCGGACGGGAGTATGGTGGAAGAAAGTGTAATGGAGGAAGGTCCGCTCTGGGCCAAAAATTGTTGACAACTCTTTGTATGTCGGGCAATACCGGCACTGTTCGCGAAATGGTTATGACACCCGCTACATTCTATCCGTGTTGTGGCTTGTGTGCGAGGTTTAGGTGGAGGAGGTGAACGAGTGAGAAGAGGTGAGGGTGCACGGCCGGACATGGTTATTGAATGAGAGGGAGAAGCATGGGACGTGATAGAGGGAGAGGAAGGGGGAAATGGGAAGGAGGAAAGGAAACCATGGGAAATAGATGGTGGAAATTGTAGTGGGACGGAACCTTTTATTTATTTATTTATTATTATTATTTTTTTTTTTCAAGTGGATATGACGCATGCTATTTTTTTTCCTTAACTGGATGCTATTTGCGAAGCTGTCGTCCTTGACTGCAACTTGCACAACTGTTGACTTTTTCACTTAAAGTAAGATCAAGACCACGCGTGCAACGTGCTGTACCTTTCCCAGAGACAAGTACAAAACTACCTTTTGTGCCTTTCATTGGCACAAGTACAATAGTATGGTATTGGTACATTTATGTTAAAAGTACCATTGGCTAATTTAGCATGTTTAAAAACATATGGTTTTATAGAAGACGTGTTTGCCAAGGAAATTATTAAGCTTTTCAATTGTAGAATTGTCAGTGTAAAAAAATTGGAGTTTACAAATCTTATTTTGCGGTATCTTAACATTATAGTTGTAGCACTAAAATGCAATGAGGGGTTTTGATATGGGAAAGGTGGCACTTAAATGATATCTTTAGGATGATTATGGTCAAACTTGGTTTTTTATGCATCAATTTGCAGGTAATAGATGCATTAGTTTGGTGGTTAAACTGATGGTTAATCTATGTATTATATGTATCATTTGGATTGTTCAACTGCTGGTTAAACTTAGCATTATATGCTTCAGTTTGATGGTTAAACTAGGAAGTATTATGTACCAGTTTGATCGTTGAATTGATGGTTACATGTGTCAGTTTGATGGTTAAACTGATGGTTACACTGATTGTTAAACTGATGTATAAACCGATAGTTAACCTGATGGTTAAACTAGTTAGTACATGTACCAGTTTAATGGTCAAAGTAGGTGACTCGTATATCACTTTGATGTTTAAACTGATGTTTAAACAATGTTGGACAGGTATCGGTTGAATTATAGACCGTTAATTATCCAGAAACACAATTACGTGTGGACTAATCCACTAAATAGAACCAAAACATATCTCAACATACTGACGTAAACAATAAATAGAACCAAAACATATCTCAACGTATTGACGCGAACAATACGTGCACCATAAATAAAGTGGAACCTATTCAAAAAGGTACCTTTTTCTGGTATGAATCCCCTGTCCTGCAATCGAGCTTTCGTGCTCCAAATGTGTTTTTTTTTTGTAATAAACTTTGGTTGATGATTGTGAATTACCAGATATTGGAGGCCAGAAAACGACATTGTTTATCCCCAACTTCATTCTATCCTAACCACAAAAAAAAGAAAGAAACACTGTCTTTTCCTCTCTGTTTGTAATATTTTCCCAAATATTTTTTAATGCGAAAATAAACCAGAATGCAATTACAAAGTTCAGGCAAAGATGTACACAAATTTTAATATGGACATCGCAATACACATGCCGATCTGTCCATCACTTTACATTTGATGCTTGGCAATTCAAAACATTTGGTTAACACAATGCATCCGAAGCATCATTGACACTAACAGAAACTGGACACCAGTAAACAACACAGCAAAAAAACAGCTTACGAAACAAAATGGAAAAACAGACCGCACTTCCAATCCATGGAATGAACAACACAAATTTCTGTGGATCAAAGAACCCCAGAAGATGAACTCTCAAGAAGTTTCGTGAACCTTGGGGCAACATGTGGGCTTTTGTTGACACGACAACACAAACTAGTGTGGATCAAAGTACTCCAGAAGATAAAATGGTCGGAGAACAACATCCATCAGATTCATTACAAAGATTCATCACATTTTTCTATACATATTATCCATGTCATCTATATATAAAATCCATGTCATCTATATATAAAATCCATGTCATCTATACATATTATCCATGATGTTTAAACAATGTGGTACAGGTATCTGTTGAATTATAGACCGTTAATTATCCAGAAACACAATTATGTGTGGATTAATCCACTAAATAGAACCAAAACATATCTCAACATACTGATGTAAAGAATACGTACGCCATAAATACTGTGGAATCTTTACAAACATGACATCAGCATTTAAGTCTTTCACAAACGGTATCCAGTGGTCAAATACAGACCATCATCATCCACACTGAATCTTTACCAATTGATTTATTGATGCTTTTTAAAGCCAATTTCCTTTTAACATTGTAACGATAAGAACACTACTTCCGGTGTTACTGGCCCTGAATCATCGTAATTGTACAAAAAACTGTACGAATCGTACACATTTTTATACAATTACTATGACTATTTGCCACAACACTATCGAGTAAAAGAACTGCTAAATACAAAACTGTCGAGTAGAGTACAAAACCATATCAAGTACGAAACACTATCGAGTACAAAACTACTCAGTACAAACCTTTTCGGTACAAAAGTATCAAGTACAAAATACAGCAAATCAAAACCGGTGCTTTCAAGTTTGTATAAACAGTTTCGCACCCTCCTCCGTGGATTCGTCTCCCTCTCACTTCCGTTTTCTTTTTCATTTAGGACTTTTACTTGAAGAGAAAAAAAGTACGAGATTGTATCTTTATTGCATTAGTTACCTTACTCGCTCGATAAGCTTGGTAGTAAGTCAGTCTTGTCCTTTTCTGGCCTTCCAGTTGTTGTCATTTGTTGAACCATTACTGTTATCGATATTCTGTAAGAACAAAATGTAAATGAGCATAAAAGAAATATACAAAAAAAAACAATGAGACGCGAACTCATTCACTGTTATTTGAAAAACACAATTGTCCATCTTAAACGAGCTATAATGATGAAGAACAAAGTTATTATCAGTTATTTTGTTAAATTTAAAAAGTAGATTGAACCAACATATCCAGGTGTAAAAAGTGAAATTTCAATCGGATACTTGACGTTTGTATCTCGAAAACAAGAAAAAAGAAGAGAAAGGTTGACTTACTCGGTTGGATTGTGAAGTTGTTCTTCTTTCATTTCCATCACAGGTAAGAGGATTAAAACGCAATATGTCGAAGAAAAGCCAAAATACTCGGAACTTAACTGAAAGAAGAAGACAGTAACACCAATTGCTGTCATCAGTGCAGCTTCCATTACTAAAGTTTTAACTTATGTTATCTTTATCAGATCCACAATAACATCATCCATGTTCATAACACTGTATGCGTTTCGCACTAAACCTCAGTTTGAACAAATTACACCTAATTTGCCTATAGAAACCATTCAGCTCATTTAATTCCAATAAAGTGTAGACTATACTGATAGTAAAGGGTTTATGGTCCAAAAAAGTAAAAGCAAAATGACAAAGATGACTACAATATAATTGGTTCAACAAGAGTGTGTTGGTTTCTATTTTCTGGTTTCTAATAGTTATAATTCTGTTACACTATTTAAACTAAATCAGCGACATTGATACTAATTTCGCATTAAAACTTATTGATAAGAATATATAAGTGTTGATACTTGTAATTCCTTCACACTAATACAACTAAATTAATGTTATCGATACTTATTTCGCTTTAATACTTGTCGTTCCTTCACACTGATAAGTACTGATACTTATCTCACTTTAATACTTATAATTCCTTCACTCTAAAACTAGATTTTTAGAACTATACTTATTTCGTTTTATTAATAATAATTGTTTTTCACTAATATCACAAGTGTTATTGACACTAATTTCGCTATAATACTTGTCATTCCTTCACACCGATAAATATTGATACCTACTGCTTTGATACTTATAGTTCCTTCACTCTAATAAAACTAAATCAGTGGTATTGATTCCAACTTCGCTTTAATACTTACAATTTTGACGACTTTACAGTTACAGCGATGGTCGGTGTGCCTCTACCTTTGCTATTACCACAAAGACCATATTTGATTCATGTGCTTATTTGACGGAGAAAAGGGGGGGAGAGAGAGGAAGGAAAAACGACAGACAGACAAAAAAGTGAGGGAAAACATTTTTCATATAAGGTGTTATGGATGACAATATGGTCAATCGAGGGAGGTACGAAGACGGGGAGGGAGGGAGGAAAGGAGGCGGGGAGGGAGGGAGTAAAGTGGAAAATCTACCTGCATTTTCCATACTGTTCCAGGCTCGAATCCGCACCCTCAGATACAAAGTTGAGCATCTTCTGGAGCTCTTCGTTTTCCTCTCTCACTTTTCTTACTTTTTCCTCAAAACATTTTGATTTCCCTCTCTCTTTCAAAAATTCTTTCTTGTACTTTTGTGATTCCTCACTCTTGATTAGGAGTTGTTTCTGTAACTCTTCCTCTGCCTGTTCTATTCTCCTCCTCTCTTCTTTGTTGTTGTCTCTCTCTTTAGTAAGCTTTTCCTCTATCTCTTCTCTCCTCTTTCTCTCTTCCGCAAGTTCCTTCAAACAATGTGCTATGATTTCCTCTGACACCTTTATCCTCCTCTCTCCCTCTTTATCTAAAACTATCGATGGCTGGAAAATGAAGTCATGAAATTTAAGAATTGTTTTGTGACAAGACCACAAATATGACTCTAAAATTTTCGAAACACCAGGAAAAAGTTGTAAAAATGTGCGCAAAAATCCGTTCATTGTGAGATAGAGAGACAGTGGAGACTGCAGAGGTGAGGGAGAAGATAAAGAGGAGAAATGAGAACGAAGAAGAAGAAAAAATACATACAGGAATTGTAATTCTGATGTAAAATAGTGTCAGGTAATGAAACCCTAATTTCTGTTGTGTGCAAGGATAAAAGTTCAAAAAATCAAACGGAATACTTGAAAATTTTACTACTTTTAGTGGTTCGAAATGTTTGTATAAAAAGTTACAGAAGTACAAATGTTACAGAAATCTTAAAGGTACAAAAGTGAAAAAAAATTGCAAAATCAAGTACAAAATGTGTACCTTTTCTAGTTGTTTTCTTTTTTTTCATGTACAATCTGGCGATCTGGGACAGATGAGAATGCTAATTAGTAATATTAAAGGTCGTCTTCCATGCTAGGAAAGAGCTAAGTAAGAAGTACAGTACGGCTCCTTGAAACCAGGAATACCTTGCTGACAAGTGTATGCTTACGAAGCACCAGAATTGTACAAAGCAACGTTGCTTACTTCACTTTACTACGTGAATGGCTACACGTGTTCATGTTATTTTTTCCGGTCGAATCATTTTTCCTGAGTGCCACGTGTCAGTTTTAGATTGGATATACCAATCAGAAGGGAAGGCCCTCCCAACTTTTCCATCGTTAACTGTCGAATTATTAGTCCGACAAATGTGCACGGAGAAAAGATGTTGAAGTGACAAAAAAGCCATTGACGCCACGGTATGGTCTACTTTGTTAGTCAATGATTTATCTGAGTGCACCAAGCAAAATTAATAT
Source organism: Zygnema cylindricum (assembly GCA_037447655.1). Classification (NCBI taxonomy): domain Eukaryota; kingdom Viridiplantae; phylum Streptophyta; class Zygnematophyceae; order Zygnematales; family Zygnemataceae; genus Zygnema; species Zygnema cylindricum. The sequence continues at coordinate 121,624 of JBBHKE010000745.1, read as the reverse complement.
TTGTTATTCATAATCGTAATTGTGTGCACCGTGCAATTCAGAATTTTAGAATGTTTGTGAAACAATTAGTCGATTCACTATTGTGATTCACATTTGAAGAATTTTGCCCTAATGTTAAGAGTGAATCGTACAGTTTTAGGTTAAACCGTACGCCGGATAACCCGGAAAATGTACAAATCGTACTGTCCCTCAGGAGTCAGAACGAGGTTAAAACGTCAATAGACTGAAAAAAAAAAAAGGGTCGTACAAGATTTCACTATTTGATTCCTTCCTCCCGGAGAATTCAAAAGTTATTTTTCCCTCCAAAACTGAAAGTAGACAAGCTGTAAAATTTATTACTTTTTGCAGATTCTGTAGACGGTAATAAGTTACAAGTTTTGTTTCTGTAGGCGGTACTGAGTTTCTCTGTCGAGTCTTTCTGTCTTTTGAAGGTTCAGAGCTGTGAGGACGCTTTTAGGTCAATTTTAGGGTTTTTTTAAGGGTTTTTTAAGGGTTTTTTTCGGGTTATTAGGTCTTGCGAAGGACGCTTTTAGGTCGTTTTTAGGGTTTCTTTAGGGTTATTAGGCGTTGCCAAGGACGCTTTTAGGTCGTTTTTAGGGTTTCTTTATTAGGTGTTGCTAAATATTGCATTTTTTACAAAATAGTCTACTTTAACGGAGACACTAATGGATAGAAGTCCCAATTTAGAAGGAAAGTGAACATAAACCTAAAAAAAAAGAAGTGAAACAGAGAAATTGCAGAAATTCATCCATATAAAATCAAAAAGAAGAATCACAAAGAAGGATAAGAAATAAGAATAAACAATAATCACAAAGAAGAATTTGAAAAAGGAATCAAAAAGAAGAAGCAAAAAGATGAAAAAAAAAAGAATCGCAAAGAAGAATAAGAAAGTCGAATAAGAAGAGGAATAAGAAAGAAGAATCACAAAACATAATGACAAAGGAGAGTCACAAAGGAGAAAAAAAAACGAAGTAAAGTCCACAGAGGGAAAATGGAGAAACAGGTTCAAGCTTATACAGGTTTTACGGAAAAAGGAAAAAGAATTGAAACAAAGGCGAGTTTTTCAAGGCGGGAACGTGAAGATATAATTTTGTTCAGGCAAAATGTTGAAATTGAAATGGATGCCAGAGACAAAAAAATCGAAAACCTTATGGTAAGGTTTTTTTATTCTTATCATCTCATTATGTCTTTTGGTTTTGTTACCCTTTTCAATTTTGTCTTTTTCGCCAGGTTCCTTTTTGTTTGTAATTCGTTTATCCTGAGAATGGAATTTCGAAAGTAGAAAATATATTGTGGTATTCAAAAAGTTCAAGACCAGAAAAACAATACGTGAAACTTTGAATATTGCTATCATTATAAATCAAAATCTTGAAGATATTTCAATATTAACCATTTTTTTGTTTTATTGCGTAAGATTAATCACTATATTGTTTTTTTTAAAAAATACATGGTTTCTACGTGTTTCTTTCTTTTGCGATTTCTTTTTGCCTTCTCCAGTTTCTTTCAGTCAAATGAATTTTCCCTTCCTTTCTCTGCTTTCCCCTTACCTTCGTCGCCTCCACTCCCCTTCCCTCCCTCCTCCCTCCTCCCTCCTCCCTCCTCCTCCCTCATATCCTACTTTGGAAAAAACAATCACGAATAACCATTTTTTTTTATTTCCATCCTTCTTCCCTTTTTTTTCCTTTCTTTTCTTTTTCTTTTTAGATGGAGAATCATAGGCTTCAAATGCTGCAAAGCAAGGAACTCAACGAAGACGTGTCTTTAAATCATTACAAATTTGAGGTAAGTACATGTATTAGTCTTTCCCTTACCCAATTTTGTAAATCACATATATTAGACTTTCCCATCCCCAATATTCTAAATCAGATGTATTAGTTTTTCCTATACCCAATTTTTGTAAATCAAATATATTATACTTTCCCATACCCTATTTTCCATATCACATGTATTAGTCTTTCCCATACCCAATTTTGTAAGTGTCGGTCTTTTCCTCACACAAATTTCTGAATCAAATATATTAGTCCTCCCCACACTGAAGTTTCTAAATCGCATATATACGTCTGTATTTCAAACTTTCTATTTCTTCACTTCATCTTTACATTCTGATTCTGTTTTTATTTTTCCTGTTCCTTTTTTGTAAATCTTAAATATTTCCATTTGAAGGAGGAACTGCAAACGAAGGAAAATGAAATGGAATCCCTCCGACAAAAGTTGCGTTCTGTAGAATTGGATAATTCTCGACTAAAAATTCTAAATAATTGTTTAAATAATGAGTTGGAAACCGAGAAATTGACTGTGGATTCCCAAGCGGAACAAATTTCGGATCTCGAACAAAGAATTGATTTTTTGGAGAAACAATTGGAAGAGGAAAAGATAATCGCGGAGTTTCAAGTTCAATGGACAAATAAGGTGAGCAGTTATTGGGTAAGATCTTGTGTTTATTTTTAAGGATAGTGGAGGGAGAGAGAGGAAGAGGAAGGCAGAGAGAGAGAGAGGAAGAGTTGCTCTTCACTTGCATCATAAAATTGGCATTACTTTGGTTCCGGTTTTGGTATTAACCTTTTTTTTGGGGTTCTCATTTTTTTTGGGTTCTTAAAAAGTTGAAGTTTGTTTGGTTTTCCATTTTTCAGGAAAATGGAGACGAAGGAAACAACGCTTCAAACAATAATTTTGACGCTTTTGAGGAAGAAATACCAGAAGTTCTTGACTTATCTCCTCAAAGAAATGATTTCGAAGAAACTGAAAATGAAACCATTTCAAATGAAGAAGATGAAAGTATGAAGGAGGGAATTCGAAAATTACGAGATATGACTCGACATTTCGAGGGTGAAGTTGAAAACGAAACGAAAAAAAAGTTTGTATTATACCAAATAAATGAATTGGAAAATAACTGGAAAAAATATACGAAAACCGAAATGGTTCGCATAATAATCAATCTCTTTCAAAGTTTTGTCGATACTATCGAACAATTGGACAAGGAGTCAGAAGAAAGGAAAAAAGGGGAAGCATTGAGGAATTGGGTTACTAATCAGGTAAGTATTCTCTCTCCTCTCTCCTCTCTCCTCTCTCTCCTCTCACCTTTCTCCTCTCTCTCCTCTCCTCTCTTCTCTCTCCTCTCTCCTCTCCTCTCTTCTCTCTCTCCTATCCTCTCTCTCCTCTCTCCTTTCTCCACTCTTTCCTCTCTCCTCTCTCCCCTCTCTCCTCTCTCCCCGCTTTCCTCTCTCCATTCTCTCTCCCTCTCTCTGTTCCTCTCAATGTACTGGAAAAGTTTGCAAAGAAACAAAAAGTTCGTAGTAGAGATTAAAGAGGGAGAGCCGATTTTTTTTTTTTTTTTTGAGTTGATATCGTTGACATTTAAATTTTAAGAAACACGAACACACTTTTTTTTTTGGAAGAAAGTATTGCAAAATTTCCCAATTTGGTGCTTTTTATATTTCTTAGAATAAACTTTTAAATGGATGCCCATTTCTAAAAATAATTTTAACAAAACATTAAATTTAAAGCGTTCCAGCTTTTTTGCCATTATAAAAAATAACATTCTTTTTGATAAATTTACGGTTGGATTTTGAAAATGGTGGGGTAGGTGAATAAAATACAGAAAAAAATAATGATTGACCGCAAAAAAACAACAACAACAAAAAAACAAAAAAAAAAGATCCCCCAAAAAAATAATCTTTCAACCTGTCAATTCCCTTAAAAAAAAAAAAAAAAAACTGAATAACCGAAACATAAAAAAATCCCAAAAAAAGAAATACTATTTGCACCTGTAAAATCCCCTAAAAAAAACATAAAACAAAAAATAAAGCCGAGAAAGAAATAAAAATAATAATAGCATACTACTACTACTTTTAAAAAATTAAATTTTTATAGTACTAAATAATTACCTGTGAAACCCCCTAAAAAAAAAATAAAAAAAAAAAAAAAATCCAAGAAATAAATAAAAATAATAATAACAATATTACTATAAATAGTAAATAGTACTACATAATTACCTGTGAAATCCGCTAAAAAACCATAAAATAAAAAATAAAGCCGAGAAAGAAATAAAAATAATAATTACAATACTACTTTTAATAATTTTTTTTTTTTTAGTACGAAATAATTACCTGTGAAATCCCCTATAGGTCGCCTTGGTAAAAGAAACATCCTCCAAAGCTTCAGTTTCCGCCCATGTACTTTCGCGGTACCGACGAATAGAAAAGTCCGATTCCTCGTGTACCACTTTGTACGGAGGACACTCCAGTACGGCGCAGGTCGGCGCCGGATCGTCAGACCGTACGGAAACGGAGGAAAAATGGAACCGCGGCGCGCCGCGTAACGAAACGGAGAAGGGATGAGATTTTAGGGTTTGAGCTAAGGAAGGCAACCGAGATGCATGAAGAGGAGAAGGAAGGAGGAGGAGAGAGAGGAAGAGAGGGAGGAGGAGAGGGAGGGAGGGGAGAGGAGTAAGGAGAGTCATATTTGTAGGATTCGTTGGTTTTGAAGTTGGGAGGGGAAGAGAGGGAGAGAGGGAGAGAGGGAGAGAGGGAGAGAGCTAGGCGAAGAAGTGGAGTGAATGAGCTTTAAAGTTTTGAGATTTGAGTGAAGAATCAAAGTGGATCGTGATTGGCTGACGACGTGAGTTCAATTTTCGCATGGTCGGACCTAAGTCGCTTAGCCGTGCAATATCTTAGCGTGCACGTGTGAAAAAGGATCAGGAGTGGCGGAGAAGTTTCCGTATATGCATGATTATGTTATGTTCACATAGTACTTTTCTCTTTTGTGATCGAACCTTCAAAAGTACGAACTAAATCTACCCGTGGAAAATCAGTGCGGAGTTTGGATTTTCGGAGCTGTGCGGAGAATTCCAATGCGTCATGTATTGATTGGTGCAAAGTGGAATTTTGGATACGAGAATTTGCGCATGGGCACTGAAATTTCGCACTTTAAGTACGATATATCAAAATTCTGACGCAGCCACGTGTACGGTATCCAGTAGGCTCGTCATGTCCAACGGATAGCGTAGTCTCTTTTACAGTTTTGACTTTCGAGGAAACCAACCTGGAAATATCTTTCGGAAAAATCGTAAGCTGGACGTCATGTCTTCTTGTTCTATGTTCATTTGTGATGACACAACCTGTTAAAAATACGACACGTAGGTATAATTAGGGACATGTGCTCTCGAACTGGAGTTCACTTTAAAGTGAGAGTGTCTGCGCGAAACACGTTTATTTACATGTGGTTGCCGCAGTTTTGTTACCGTAAACCTTGGCCGGCCGTGTGAATTGCTAATATTATTACGACGGTCGACGTTCACAATCGCGTCACAATTTTAACCGGTTGATACAATATTTCGCAAGTCAAAGCTGTTCAACGGGTTGACCGTCAAATGTAAACTCAACGGTACTTTAACTTGTACCAATGTGTACTTAAAATGTACAATCTTTGACAAGCTGACGTAGGTGATTGCGCGCAACCAAAATACTGTAGTTACTGCGATAAGCCGATGATCAATTCCCCTATCATTAACTTCAGTTCACAGGAGGCATGTGAGCTGCCACGTGTATATGATCCATGCAACCTCGAGAAAGCACTCTACTGTACTGTACTGTACTGTACTGTACTGTAGTGTACTTAACGATTGTACAAAAACTGTACGGCAAGAAATAGAAGTGAACTTTCTGTCCTCACGAAACGGATGGGAAAGAATGGAGTCAAAAGAGAGCCTTCCAAGAATCTACAAGCTCTTTGGCCGTACATATTTTACCGTACACTGGTGTTTGAAATTAAACAGACGGCAACTTTCTCTTCTTGCTCCCACCGGCAGATATCGACGGATGAACCTGAACCCTCCCGCCATCCAATGCCAAACGCGCAAATTGCAAACCTAACTGTGCAATACTGTACTGAACCCTGTCACGAAGATTTTACGTAACCTAAACGCGTACCTTCGTGCCGAATAGGCGAATATATAAACAAAAGTAACCCTAGAATCCCTGCACAACATTTAGTTCTGCAAATCTATTTCTTACTTTTCTTAGTCACTTAGAAAACCTAATCCTTTCCTTTTTGTCTCCGCTTCTATTTCTTACCTTTCATAGGCACCTAGGAAACCTAATACTCTCCTTCTCGTCTCTCTCTTTCTTTCTCTCTCTCTCTCTCTTGCACTGTTTCCCTTTCACTCTCTGTACTTTTTCGTATTTTCCGTTTGCTTCTCTTCTCTTCTCTTCCCTTCTCTTCCCATCTCTTCTCTTCACATCTCTTCTCTTCTCTTCTCTTCTCTTCCCATCTCTTCTCTTCACATCTCTTCTCTTCTCTTCTCTTCTCTTCCCATCTCTTCTCTTCACATCTCTTCTCTTCTCTTCTCTTCTCTTCTCTTTTCTTCTTTTCTCCTTTCCTTTTCTTTTCTTCTCTTCTCTTCTTTGTTACTGCTTGCCCCTTCTATTGCCGAATTGTTAGGTTGCCGTTTCATTCAAACTCTGTGGTGTTCTGTACGATTCCGTACTGTTTGTGCGATCCGTACGATTATGGCTCCAAATCTAACTTGTAACGCGTGCAATGAATCGTTGGAGGAGTGGGATCAGAGCGAGCACTACCGCTCCGACTGGCACCGGTACAACCTCAAACGGAAGGTGAGGGAAAGAGGCTCTCTCTCTCTCTCTCTCTCTCTCTCTCTCTCTCTCTCTCTCTCTCTTTCTCCACCCCTCTCTTTTTTTCCCCTTCCCTCTCTCCTTCTCCCTCTCCTTCTTCCCCCTCTTTTTCTCTCTTTCCCTCTCCCTCGTCCCCCACTCCAACAACTCTTTCCCTTCCCCCTTCCCCCCTGTGCACTGAACTGAACCCTCTTTCTCCGCTCACTCTTCCTCTCTCTCTCCCTCTCGCACTCCCTCTGAACTGAGCTCAACTGAGAGGGTCCAATTCTCACCATATAACCATCAGTGTTTAGTTTTACCTAATTAGAGAGGATAATTAGGTTGATTGTTTTTACAAATTCAATATTGTACTTTTTTTCTCGGAGTTTTTGTGGGAATTTTGATCACTTTGTTTAATTTAGGCAAAGGGAAAAAAAGAAATAATTTGTTGCTGGTAGCATAAAAAGTAATTCTCGACGTAGCTATTTATTTCCGTTTGGTTTTTTTCCTTTCCCTTATTGTTTAAGAAGTTCCTATTTTTTTTTTCCGTTTTTTATTTTCTGTTCTGTATTTTTTTGGGGTCTATTTTATTTATGGTTCTTCTGCGTTTTTAAGGATTTGTTATGTTTTAATTGGGAGTGGGGATGAGGGGAAGGGAGAGGGAGGGGGGCGAGGGAGAGGAGGCAGCAAGATGGGGGCGAAAAGAATTGTGCCGCCAACTTGAGCTCCGTTTTTTTCCATGTTTTCTGTGTTGAAATTTTTGTTTTTTGTGCTGAAATTGTTTGAAATTTGTGTTGTTTTTTTTTTTTGTTTTTACACTTACAATCAGGATCGTATCTGTATTTCTACTTTCTTGCATGTGATTTTTATAACCTGTTTTTATCAATTTCATGCGCATATTTTTTCAGTATTTTTTTTATGAATTATTTAGGTGTATGGGGTAATTTTGTGTTGTTATTGCCTGTTTCCTTTTGACAGCTCGCAGGTCCATTAATTCTTGCTCTGTATTTTTTATTTTTTTCTATGTTTTGCCTTTTTTCTTTATTTCGTCCTTCCTATGTTTTACTTGTTTTTCGCTTTTTTTATTGTAACAGCTGGCAGGTTCTTAATTCTTGGTGTATGTTTATAATTTTTGGTGTATATTTGTAATTATTGGTGCATATTTTCACTTTTTCTAATTTTGATACTTTTTTTTATCTTTTTCCTTGTGACGGGTGACAGGTCCTTTATCCTGAGTGTGTACTTTTAGTTCTTGGTGTATATATATAGATACTGGTGTATATATGTATTTCTTTGTGTATCTTTTGTACTTATTCTTACCGAAGATTTTTGTTGTTTTCTTGTGACAGGTGGCAGGTCTTCCTGGAGTGACACGTGTATGGTTTGAAAGACGGCGAGATGCCGTTTCCAGTTCCTCAAGAGAAAACGCTCCATCCGAAAACCGATTTTCTTACAAATGTACTTTATGTGGAAAAGTGTACGGAAATACAAAATCGTACGATAATCATTTGTCCTCCAAATTTCATTTATCGAAAGCTTCAAATGTGACAGACGTCACGTCTCTCCAGCCAGTGGTTCGAGAAGTGGCGCCCAAAATTCGTCAGTTAGTGTTGGAAAAGTCGGAAGGCGGAGAGGATCCGAGGGAAGGAAATGAGAAGGAAGTAGATGGAAAAGAAAATCTTCGGAAAGTAGAACAAAAGTTGGGAAGGATGAATGTGGGTGGAGGAGAGGGGGGAGAAGTGAGTGAGGGGGAAGAGAGTGGGGAGGAGTGGGAGGAGGTGGAGGAGGAAGAAGCGGCTGTACTTATGGCGGAAGATGGAGATGTGCTTGGAACTGGGATTGTTGGAAAGGAGGGGGGAGAGGAGGGAGCGGAGAGAGAGGAGGGTGAGGAGGGAGAGGCAGAATTGGAAGAATGGGAGGTAGAACAGTGTCTTTTTTGTGGGAGGAAGGAAAATGAGGGGGAGGTAACAGCTTGTGTGGAACATATGCATCAACATCACGGATTTTTTATCCCGGATTCAGAGTATTTAATGAACCCATCTAAAATGTTGCAATACTTGGGGCTCAAGGTATTTCAAACTTCCTCAAGTGACATTTTTTTTTTTCTCCTTTCCTCTGTTTTTGCCTACTTCTCTTTTTTCTTCGGACGGATTCCTTACGATACATCACGATATGTTTTTTTTCTGCTGTATCGTATCCAGTCGTCTTATTTAGAATTAGGATAAGGTATTTTGTGCTATATTTGTCCTATATGATACGCGTTGTCGCTACAAGACACCGTAAACCTGAAAAAAACCTGGATACATCATTTTGAAACCCTTTTTTTTGTTTTTTATGTTTTTCAGGTGAGCAAAGGATTTATGTGTTTGTATTGTGACGATCGAGGGAAATCTTATGAGAGTTTGGAGGCCGTGAGACAACATATGATCGACAGGAACCACTGCAAATTGAGATGGGGAGATGGTTCCGGAATCGCGGAGGAGGAGTTGGAGGAGTTTTACGATTACAGCTCCAGGTAATTTAAACTTCTTGCCTAAGGAAAACTCTAAATTTAGGAAAATTCTACATTTTGATTTTGATTTTGAATCCTTTTCTGAGTATTATTGAGTTGATGGACATTTACAATTATAGCTCCAAGTAACTTAGAAACTTTGAAAAGACTCCAAAACTTGAAAAAGATGTCATAGGAGGGAGTGGAGGAGTTTATCGATTACAGTTCCAGGTCAATTTAAAAGTTCTAAAAGCCCTGAAAAGCCCTATAAAAGTCTGTTTTTGTGTAAGGGTCATTTAAAACCAAAAAAAATCATAGTAAGAGTTGGAATTTTATGATTACAACTTCAGGTGACTAAAAAAATTTGAAACTTTTTTTGCCTTTAGAAACCCTGAAAACTGAAGGTGTGTTAGGGTAATACGTGTTGGCTAAATATAAGTATTTTAAACCATGTGCCTTCATACTTTATTCTATTGTACGGCCGTGCACTAGTATTAGTTCTAACCGGTTTCGTTCCTTTTCGAACTGAACAAAGGGAGCTTTCAAAACTCTCGAAACGAAGCATTCCTGGTTAAGTTGTTAGTAAATTAGCTAATAAACGGAACTGGAAAAAAATCGCTTTAGGTCGGTTAATCCGGGTCGATTGCTTCTAATGTGAAGTACGTCAATACAACAAATGTTACGGGAACTTCATAAGCACGATTCCGGTCCTTACAACTTCCCATTACGTATTACTACTGTTGGGTATCGAGGCCCCCTTGCCGATATTCGATATGTACCAAAATTTGGGTACCCGATAATCGATATATCGCTTCGATATATTGAGGATCTTAATATTGCGATATTTCTGCGATATATATATATATATATATATATATATATATATATATATATATATATATATATATATATATATATAATTTTTTTTTTTGCTAAAAAAATTATATATTTTTTTCTTCCAGTTATATTATAGCTATTATGATATTTTCCCCCATTACCCCCTTTTATAGTATTATCGATATTATATTGACCTTCTTT
>JBBHKE010000745.1:105000-110665 GCA_037447655.1 Zygnema cylindricum | reverse complement strand
GTCTGCTGTTAATTAGCTGTTTCGTGAATGTTTATATATTTATGAAACCCGTCACGTGTATCGTTTCGTAACGCCTTAATGGTTAAGGCGTTAGGCTACAAGGAATCTAGAGGTCACTGGTTCAAACCTAGACCTAGGCATCATTTTAGCCAAAATACCCTTAACTGCAAAAACTGCCACTTTTTAAATATGGCGGCAGCCATGGCGCGCCTTTGATCCTTACTCTCTTTCTTTAAAACAAAACTAAATAGGGAAGTGAACTATTAATTACCTCTTTTCAACATGAGCAATGCTGCCTGTTGAAAAGGAGGAAACACCCCACCTGCACAAGCATGTGCATCTACAAGGATACGAAATTTGTTAGAATATTCAGCCATTCTACCGCCAGTGTACTCATAGTCCCAATTTTTTCCAGCCAATAGAAGCTCTTCCTAGACATTGGCCTTTTCATAATCACATTTAAGTGATTACCAGATATCAATTGTTTTTTTCATTTTTATCCTAGACATAGCTAAGTCCTCTGATATACAAAATTTCAGAATAGAACGAGCTTGCGTATTTTTCTTAGACCATGACGGATCTGTTTCATCCAGCGAACCATCCAAGATATCTAAAAGATTGACATTTTCAAAATGTGTCTCCACCATATCCGCCCAGTAAACATACTTATCCCTGGAAAAGATAGGAATTCTTGATGACAGGCCTATTACCTGTTGTTCTACAACCACCGGTGCAGGTGGAGGAGCAGCAGTAATAGTAGAAGTAGACATGATACACTCTCTAGAAGCTATCAAGAATCCTACCAAAGAGTTGTTCTTAAGTGCTCAACAACTCTTATATGAGCATCCAAACCTCACAAAACTCTATCAGAATATGGAGTAGCATAAACACTGATAACTCCTAAAGTTTCAGCACAATTGACCCAACAACACTCAAGATATAATACTCAGAAGTTTCCCAAAAAACTGTCTACAGTTTTACTACTCCGAAGTTTGGATACATAATATGTTCTGATTCCTAAGTCTTATACTTGTGTTGAACTGGCAACACCGGTGTACTTGAGAGGTACATCAAACCACCAAGCTACCACTAATCTGTCAAGCTACCACTGAGCTATCACTAAGCTATCACTAAGCTACCACTGAGTTACCCACTAAGTTACCACTGAGTTCCCCACTAAGTTGACTAGAATCGTATCTATCGCAGTTGCTCTATCCTGTACAGAATCACATTAAGAATATCAGACGTTGCGTTGTCCGTACGGACCATGTCAAATATAATCGTGGTTGCGTTGTCTTGTCTGTGTTGCAGCTTCGATGCTCCGCTGCTCTACTGCTGCGCTGTATAGCAGCTGCTCTGTTGTATAGCAGCTGCGCTGCTCTGTCTACTCTGCTGCGACGCTGCTCTGTTGTATTGCAGCTGCGCTGCTGTGTCTGTATAGCAGTTGCGCTGCTTTGTCAGTAAAGCAGTTGCGCTGCTCTGAGACTGAAAGCTTTCCAAAAAGACAACAATCGAGAGGATGTTCTGTCGCGTACTGTAGGAGGAAAAGACGAAATAGGCCAGATCCGGAGGTACATGGTAGGGTCAAACATGGTGCTTAACATGGCTTAGGCCCACATACACTCTGGAGTGTCCAAAAAGGCACCCGCTCTTCACTAAACGTGACACAGGTCTGGCAAGGAGAGAAGTTCCGTTATTGGCAATCGCATAGCATCTGGTTTTGCAATAACCGAGAGGGAGGGAGGGAGAGGGAAAAGGGGGGAGGGAGAGGGAAAGGGGGGGAGGAGAGAGGGAGAGGGAGAGGGAGAGAGAGGTAAAAGAGAGAGAGAGAGAGATAATAAGAGAAAGAGAGAGAGAGTGAAGGAGAGAGAGAAAGAGAGAGGGCGGGAGAGGCGTAAATTTCATTTTGATAAGAATAATGATGAAAATGATAACATCAAGGTTATGCAACATGAAGGTGTGAAAGTGTCATTGGAAAGGAAATGGAGGAGGATATGGAAGCCTTTAAGGAGCTTGTTGATTATGCGGAACTGTTATTAATGTTAATAACACTAAGCAACACATTGTCTTTTTCCCAATCCTAGTTTGGTAAGTGGTTGGGCATTGTCATGATTCTCCCTAATTATAATTAAGTGTGGTTCCTCATGCGCTGCAGCTATAATTTTCATTCCTAGACTGATGCACCTTAGGTGGCCGACATGTATGTCTGTGGGCTTCATAACACTTCTATTGTTTGTTGCTAACCCTCCAATGGACAGGGTTTCCTAAGGAAATGAAGGGGATCTTTATGAGGAAGATGCGTGGCGAGTTGTTTCTATTTTTGTTTTCATTTGTTTCCTTTTAGATGTTCTGTTCACATCGTTTCGTAGGGATGCCATGCATCCAGGGGAGAAGACGGCGGGTTAGTTGTTAAAGGATTACATACAACAATACTTTGATTACGGTTAATAATAGTAATAATGGACATTGGTCGTTTGTACGATGCATCTCCTGTAGACAAAAAAAACCAGAAGTAACTCGAAATTAACCACGGTAAGGCTGTGTTCCCATGTAACCGTAACTTAGGGTGTGTTCCCATGTAACCGTAACTTAGGGTGTGTTCCCATGTAACCGTAACTTAGGGTGTGTTCCCATGCAGCCTTAGCTTAGTCTTGTTACTGTGTTTTTTAGTGAAGAATGTGCGTATTGCTTTTTAGAGTGTTCCCATGTTCGAAAACGAAATCATTACTTTAAAACTGTGACGGTTGTAGACGTGGATACAATTTGTGACGGTTGTAGACGATTACAAAACTCGCGACAATTTTTGAAGTTTACAAAATAGCGACGGTTGTAGACGTCAGATTTTTGTGACATTGTAGATTGCTTAGGGTTCGACGTAATGACTTTACACACCATAGTTCAAAAGTAGGCGTTTTTTGGTAGGCCTTTTGTAGGCCGCCTTTAGCGTAAGTTGTGTTACCGGCTTTCCATGTGATCTTCTTAGATCGCTACTTTCATCAGCGACCGTCCGATCGTCCTAATCTGACGATGGTCCTATCGTCAGTTGTGTTATGGGCTTTTCACGTGATCTTCTTAGATCGTTACTTTCATCAACGACCGTCAGATCGCCCGAATCTGACGGTTTAAATAAAAAGTCGCTCAAAACTCACAGAAAAAGATTTGTTTGTCCGATTTTTTTTTCAAATTTAGATATGACGTTTAACTCTCTATCGATCCATGTGCAACTCAACCCTGTTACTATTTAATTTCATTTTGCGGCCAATACAATATGGGTCTTAAGGCCATATTGTATGTTTTGAATACAATTGGCATATTGTATGGGCGTACGGTCACCTACTTTTGAACTATGTTACACACCTTTACTGGCAGCCGGCCCAGGGTATTACTTTTAATATGCAACAAAAAAGGCAAACAATTAAACGTGCGCATTTACTAACGTTACTAGCCAGTACTTGTATTAATCGAGCAAAAACTGCACGAATCGTTCACTTTCTGTACGATTGCTGCGATTGTTGGCCAGAGTAACGGCAGAAGTACAGTAAAATACGTACAATTCCTCTATAATTAGCTCCACGCTAAAATCACGATACACAATCTCAACCATCGAACAATCTGATGTACCCTGAAAGTCGATGGACCTAAGTGTGCACCCATGCATGTAAAATGTAGTGTTGGGCATCGGGTAGTTTCATATCGCGATAATTTCGATATTCAATATATCGAACATCGATCGGGGAAAGTCCTCGATGTATCGTACCGCGACCAACATAAATTATCGCGATATATATCGCGATAAATTGTATTTTATAAAATAAAAATTTTATTTTATATGTTGTTTTAGCGATAACGACAATTTTTCTGAAACGCTACGTACGACGTGATTTTCGTTCCGTGACTTAGAAGCTAACGCCGCAAAATGTAACCGACGAAAAAGTACTAATACTGTAATACTAATTCATATAGTGACTTATTTAGTACGTACTACGGTACAGAACTTCACATATGAAAACTTGAAACCCACACTAATTTAGTCAAAGTATGATATGAAAAAAAAAATTGCAGACTGTTCGTTTCAGGCATGAATTTTTATTATTATTTTTATTTATTAATTTTTGAAGTGTACAAAATGAGAATTCTTATTATTATTTTTATTCAATATTTTATGAAGTGTATAAAATGTGATATTTTATTCTTATTTTTATTAATCATTTTATGAAGAGTACAAAATGTGAGTTTTAATTATTATTATTATTTTTTTTTTTTAAAGTGTATAAAATGTGAACTTTTATTCTTTTTATTATTAATTATTTTTTGAAGTGTACAAATTGTAAAATCTTATTCTTATTTTTATTAATTGGAGTAGCAGTAGCTAGTACTACCTGCTGCAGTAGCACTGCCAGCAGCTAGTACTACTGGCAGCAGCAGTAGCTAGTACTAGCATCTGCAGTAGCACTAGTTCTGGCTGCAGCGTAGTTCTAGCACCTGCAGCTAATCAATTCTCAATTAATTAGGTTCTCAATTAATCCATTTACAGTTTCCGATTCGCAGTTTCCGTGAAAAAAAAAAAACATCCTCCACCACTTTGACAGCTGTCCTTCTCTTCTTCCGAGAATTGACTAGCAAGATTTTTATTTTTTTTTTTAAAAGCCTCGATATATCGCGATAATTTGAAATTCGATATATCGATTATCGGGTACCTGAAATTCGATATATATCGAATATCGGCAAATGGTCCTCGATACCCAACACTATTAAAATGAATGCGACAGGATTATGCGGTGCTGGTAGCCTAATACCAGTCCAAGGATTATGTACTGTTAACGTACAATTCGAATATTGGGAGGACCGGGTTACTTGCAAGGCTAACTCTTGAGCGAACGGAATCTTACAAAAATTTCAGCGATTGATAAGACCATGCATAGATGGAGAATCTCTCTTTTTTTATGTTTTAAAAAGAAAGTGTACGGACGATTGCAAATTTAGTTTTCAACAACTGCCTTGGATTTGGATTTAGGGCGATTTGAGTTTTCAATTTTACGAGGAGCGACAGGCACATTCGCATTTACCTGCCACGTATTGTGTTGGCAAAAATAGAGATTTTATCCAAGAAGAAAGTCAAACAGCGTGAGACCTAGAAACTGGTCTCGCCCTAACAATATATTTCTGTTTTCGGGACACCAGAGAGAGAGTGCCTCCGGAAGGTGACCCAACAAGGAGTCGTTTATTGTTCAATAATTTACAAATGAACCAACAAAGAAAAAACCTTCAAACCCTGGAGCTATATCCTGAAAATACAATCTACTTTAACATTCCTTCTTTCCCTTAAATTGATCATCAGGTTTTCCAATATTTTTTGCACCGTCCGTCCAAGGACAATACTACATGAGATTCAACCAGCTTCTAAACAAAATACTCATCTTTTTCAACTATTAATAGGCCATGTTATTTGCTACATTTTCAATTGGTTACAGACTATGTTTTAATCAAACTTTAAAAACTCTCTTCGTTGAGAGTTTGATGATCATCCAATCACATACAACATAAAGCCCTCTCCTTTCCAACCTAATTCCATACACCTTAGATCCCGCTAAAAATTTACTACTCTCCTCTCTCTTCATCTTCTTCTACCATCTCAACGTACCAAATCGTCCTCGTTTACTTTCTT